>UFQX01000475.1:17640-386287 GCA_900497675.1 Arapaima gigas | reverse complement strand
AAACCTCAATCAAATCAATATTTGGTGGGACCACCCTTTGCCTTTAAAACACCATCAATTCTCGTATGCAAGNGTGGGACCACCCTTTGCCTTTAAAACACCATCAATTCTCGTATGCAAGCTTGCATGCAGTTTAAGGTACAGGTTGGTAGGTTCTTCCAAACATTTTGAGGAACTGGCCACAGTTCTTCTGCAGACTTTGACTGTCTCTGCATGTACTCCCAGACTGACTTGATCAGGTTGAGATCAGGGCTCTGTGGGGACCATACCATCTGTTGCAGGATTCCTTCTTTTTGCTCAAGATAGTTCTGTATGACTGAGATTGGGTGTTTGAGGTCATTCTCAGGCTGCAGAATGAATTTGGGACCAATCAGAAACCTCCCTGATGGTAGAGAAGAATCTACCTGTACTTCTCAACAGACATTGAAGTTTTGCACAGTACTGTATATGCCATGAACACCAGCTAGAAATTCTGTAATGACATGATCTACAGCACGAGTGATTCCTAAAAGCCTGTCATCATCAACAGTGTAATTGTCACTGCCTACATTTTGTGGGAATGAAGACATCCTCATTGTGGACCTATGCCAACAACATCAGGGTTGTCCATAAGCTTCCAATATATTTTTTATAAAACAGAATTGTCACACTGCTCAGAAATAAATGTTTATAGATTTAGAACAGCAGACAAGTTGCAGATATAAATGGCACAATTATAGGCAGTGTAAAGAAAATAAATGCCAAATTTATGGACAGTTGGAAGCAGTAACCTATTTTTGTCTGACAGACCAGCAATTCCTGTACTCTTTAGAGTTTGGGCAGTTTATTGCAATGAACTGTAGCATAAGTAAGGTTCTGCAGTCTAACCTGAAGCCCATGGAAAGTTCTGTCACTCTTCAGCCAAATGGTGATATGAGCATTCAAGCATGAAAAAGCTCTGAAGCATGAAATGTTTGCATTTAGTCGTTTGACAAAAAAAACTAATTGGTAACTGGCTTTTAAAACATTGATCCTTACATCTAGTTAACAAAATTGGATTATATATTTTTTCTATTTTAAAAATTGAGTTGGTTTTGCTTCCAAATCACAAAATCACAGTTAAACCAAGTAATGGACGGGTGGCACCATTGGGGTGGGGCTTTGTTCTTATGTACTCTTGGTTGATCTCCTGATTCTGAGGCTCTCCTGAGATGCTCTGTATCACATTGTACGGGACCAACAGAGACTGTAGCAGACTGGTGAATGACAGATGGAACTCCACAGAACTCAGGACTTTAAGCAGAAACGTTCCAACTCCCAATGTCATGGACCTGCAGAGAAAGTACTTTAGACTTATCATAGCAAGACCAAAATTTTCCAGATGCTCTGGTTCCCAGACACTTTCCCTGCCTATCACACAGCTGATCACAGCTGTGATTGAATCCTTTTTAAGCTGCTCTTCAGTTGATTTTACCAAGGTTTTAAATCACTGCTGCCTGGCCTTTAGATTCTCTGATGAGCTCAGCCTTGGTGATGAGGTGAGAAGGATACCTGCAGTCTTCAGCTCTAATTAGTGACTCTGTATCTCTTCTCAGTGCCACCTCAACGTTCTGGATGGCTAATCCCAACAACAACCTCATCAACTGTGCAGCTGCAGGCTCCGAGGTGGGTTTTGGATCATGACAGAGGTGCTTGGCAGGAACATAGTTGGAATTTTGAGCCTGAAGCTACAGAACTGAATGTTCCACTGTCAGTCTGTGTTCTACCGCTAAAGAGTGTCACAGTGAAAAAGCAAACCTGGCAATCATGTTACTGTGTAAGCCTGTGTAATATCCAGTAACCCACATACTTTTATGTATGCAACACCCATCTGCAGACAGCCTAAGGTGGATGTAAATCTCAGTATTAAAGGTATAACCCAGTAGTTTATTCACTGAAATTGGTAGTTCATACTCAGTAGAAGATGATCCCCAATGGAGTTTGCTGTGCTCTAAGCATTGTGGTTGTTGCCTTCTGGGTATATGGGTCATCACTGCAGGTGCTCATAGGGATGTTGTGTTACTGCAGGAGACGGGATTCTGGTTCATCTTTCATCATGTCCCTACGGGTCCCTCAGAAGGCATGTACTCCCCTGGGCGCACGGAGCACACACCCCTGGGCCAGTTTGTCAATAACCGGGCCCACTCCAACTACAGGGTGAGCCACCATGGGTACATATCCACACACAAGCCACATAGAAACCAGAGATACACAAACAAGGTCATTTCATTAACATCTATTCACACTTCAACCAGACTGCTCAATAGGCAGACCTAGACAAATATAATTAATTCTTTGTAAGGTGCCATAAGATTTCAGTTTTTTCAGGGCCTTCCTACTGTTCATGGGAAATTTGAGATGGCTAAATGGTGTAGCCTTAAGTTTAAAAACAGTCCCACTGTCAGGAACCATTTTTCATCACTGGATAATCCAAAAACCACTGCAATACATAGATATCCAATTACAGGAGTTTGTTTTGCTGAATTCATTTCTGTTCCTCAAACGAGGACAGCAAAGGATGGCATCAAAAATGAATACAGGAACACAAGTTTAAATTTCAAAAAACCTTAAGCATATGTGAGATTAACTGGAAAAAATGTGCTGAGTCTTATGAACGTGCAATAGGTTTTTGTTTAAAAAATGTTTCTACCTTCAAAATTCCTTTGGATTTTACCTGAACTTATGTGAGCTTCCTTTTGTCTTTGGTGTCTTGATACTGTTTGCTCTTTACTCCCCAGTTTGATTTTTTTTTTACTGTTTTTTGAATTTCAATTTGATGTTTGATTAGTTCCTGTTATGCTTATGTGATCTTTCATTGGTCTTTCATTTATCTTTGGCTTACTCACTGCTTTGCTGCAGGCAGGAATGATCTTGGATAATGGAGTGAAGACCACCGAGGCCAGTGCCAAAGACAAAAGGCCTTTCTTGTCTCTCATAGGAGCTAGGTGAGCATCCATCACTTTCATCTCCAAAGCATTGGCCTTCTGTAGAGTGGTTGAAAGGAATGACCTCCTTATTTTCCACTTTTGTCACCAGAATTTACAAGGCCTCCAGGACTAAACACGTGCATGATTTCTAAAGAGTTAACAAAATTCTATAGATCTGAAACTGTGTGTGCTATCTGTTTTTATACACTTCATTTAACTTGACTTCAGACTGCTCAAATAGAAATGAACCTGTGAAGAATTGATGATAGAGAACTTCAGATGTAACTGCACTTTTTCTCTTATTTCCATAATAGCCTTGTATGTTACTTTAGATAACATCATTTTAGCTATCATTGGTGTTACTTCTCAAGCTGCTTAAATATGGCCTTCAAGGTCACATAAAAAGACTGATTTTGTGCCCCAAGCTAAATAATTACTTTGAATCGACCCAGTAAAACATCCACTTGACCTGCAGTGCAGGTTGTTTAGCTATGTGTGAAATTTTTGGTGAAAAAAGCATTTGTAATTTGACAAAGTAATACTAGTAACAATGTTCTATTGAGACAGATACAGCCCTCACTTGGATGCTGACCCTTTCAAGCCTAGGGTCCCAGCCCAGATCAACCACTTTGTTGCCTATAAGAATCAGGACCACGGTGCCTGGCTGCGGGGTGGAGATGTGTGGTTGGATGACTGCCAGTGAGTGGAGCATCATGGGAGTTTTAATGCCATTGACTTCACCCTCTGAGGTGAAAGATGTGTTTTAGATCCAAAAATATATAGAATCTTTTCATATACTTTACTGAGTCAGCCATAATAAATTCAGACAGGAATTATACTCTTCTCAGACTGTTTGAATTGGTTTTGAGTCTGCTTGATTTTGACACGAATTTTCTCTGTCTTAGATTTGCTGACAATGGAATTGGCCTCACTCTTGCAAGGTAAGAACTTCACATTTTAGGTTTCTCCACACTAAGAAGCTTTCAGAATGATCTTCTGTGTGTTAGCCATGTTATTGAGTTGCCTGAAGTTGCCTGGCTCAAAAAATGAAACGGTGGAAAGGAAAAGCAATAACAAAATATATATCGCCAAACTTTATTACGTTTACATCAGTAATTTGTGCAGCAACGTGTGTGTGAGAGATGTATAATTTGTATATTTTTTTATTTTAACTTTGTATATATTCTACAAATTATTTTTATTCAAATGTATTACTAGATATTAGTAGAAAAAATATAAAATAATTCCTATATTATAAAATAATACAAGGTGAATCAAAAGTCTGAAACCAATCAAATATTTTCAGGATGCCTAATGTTAGATTCATCTAAGCAATACTATTGTGCCAATGAGTGTTTCTGTGTGGTATGTGTGAACAGCCCCCTGCCATCTTGAAGAAAGCCATCTTGAATTCCCCTCAGTAACTCCAAATGGAAAGGGAGTCACGTGACCACTCTAACATGTTTAAAATTTCCAAAGAGATTTAGTGGTGAAGTCTGTTTTTGGATATCTTTATTAGTTATGGAGTATGACCCATCACAGTGCAGACATTAAGCAATCATGCTGAAAGTAATATAGACATAAACTAAGACCATTTCACAGAATGTGTTGAATGTGCTGTCCATTTTGAGAAAGGCACAGCTGTAGATGTTGTTCCCAGTCAGTTTGAACATGTTGAAGAACTTCTGGACCATTTGAAAACAGGCATTATTGCGGCTTGTTTTAGCATCCAACCAACAGTTCTTTAGTGTCCGCTCTATTAAACTGAGATCAATGTTGTCATTCCTGGGATCTGATGGAGCCTCTCTTCCAGCACAGGGGTCATGGCCCAAAGTGGTCATATCACAAACAGCACTATCTTGGTTTTAACTTCTCCCTAGTTTCTCTCTCACTTCCTGGTGTTTCTCTAGCTTCTCCTATTTCTTCTTCTTGATGTTTCTATCACTTGGAATTGCTACATCTATCACCACTACTGTTTTCTACTCCTTATCTATTGTGACTATATCTGGGTGGTTGGCCATTATCTGTTTATCTGGCTGCATGTGCAAGCCTCACAGGATCTTGGCTCTGTTCTTCTCCACCGCTCTCTTCTCCACCATCTCTCTAAATGCCTTTTATTTAGATTTGGGAGTGTCCAGGCCATATTCCTTACAGATGTTCCTGCATGTGATCTCTGCCACTTGCTTGTGCCTCTCAATGCCTGCTGTCTCTGCCTGCATCTTACAGCCCGCTACTAGGTGCTGGATTGTTTCAGGGGCTTATTTACACAGTCTGCAGCATAACTTGCCTAAGATGGTACCTCTGTTTAGACTGACGTGGTGCTGAGTGCTTGTTCTTGTACTGCCACGATTAGTGCCTCTGTACCGTCATTCAGTTCTGCCTTTTCCAACCAGTGGTAAGATTTCCTCACGTAAGCCACTTCTGCTATCTGTCAGTGGTACAGCCTGAGATGACTTGTGCTTTGTAACATGATGCATTATGATGCTGGAAGTATTCGTTAAAAGATGGGTAAATTGTGGCCATAACTGGACGCACATACCCAGATAGGCTGTGGCATTCAAATGATGCTCAGTTGGTTTTAGGAGTGTGAATGTGTGAAAAGAAAACGTGTCCCCACACCATCAACCATAACACCATTATACCACCATCAACAGCCTCAACTCTTCACACAAGGCAAGTTGGGTCCATGGCTTCATGCTGTTTACATTAGATTCTGACCTTACAATCTGTATGTTGCAGCACACATTGAGATTCACCATACCAGGTGACATTTTTCCAACCTTAAACTGTCCAGTTTTGGTGAGTTAGTGTCCACTGTAGCATCAGCTTCCTGATCACAGATGACAGGAGCGAAACCCGATGTGGTCTTCTGCTGTTATAGCCCATCCCACTGAAGGATTAATGTATTGTGTGATCAGGGATGCTTTTCTGCCCATTATTGTTTTTACATTGTGGTTATTTGAGTCACTGTAGTCTTCCTGTCAGCTCAGACCAGGCTGGCCATTCCCCCCAACCTGTCCCATCAGCAAGACATTTCCACCTACAGAAGTTCTGCTGACTGGATGTCTTATTTTTCATACTATTTGCAACTATTATGTTTGGAAATCCCAGGAGAACAGCAGGTTCTGAAATATTCAAACCACCCTGTCTGGAATCAACAACCATGTCATGGTCAAAATCACTTAGATCACATTTTTGATGTGAACATTCATTGAAGCTGATGAATCTGTGCAGTTGTATGCACTACACTGCTTCCATATGATTGGTTTATTAGATAATTGCATGAATGAGCAGGTGTGCAGGTGTTCCTAGTAAAGTGGCCGGTGTGTTTATATAAAAATAATACTGTACTATAGATCACTCTTCTGTTCAAGTTTCAGACAAAACAGGTTTTATTTTCCTGACATTTTACTGCAAAATCATAAGAAACGTGATAAACCCTTAAGACAGGACAATCGACGTGACTGAAAGAGACTTTGCCACAGTGTGTGAAGGTGGCTGTGCTGGAACACATGTAGGCATTAAACTACATCAGATTGTTAGCATGGTATAAGAGGCCATCATTAGCTGTAGGTGGCAGCATAATGGGTTAGAACTGCATAGGCAGCAAGACATTCCATATGTGCTGAGGTAGTGAGGTGAGGATGGTGGCTTTTTGGGGAAAGAGCATGGTGGAAAATCTGTTCTGCCACAGCATGCGGCAAGATGCAAGGTTGGTGAGGTTATGGAGGCAGAGATAACAGAGTACAACTGTATGTACTGTGTTTGCCACATAGATGCTCACATGTAACAGCTATTGGCTCCTGTCTTCTCCAGCTGGGAGGCCACTGCAGGTATTTTGGGCACTGGGACCTTAAACTAGTTGCATTTAGAGGTGCTTGTCTTTGCTCTTCATGTGCTCCCCAGAGAAGGTCAGACACATGGATGAGCACAAGGAAGCTACAGACTGACACACATTCTGGCTGTAGTGGTGTACTGACATTAATAACAAGTTACTATATGTATCACCAAACTTTATTACCTTTAAACTTGTTGCATTTTAGTATACATCACTGATGTGTGTAGTGCCACGTGTGTGTGTTTATGAAAGTGTACCATTCAGTCAGCGTGATGGGTGCTCTGTGTGTGCAATGATGTCCTGCACATGATATCAGTACATGCATCTTTCCAAGCTTTATTTCAAAGACAGAATTTCACATTTTCAAGACACTAAGCGTTCTTTCTGGAGTTACACAAAGCTATGCATAAAAAACAGACAGATGAAGAAAGAACAAAGAGTTTTACAGATATAGAGATGGTTGTGAAATTCAGCTAGGTCTGTGAGGGCGCTGGTTTCTAACAGAGTTTTTTTCACAGCGGGGGGACCTTCCCTGATGACGATGGCTCCAAACAGGAGGTTAAGAACTCGCTGTTCGTGGGAGAGAGTGCGAACAGGGGAACACCTATACCATACAACCAGTTCTGGGGGCCTGGTGGACCAGACCTAAATGAGAGGACAATGCCTAGAGGAGTGTGAGTAACTTCAGACACTGGGGTCAAACAGCAACAAAATGGTTTAATGGTTATGTTACTGAAAATTATGACAACAGGTGCTTGGTTGCAGTGTATGGACCTTCTGCTTTACCTTTTAAAAAGGTCCTTCACTTGATGTAATTTATTTATTATTAATATATATAAGCATTATGTGTCATTATATATAAGCATGGTTTACATATAAATTATTTATCAAATATATAAGCAACTTTGAAATAAGATGATTGCTCTCTGTATCTTTCTCATTTTCATTAATTGCGTTTTCTGAAATATTTATATTAAGGTAAAGTCCTTGCCAAATGGTAGTGATGTCATTTTCTGTCTGGTCTTTAGGGACTTTCCTATTCGAGGCATGCAAATCTATGATGGGCCAATAAACGTACAGAACTGCACTTTTCGTAAATATGTGGCACTGGAGGGCCGCCATACCAGTGCATTCGGGTTCCGGCTCAACAACACCTGGCAGAGCTGTCCCAACAACAATGTTACAGACATCACCTTCGACAATGTACCAGTAAGCCTGAAGTGGGGTGGGACTACATTCAGCTCTTGTTCATTTACAAAGTATTTATTGCATCATTATTATTTGTTTACAGATGTTTAAAAGGCAGGAATCTATGTTCAGGGCAAACTTTTAATTAAACCACATTTAACAGCCATTAGCAATATGTTCTTGCCAGGCAGTAATCCATCCATCCATTTAATATACTTAACCACTTAACCTGGTTAGAATCATCAAAGTCCAGACCGTTTCCCAGAATTACGGGGCATTAGTTGAAGAGACTACACCCTTAATGGGGTGCCAGTCCATTGCAGGGTAGCCATACTTGCGGTATGAGCAACCAGTTAGCTTCAAATGCCTGTTTTTGGACTGTGGGAGGAAACCAAAGCACCTGGAGGAAACCCATACAGATAGAGGGAGAATGTGCAAGTTCCACCCAGACAGATGGACTCGAACCCACTCCCAAACAGCCCAGCCACTGTGAGGCAGTAGCTCTACTGGTAGTATGGGTACCTGATAGAAGCAAGACATTTAATCAACTGTCATGTTTTACAATAACAATATATTACGAATGGGAAGTTTTTCATTACACACTTAAGCCGGAATATGTTGTATCAAGTATTTGGATGAGGATTTTATTTACAAGGTGAAGCTAAAAAATGTTATATGGAGAGCTCGGAACTTATTCCAGTTTTCTGGTTTGGAAAGGAAGATACACTGTATATGGGAGGACATAAGTAGGGAGGACGTAAACCGAACTATAACTGCATTTTGTTTGTGTCAGATTCATAATTTTCCTCACACATTGTGTATCCAGGAATGTGAACATCAGGGCTTTCAAGGCACAAGGGGCAGTGGCACAACACTTTATATCACTTTCACAGCACCTTTAACCTTACCTGGCCCACCAGTCCGATCATTTGCTTAGAGTACATCTGAGCAGCGTACCCTGTGCTTTAGCCAATCAGATCATCAGATGAGTTTGTCCAGCAACAGTTGTCTAATGTTTAGTTAATCAAACCCCTAGTTTTGACGCTCTGTGTTGTATTCAATCAGATTGCCTCTCGAGTATTTTTTGGAGAACCTGGGCCTTGGTTCAACAAGATGCAGATGGATGGTGACAAGACAACCATCTTCCATGACACTGATGGCTCAGTCAGCGAATACCCAGGTGCCTTCCTAGTGAAAGAAGACAATTGGCTACTGCGACACCCAGATTGCATTGAGGTACCTGATTGGCGGGCGGCCATCTGCAGTGGTCACTATGCCCAGGTGAGTCCCGCTTTCGCAGGGTTGTTCAAGCTGACCATAATACATTGTCCAGCAACTCAGTAAAATGTCTTCCTTTATTCTTTCTGTCCAACTCCCAGATCTACATTCAGACACGTGATCCAGCCAATCTGAACATGATAATGGTGAAAGACGAATACCCAGATCATCCTTTAATGCTTGAAGGGGCACTGGGGAAAAAAAACCACTACCAGCAGTTTCAGCCAGTGGTAACCCTGGCCAAGAGCTACACGGTGCACTGGGACCAGACAGCCCCAGCTGAGGTCACTGTATGGCTTATCAACTTCAACAGGTGCGCCCTTGTATGGTCTCCATTTTCAAATGAAACCGCAGTCACAATTTCACGTACTTTTTTTTTTTTTTTACATTTTTTGGTTGTTAAAGCACAAAGAAATGCATAAACAAAATCATTTTCATAAATTATAAGAAAGAATTTGTTTCTAGATTCAATGATCTGTGTCTAGTTTATTTGTCCATTTTATATGACGGTAGAATGAGTGCTTGTCTTCTACATACAGTTCATCTTTGTTTTTCCAGACTATATGGGGAGGTCCAGCTAAGGTGAAAGTTGAGAAAATTGAAAGCATAATTTAAGCATAATATTTTTTTACTGTGGGGCTGTATACTACACTTTTATAACCTAAAGTAATGTGTAATGAACATGTACTGTGCCTAATAAAATGAAATAATGTCTGTACTATAACAGAAACTTACTTACATAGAGTACAATGATCTATATACAAAAAGCAGTGAATAATGCACTGATACAGCTCAGTCAGAACAGAACACAGAATTTTTGCATCTAAAAAATTTTAAATCCCTAAAATCCAGGTCAGTAATATTGACTGTATCCATTTTTATGTCCATCATAGAGCCACGTGCTGCATTTACTTAACATGCTCCAGTGCCATCTGCTGTTTGCTAAAGGTGCATAATGCGTATAGGAATTTTAATAGACTTGTGTCACTTTATTCTGCCCCTAACCAGAAATGACTGGATCACCGTGGGTTTCTGCTACCCTAAAAGAACCAATTTCACCATCATCTCAGATATTCACAACCGCCTTACAAAACAGACCCGCAAGACTGGAGTTTTTCTCAGAACCTTCCAGAAGGAGAAGATGGAGCACTCACACTTGTCTCGGGGCTACTACTACTGGGAGGAGGACACTGGGTATGGGCATTGATAGTACCCCCAGGGGGTGAAATTGATGAATGACTCAGTCTGTCACTTTGACTGATAATGGATGGTGGCCTGTTAAGTCTTTTATCTAAGCCAGTGAATGTAATGATTAACATTTAAATGCTGCTTTATGCTAAACATTGTCTAACAGATTTTAAAATTGTGCTATACCAACACTACTACAATACTACTATACCAGACCTACAATAACTGATCAACTGATCTTTGTGGTGTTTTGTTTTTTAAATAAAATTGTATGGGTATTTTAGGGAATTTGTCATTTGTATCCCTGTGATACTAATATGTGCAGGATAGCACTATTTTTTATGAGCTGAAAAGCAATATCAGGAAATACTTTTTATGGTTTTTGTAAACAAATACATTTATAATGCAACCTAACACAGACCACTATCAGGTGAAAGAAGATCCAGTACATTGCAGTGTACATTGCATTGCACAGTCTGGAAGGGAGAGATTTGTAAAAAGTTGTGATGCAGATAGAGGTTCACAACCCAAACTCTGACTGAGCTGTAACCCTTTCCTTCTATAGACTCCTCTTTCTAAAACTCAAAGCCCACAAGGACAGGGACAACTTTGCCTTTTGTTCGGTGAAAGGATGTGAAAGGATCAAGATCAAGGCTCTGATCCAGAAGGATAGTGAGATGAGTGACTGCCGTCTGGCAGCTTATCCCAGACACGCCAAGATGCCTGTTGTGGACATACCCATGCCCAAGAAACTGCCATCGAGCAAATTGGTATGAATGGTTGACATCACATTGACCCCTTATGCCAGCAGCCATTTCTTTAAAAACAGTAAAGACATTCTGTGAATAATGTAGAGATGTCCCACGTAAAAAAAGAACCCAAACTTACAATTCAGGAAATGTAAATGACTATTCAAGAAGAAAGGAATATTTTTTTCCTATCTGCAAAGTACAATGTGCTTCATGATTGTTGCTAGATTTGCACTAATCTTGGTTGTACATGTTTAGGAGGAACAGGAATCAGTAACCGACTAATTCATTTCTTTGTCCAAAGCACTCATCGGATCATTTCCTGGAAGTCAAGCTGAAATCCTACAATACACGCTTCTTCCACATTAAGGAAGACTTTGCTTACATGGAGGTACTGGCTAGTTTTAGCTGCTCAGGGGAGCTCAGAATATGAGGAGTTCACCCCTGTAAAAGTGGGAACGATCATGTGACACTGAAGTGCTTTTTACCTGTTCTTGTAGGTCAGTGGCAGGAAGATCTATCAGACTGACAATGGGTTGCAGCTGATTGTAGTGGACAGCCAGACTGGGAAAATATTGGATAGCAAGAGTTTCAGAAACTCCATCCTTCAGGGCATCCCAGCCTACATTGAGAACTATGTTGCCAGTCTCAAAAATGGGTGAGTCCACATTGTAATAGCTTGTGTGGTGCTGTGCCGTTTAAAGACCTGTAAACCATCCTGGATGAGAAATTTACTGAATTATGAATTTGTATAATTATGAAAGGGATCTGTTTCTGCTTGAAGTTGTTTGTGTCATACACCAACACACCTTTTTGTCTGCTGCTTGTCTGGGATTGCTGACATCTAAGATTTATGCATTATAATGCAACATACTGTCACTCGCTTATTTATGCAATGTGATTGCATGCTAGTTTAAATGCTTTAGTGTGAATGTAGATTAACAGAAACACAATACAGTGAAGAGCGACCGGATTCCGGTGGAGGTGTGGAAGAAGTTCTTAATGACAGTTTTTGTTTACAGGTCAATAGTAATGGTGACCTCCAAAGGACAGCTTGCTACTAGAGGACGTTGGACCAAGGTACTTCGAGAGCTTGGTGCAGAAAAAGACATTAAACTGAAAGGTAATGCTTTCTCACAGAGAAATTCACATGGCCCCAGAAAAATTGTCCATAACTCCTGCTGCACCATTGGTAGACACAATTCCCTCAATTGTTTCAGCAACAATACTCAGCTGTATAAATGGGTAAATCATTGTAAGTAGCCAAACATAGTGTACATGAAATGTTCTCTTGTTTTGAAGAAAAGTATCAGCTAAATTAATAAATAAACTAACTTCTTTAGCGATGTTGCCCATGTTATTTAATGCAGTATGTCTTTTGTATTTGAGGTTTTTTCATGGTGTTGTGTAAGTCTTTACATTTTGTGTGACATTGTTCATTAAAGCTCACTAAAATAGATTTAATAATTGCTACATAAAATGCATATAATTAAAACTGAAGTGAATGTTTAAAGTATATATTGCTTTCAGAAAGTATTTATCTAAGCATTTTTTTACATTTCTTTCCATTGCTCCTCGAAATTGTAATGGATTGAAGTATTTTTTCTTTCTTCACTAGCACAATATTTTCATTTGAGAAAAATTCTTTCTCTGGAATGAAAAATGTACATTTCTCATTTACAAATATATTAACCCCTCACTCTTTGACTGAAATATTAATCTTCACCCTAAATACAGTCCCCAGGTGACTCCAGATTCTCCAGTAGGATTTGCCTGTATTTGGCTCTATCTATGTAGCCTTTGATAGCAATATGCTTTCTAAAGGTTTCAGGTTTTGTCACATAGCTTTTAGCAAACTCCAGATGTGATGACATATTGGCTTTTCTCAGAAGTGATTTTCTTTTAGCTACTCTGCCAAAGAGGCCGTATCTGTGAAGTGCTAAAGAGATTGTTGGTGTCTGGACAGGTTCTCCCATTTGAGGCAAAGAGCTCTGTCAGTGTTGTCAGTGTTACTTTTGAGACTACTGTCCAGTTGCTCAATTTGATAGGATGGCCTTGTTAACTTTAGTGCTAATATTTGCATATTTCACTTAATTTAGGCTGTTAAAACTAAGGTGATGAATGCTTATTAATTAAGCAATTCCCAGATTTTTAATATAATTCCAGAGAAATCTAAAAACTTTATTTTATTATTGATTTACTACTACAGGTGTACAAAAAATTACATGTAAATATGTTTTAATTTGACTTTGGTTCTGGTTCTTACTCTGCTGTATTACAGTCAATGAGGGGTGAATACTTTCTGAAGTCACTATCCTTTCAAAAATTAATATAACTATTTTCATGATTCAGCTTTGAACAGGATCATCTTATTCAGTGAGGATGTGTTATTTTTCCATTGTTTCAGACAAGCTGGCATTTGTGGGCTTCAAAGGTGATTTCCGCCCACACTGGGTGCGGCTGGTGGTGGATGAGGAGATGGCAGAGGTACATCAGGTGCTGTCCATTCCAGTGACAAGAATGAGGAAGTTGTGAGAGGCCTTTCTTTGCCAATGCAACTATCCAAGTATTAGGCGAGAGAATCTGGAACTCTAAGAGGGACTTGGAGACACCCTTTGGACAGGACTTTCCCCTGTGTGAATCCAGTGCATGCATTACCACACCCAGGCTGGCTTCCCAGGCATCCACCACGAGTGTGTCCTGTGTGGGTGAGAGTGATTCCATGGTGTCATTCATTGCCAAACTTGATCAGACCCTGAACAATCCTTGTTGTTTTATTTAGTTCAGATTTACCTTATTTTATTTAAGAGTTTTTTGGTTTTAATATTGTGTCATTTTAAAGTTGTATATCAGAAATTGTGAGTTCTTTGTAAATGTTGTAAATGTTGTAAACCAGCAAAAAATATTAATCCAAATGAATGTATGTGTTTGGCACCTTGTAAAAGAGACGGTTTGTGATCTGGAACCCAAACAGCGGCTGATGTTTCCAAACTGATGAGAAACAGGACCCCGGACACCTCCTGCCGAAATAGCTGGTCTCTTTTCGGAAAATTGTTTTGTTTTGTACATTAAATGTGTTCACGTAACACTTCAGAATAATAAGAGATATATTTTATACTTATTTATTGCACAGTGCAATATTGCATAAGTGTACAAGGGACATCCTTAAAGTTGTAATGTATTTGTACTGTAAAATAATTCTGATTTCTGAAAGACAGTCCTTGTATTGAAAAATATGTAATCATACAGAGCTTAAAGTCATCAGATCATGTCGAAGGTGCATGTGGAATAAATGTGAAACAACTACAATTTCAGTATAAACCTTCTCAGATTCAGTCGTTGTTTTAGAGGGCTTTTGTAGAAAAACACTACAATATGCATTTAAGAAATTAAAGTGTTCAAGACAAAAAATCCATTGAGTGACTGTCTGAATGTGACCACTTTTACTCTTTCAGATTTTCTAGAAAAACAAAAAGACCACCAAATAGCCAGTATTTTAAAACATTGCTGTAATGTCAATTAGTCCAGGAGGGCTACATGACCAAGAAAGCATCGAATTGTATTTAGACAATCTCTCTTTCGAAAATAATTAAAAATCTAACAACCTTAAGTCAGTATTTCTCATGGGCGATTTAATATTAAAATAACAACTGTCACAAATTTACAAGACAGCAATGTCCTCATTTGATGTGTCATCCTATTACAAACTCAGGGAATACATAATGGTTAAATGGTTCTTAAGTTTTATTAAACTCATCTCTTACACTGCAAATATGGTGCAACCCATATTACAAACCTGGTGCATATGAAGAACTGAAGTTGTATTCTTCTTGAACACTTTGTTCTGACACCAACATAAAATACTTCAGGATGAACTTTAGATTGCAGGCACAAAGATACATACTGTGAGATGACAAAATCGCAGTGATAAACTAGCGTACAACAAACAGATTTTTCAATCCTGGTTGAAGTGATGCCAAAATAACAGTGCCACTAACTCATCAGCATAACAAAAAATGTAATTTAGACGTGTAAAATAGGATCTTAAAATCATTCAGTGTCAATTACTTGTGAAATTCACTGCTCTAGGTGACAAAATGGTTATGCAAATGAAACATGGTTTTTCTCATTATAAAATGAAAGGTTAACAATCAAACAGGCAACTTAGTTTTTGTAGAAGTTGAAAAAAGGTGATGTGACCAGAGGAGGGAGGCTGCCACAGCTGTTGCATTCATCCACAGGACTCTATTTCCACAAGTAACATAAAACCTGCACATTGTAGAAGGGAGACGGAGGTCTCTTCAACCATGAGGAGATGGGTATCATTGTCCACATGTTTAACACAAATACCTGCTGTGGTGTTAGTGTATTGCTCAAGTCAAATGGTTGTATTGGAGCATTTTTCTTCTAATCCCCCAAATAATAGTCTTACCCAGTTAAACCTACAGAACCAATTTTAATTTCAAAGCCCAATGGCTGCAAATATGACTGGAAGCATTTGGTAAATCTTGATTAACACTTCCCATAAAAGAACACTGACTTCGCAGAAACTTCACTGAGACAATAATCAAAGTAACAACCTGACTGCAAGAAGAAGCAAATGGAACAAACACCCAGAAAGGTGAACAATGGGCTGATTTTATAATTTGCAGTCCTGTTTATGGATATCAGTGAAACAACTGTGACACAAAAGTAATTTTAAGACTCCGTACACAGGACGTATGATTCCCAATTTTCCGCAACTCTCTATTAAAAAGAGTAACAAACTGGTGATTCAAGTATGAAAAAATGTGAACATCTGACATGGAAAAGCATGTCTGTGCTCAGCAGCAATGCTTGCAGTGAAATTCTTTTCACACCTCCTCCTCGAAACTATCACATAGGAGAACTCAGAGGTCCTCTAACCTGCATGAGTGAGATACTCAGAGCTCCTCCCGCTTGCTGGCCTTGTTGTTCTCTTTGCTCACTTTCTTGTCCTTGCTTTTGCTGTTGCTCTTCTTTTTCGTCTTAATGTTGTTACGGTCTTTCTCCTTTGCCTTGTCATCATTCTTCGCTGCCTTCCCAGGGTACACCTGTCCCTCCAGAGTCACGTCGGCACAGCGGTCCTGTGACACTAGGAAGTCCTTGACCTCCCAAGCATAACTGCCATCACGTAGCATGAAGATGACTCGGTTTGACCCAACCACAAACCTGGGAAAAACATAGGCATGATTGCTAAATGCTGCAGTGTTTAACACACAAACACACATGCAAACATTTCCAAACAAAAGGTCTCCATAATGTAAACTATAGTGTATCTGAAAAACCGGGTTCGGTGTGATCGCTGTGGAGTTTCTGCATGGTGTCTCAAGCAAGTCACATCCTATCATGAAGACACTTAAAATTCAAAAACCACATAAACACTAATCTAACTGTTTTGACAGGATGGGTTACTATACAAATACAGATCAGGAGAGGTGAGCTGTAGGTTCAGGGCAGTGTTACTTGGATGCAGGATAGGGCCTCACAAAGCCTGTTCAGGTCACCTGGGTGACAGTGTCGGATGTTGAAAGACCCAAAACACCCAGTGACCCCCTGGCTAGATCACTGATAATGTCCAGGTGCATCACACAATGTGTAAAATAAATGTCAACACATGGAGTTTTCATACATTATGGAAATTCCAATATTTAAAAACTGAAGAGAAGTGCTGTACCTTTGAATGTCAAAATTGGCGTTGAACAGACTGCTCTGCCACAGGCTAGTGATCTCCTCAGTCTCCTTCTCAGTGGGATCCCCTGACACGGTGGCAAAGACCATTAGTGTCTTTCCCTTCTTGGTCATCTTAAGGAGCTCCTCTGGTTTGGAGGGGTCAATCTTTGAGAAGTCCACTGGGGCCGAGGGCCGTTTATGCTCCGGAAGGTCACCCTCCTCGATGTCATCATCCTTCTATGTGCAGCAAAGCAACCATGTCATAACTTCAGTCCTGCTTTGAAAGCGCTCTCTCTCTCTGCTATATATAGTAAACTAAGGGAAAGTAAGCAGTTAAACTAAAATGTGCACATCACTTTTAACTATTTTAAAATCTATCTTGTAAAATTAATCTTGATGTTTTCTACTGCAATAGGACATTTGAATGTTTATATAGCCGTAGCATTAAAACTGCATTTCTAACATATACTCGTTCATTCCCCATCTATTCAACTCTCGGGTTTACCAAGGGCAAGAAACCCACTGAAACGAAGGACAGATCTGTGTACAAGAACATTTTCGAAAGAGATTTACTCCCATACTTAGGCAGAAAAGTGAAAGCGTGCTGCAAAAACAACTTTAATAAACAAAGGGGAAATGACAACTGATGCACAGAAGACACAGACAGCCTGGAAAGCAACAACTTACTTCCCACTGCTCCAAAAGTCTGGCCATATCTGCATCGTTGTAGTCGCGGATATCTTTTTTCTTCTTAAGTTTTGCATTTTTCCCTTCGTCTGTAGCCAAAACACAAAGGAAAGTAACACAAAGAAACAAATACACGAAACTCCATAAGGTCGACGCCATGTTTTACAGCTGGATGATTCCGATTGGTTGCCATTCTTTCGTCAAGCCAGATCACGTGAGAGAGGCGTGGCTTCTGCAGGAGCGCGCGACATGTGGGCACTGTGTCACTGGAACAGCCGAATAAAGAAAAGCGGGGGGAGCAATACTCCACTGTCGCTTTCTCATCCGACCCTCCTGTTTTAATCCCTTTATTATACAACGCTTGAAAATCATTGAATACGAAGAAAAAATGTTCCCTTCAAAAGTCCTTTCATGAACTTTAATGGTCTTTCGCACGAAATGATGTCAATGATGTGGTCACTGAGGTATTTGACCCCAGGTTTTCAGGGGCGCGGCAGCCTTTGTTTGGAAGACGAGCTTGATAAAAGTTGAGGAAGAGGGATGTGGCCCTGCCCACTGAAAGCCTTAAATAAAGAGGGAGTCGCACGTCTTTCCCATTGTGTTGCTTTCCAAAACGTTAGGCCAACGTTTCTATTTTAGTCTGAACAAAACACGGTGATATGAGTGCAACCGGTTATGCAAGCTAGCTGGCTGCGATTGAAAAGCAGCCCATCCTGCCCTTGAGCGGAGACCACAGGCTCCGGGTCACGGCCACGCGGCCCCAGTACTTTTGATTTATAGTGAAAAAACTGCCACAGGGCAACAGCTCCGAAGGAGTGAAAACGCACTGTAAACTATTATATTCATTTGGCCATCTAACTTAGAAATACATTTGGTCCCCAGCTTATGAACACTGGATGAATAAACCTTTCACAGGTTTCAAACTTTTTAAACAGGTGTTTCAAAATCTTCTTCATAGAGGTAGAATACTTCTTTAAATCACTTGCCAAAGCTTTCAGCTCTTCATTGGTATATAGTGATCAGAAAGAGCAAGTTTTAAGCTTTCCAGCACCCTGGAAAATAATATTGGGACCCTTAATCTAATACTTTGTAGCACATGCTTTGGAGACAATAACTGCAGTCAAGCACTTTCTAAAGTTCTGAAGGACATTTCTGCACTTCTCCACTGGTAGTTTTGCCCACTCTTCTTAAGCAAACTGCCACAGTTCTGTCAGGTTTGATGGATGTTTCTTCCAACTGAGTTTCAGCTCCTTCCACAGCTGTTCTATGGGATTCAGATTTTGATTCGTAGCTGGCCACTTCAGGATAATCCAATGTTTTCTTCTCATCACTTTAGGGTGCTTTTTGAGATATATTTTGCATCATTATCCTGTTGGAGGATTCATGATTTGTGACTGAAACAAAGCTTTCTGACATGGAGCTGAATGTTTTGCTTCTGGTTTCATGGTTTCCAGGACTCAAGGTACCCAATGCCAGAAGCAGCAAAGGAACCCCAAAACATTACTGAGCCTCCTCCATATTTCTCAGTAGGGATGGTGATCTTTTCTTTGAATGCTTTGTTTTGTTTTCTGTGAAAACAGAGCTGGTGTGATTTACCACACACTTCTAATTCTGTTTTCTTCTGCCTAAAGTACATTTTCATGAAAAAGGGAAGTGTGGCAACATGCGTTTTGGCAAGTGTTTAGCAACACTCCTTGTGTTTCTTTCTTAGAAGTAGGGTCATCCTACCATGGAGTCCATTTTCATTCATACAGTGATGAGCTTGCAGCTTTACATTGACCATGCTTGGCTATTGCCTTCTTTCTAACCTTTACAGACAACTCTCTGCTTTTCGTTCTCTTTTCCATGTTTAGTGTCACACATAGTGGCACAAAACAGCAGATTGAAAACTTTTCTCCATTTATACTGGCTGAATAAGTGATTATAAGTTTGAAGACACCTGTAGTGCTAATTAAAGGAGAATAGTCTGCTTGATGTATCACTACAATGCAATTATTTCTAATAACTTCTACAGGGTACGAATTATGTTTTCCAGGCCATTTTAGAATGTCTTTGTAGAATAAGCAAGAATGCAGTTCTTTTCACAGCTGTTTGTTTTGTTCCACTGCAAACCAAATAAATTCATGTATGGATGACAAAAGATCTTTTCATTTCAACACTTTTCATTTAGAATCGTACATTATTTGAATAAAATGCAAGTACACCAATAATTTTGGCTACATCTGTAGGTGCTCACAGGGTATCTGGGCTCGATACTCCAGTAACTCCTGCTGTCACAAAATCCTTATTTTTTCTGTGTCTTTGAGGATTTTGGAAATATTGCCAATTTTTAATGATATTTCATTAGTTGTTGTCCCATCCAAGGGTAGTTTCATAGCTTAGCACCTAATGATTCCTGCAGACCCCCCACAACCCTGCTTAGGATTCAGCAATTATTGATAATGGATTTCATTGGTGGTTTTCTACATACTTCTTGTCTTAATGTTCTTTTGTTAAAAGAAAATAGAAGATATTGATGAGAAAAAAATTATACACCCTGGCTATTTCCATTATTATCTCATTTCCAAGGAAGCAGTGAGATGTTTCTCACCACTATGACAGTGAAGGGCAAATGGCAGAGCAGGTGTTCCTTTTAGCAGACCCAGCTGGGCTTCTCTTTGGATTCCATCTTATGAACTGAAGTGTGGCCTCCTCTCACAGGGCTGAAGTGCATCATGTTTCTATATGACTATAGAAATTTAAAATCAATAATAAAATATGCAGTTTTGTACTTAATTCTGCTTTTCAGCAAACAGTAAATGTAAACTGAAAAAGTTATATAATTAGTCATATTATTTTTATGATTGTGGTGTATTTTTATAATTTCATTGTTATACATTTCAATTTAAAAAAGAAATGTTAGAAGTTGTTAGGAAATCTGTTATCAAAGTACAAATTACAGAAACCATCTAAATTTACTGTCAAATTACACATAGAATAAATCGAGGAATAGGAAAAACAGACTGTCAAAAAAGGCAAAAAGTTTCCACTTTTACAGGATTGTGATTTAACATAGTGATTCCCAATCAGGTTCCAGTGCTACTTTTCATGTATATCATAGTAATACTGTTTTTTTTGCATATCTGTACAAAGTACATTTGTACATCACCTAATCTATACATGTATATAGTGAACAGAAATTGGATAATGGTATCACTGTCATTGAATTCTTTCCATAAAAAGTTTTCCTACTATACAAACACCATACTGTTGCTGCTTTTATAATATTATTATTATTATTATTATTATTATTAATAATAATGTTTTAATTTTATTATAACCTACCGAAATATATGTACTCTGTAGAAACTATGGCACCTAAAAGAAAAGCGAGAATGAACGAAAGAGTATTGACGCCCTTAGTGTGAACATTAAACGGACTTCTCAAATCAATGAATCAGTAAAATCCGGGAAGTCAGCGGAAGGCGGGAAACCGCTCCTCTTGGCGGACGCTGCTTGCTGAACTGGATCATTCAACTTTAAGGCCAACCCCCCCCCTTCTCCTTTCCCCTCTCCCCTCTCCCCGCCGCCCACCACCACCACCACCACCACCCGCCATGAGGCCTCGCTGAGTACTCAGTAGCAGCCAGACAACAGCCAGCCTGACCGCCGGCAGAGCGCAAACCACCGAGATCCAACAGGCCATTTTGGTCAACGCGCGGTCACCGAGCGGCTGCAGCGCTCCCATGTGCCCGGCCGTCTCAGTGCGAGGAAGCGGTGCACGGGAGCTGGGAGAAGGAGGAGTGAGCGGGGGCCACGCCCTCCGTCGCTTCCTGACACTGAAGATGCAGCACGAGCCCGGAGCGGAGCTCAGTCCGCGGTGGAGCGTCTCGAGGGATCGCGAGAAGGCTAACGGACGTGTGTGGAGTGAGTGAGTGTGTGTGTGTGGGTGTGTGAGAGAGAGAATGAAGCGGATCACGGCGGCAGTGATGGTTGTGAAAAGTGAAACCAAGGAGCGGCGCGTGGTGAACAGCCGTGGACAATAGACGCGCGTGAGCTGTGTGTGTGTGTGTGTGTGTGTGTGTGTGTGTGTCAACGAAGGGATCAGGAGTCGCCCGTCGGAGTGCTGGATTATGAAGCTGCGTGGGGTGGCTCGTGCTTAGAGACTCCAGCGCGGGGTCCGAACCTTTGCACCCACAGCAGCGTGACACAGTGGATACAGTGTGAGAGCGTGTGTGTACCCGTGGACCTCTGTTATCGATCCAGGTGTTCACCAATAAATGAAGCATGACCAACTCTGCGAATATTTATACTGTGGCCCTAAGAAGCCATTGTTGCTGATATAAATATATAGATGAAGATTTTTTTTTAACTTTTAGAAAAAATACTATTTATAGAACATATTTAGATTTTTTTTTACAGAAAAAAAGAAAAAAAAACCTTGCTGCTTTCCGGGAAACAATGAAGACCATAAGAAGAATGTTGGCGGTTACATCGCCTGTTCATTTTTGGTTCTGTGAATAATAATTTCTTTAAAAAACCTGTGATTTTTTTCAGGAGTCAGTAAAGTTTGCACATTTTTCCTTAAGGACAATATAACATATTTCATGACAGAATTTTTTCATGCATGTCAGTGGGGAAAGCACCACCGGTGTGTAGTTGGTCCCTGTGGTGGAATGTGTGCTTTGTTATAGACACACAGCACCGGGGTCAAGTTGACCATCCTGCTATGGCTAGTGGAGGAGGAGGTGGTGGTGGCGGTGGCAGTTCGAAGAATTCGTCTGGCGAGACAGAGGCACCCCTGTCCAGTGGTAGCCTGCAGCAACGAAGGAGGCTGACCAATATCTGTGACTCCTGCAAGGGCAGAATGCAGCTGGTGGCTGACCTGCTGCTGCTGTCCAGTGAGACACGGCCAGTGTTCGGCCCTGAAGGGCTGCCGGTGGCTGAGACGTTTGAGCAGTGCAGGGATACTGTCATTGCCCGTACCAAGGAGCTGTCCATCATCACACATGATGTCCAGTGCCTGCTCAACATGGGCAAGTTTGCTGAGGTGGGTGACCGGCTGCTGGAGATGGCAGATCTGGTGGTGTCGCTGACTGAGTACTCAGCACATGCGGCTTACCTGGCGGCTACGGAGACACCCGGCTCGCACCCTGCCCTGCCAGGCCTGGTCGACCGCTACAAGGTGACCCGCTGCCGGCATGAGGTGGAGCAGAGCTGCGCCACACTGAGGGCAACCGCGCTTGTGGACCTGACCCCACAGCTCCTCCTGGAGGTGTCCCAGAGCATCTCCAGGAACCTGAAGACACTGACGGACGCCTCCGTTCTGGCCAGTGAAAGGTCTAAGGACAGGTTTGCCAAGGAGCAGTTCAAGCTTAGCGTGAAATGCATGAGTACCAGTGCATCGGCATTGCTGGCCTGCGTGCGGGAGGTGAAGGCGTGTCCCAGCGAGTTGAGCCGTGTGCGCTGCGTGCTCTTCAGTGGGCCGCTCCTGCAGGCTGTGTATGCCCTGGTGGGCTTTGCCACTGAACCACAGTTTCTGGGCAAGGCTGCCTCCGTCAGCCCCGATGGGAGGGCGGTGCAGACAGCCATCCTGGGGGGTGCCATGAGCGTGGTCGCAGCTTGTGTCCCCCTGACCCAAGGCCTCAGGGACCTGTCCCAGCAGTTGGAGAACAGCATCAAGACATCGGATTGCCGGGAGCGACTGCGTAGCTCAGCCTGCGCTGTCTCTGAAGGATGTACCCTGCTCTCACAAGCCCTGAGGGAACGGTCCTCACCTAGGACTTTACAGCCTGTGAATTCTCATTCTGTGAATTAAAGCCTGCTGACAGTAAATGTAAACAGCAGCTGGATGGCGATAACACCACACATCTGTATTCTACCAATGCAGGCAGCACCAGAAACTGGAAGAAGGATAGACTGCTCTCTAACAGACTGGTGTCCTTTTGTAAGAAAATTAACCATATTGACATGCTGTTATAAATGGGAAAGTTTACCTCGGTTTTTAGTCATTGTGAAAACAGTTCATTAAAGGATGTGACAGGACTGAAACTAGAAGAACCCAAGTAAACTGTGGATCTGAATGGGTAAAAGCTGCTGTCGTGAGTGCTGTAAGTTTTACACTATTTGCCAGTTTTACACTATTTGCCAGTTTCACACTATTTGCCAATCTTAATTTTTCAAAAGTGTTTTGAACATGCATGTACTCAGTATTTATTCCAGCCATTAAAACATTTATTTTGAATCCTGTAGTTGGATATCTCTTACTGAATATAATTTGTGTACTTTGGTGCTATCTGCTGAACAAGTTATTAAATGTGGAGAAATTTGAATTTATACTGTTGGTAGAGAATGATGCAGGATATAACCACAGAGTCCTTTCTGAGATGTGAAAATATTAATTTAATTTCCCTGTGAGAGTGAGTTTTTTTCCAGTATATCACCTGCTTTTCTATAGTAATCTGTATTATCTGAGAATAAATATGGAAGGAAAGAAGACTGTACACAGAGGCTGAACCATGGGTGAGTTTTGTGAGCATTCTGAAAGAACACTGGACTTGAGACATGAGGTCTGTGTGTTATTTGTTAATCACTGCTGCGTCAGGACATGATGATGCACAGCTTGGGATTGTGTGTGCGTGTAAACATGACGCGCTTTATGTTTTGAACTGCCAAAATGTCATTGCGCCAATTACTGCACAGCAAAATAACACAATAATACAATTAGAAATCCCTTTTGTACTCAGGACCTCAAAGTTTTGTTTTGAGATACTGAAAGAAAGTGCCGTATGTGATGGCAGAACTGCGCTGGAATAGTTGTGCAGTGGTGTGTGTTTCCTAGGCTTGGCGGCAGGGCATGGAAATGGACTGTTGGCTGGTAAGGAGCAGCGCATGGGTGAAGTGCAGATGGCTCTCATTCGCAAGTCATTAAACCCTGTGCCGGTGTTGAGTTGAAAATAGCTTTTAAGGCTGAAAATGATAGTGTCTCATATGCCACAGCACTCAGGCTGGATATTGTGATCTACAAATGTAAAATGGTTTTAAACATTTTACCTCTTAAGTAGTGGAGATGACATGTAACTTCTTACGCTGAAATGAATCTGTCACACTGCACTTGCACTAAGGTAAATCGAAAGGTACTCAGGGGCAGCTCATGTCCAATATCTATAAGGACACTGTATTCCAGCCCAATTGCAGGCGTTTATAGTTTGGCATTTAGGGAGCACATGGTAAGCTGTGGTAGTGTTACATGGGAACCCTATGGTGGGAAAAGATGAATACAGCGTTCTACATGGAATAAAATAAAGTAACAAAGGAAAACAAAAAACTGAAGAATCCAATTAAATCTCCAGACACCATTGTCTGCGACATTGCCATCTTGGCTTGATGTCGTCCCACCAGGATAAGTTGAGCACTCTTTGGCATGCTGGGACACTGAAGATGGCTCACATGGGGTCTAATCTGACTATACTTCACTCTGCTCTGTTTGTTCTCAAGCGCCTTGATAAGCACTGAGCGCCTGCCAGCCCAACCACTGCGGCCGTTTGAACACTTCAGGCAGCATCTGAGTGCCTCACCCCTGCTTCCTGTACTGTACAGAGGTGTTTTTTTCAGGCGAGAGAAAGTCAGTGGCCCATCCCAAACTGTTAACTGAAAGAATGGGTGATTTTCTTGTGATCCACCTGATACAGACCACCCTAATCACTTTATATGAAATTCTACTATGTCGGGCAGCTTGGTGTAAATCTAATAATGGATCTATCCTACGGCTTTGTGCCCTGCTGAATGTACACCATCCTCATAAGACCATATGTAGGTCTGTTATCCACAGTCTCTTACATCAAACATCTGTATGCTTCTATCAACACCCCAAGGAATTCAGACCGCTAACAGGAGACAAATATCAAGGGATTTGGTGCACAAAAATAGTACAAGCCACCAGTTTTAGTAGTTGGGATGAGTTCTGAACTCAAATGCTGAGAAAAGGCAGAATTTAAAACATTTTGCCAGGATTTTCCTGAACCCCCCCCCTGAACCATCTGCCCTTCCTGACCAGCACTGGTGATGCCGGGCTGTTAGTTCACAACAGGAAGCCAATAGCTCGTGATATCGGGGGGATGTTTCCTTTGCAATGCAGAACGTCTGAGCAATAATTTAGGGCAAGGTTGCACCCATTTCCTGCCACAGGAGGGAGTCGGGCTAAGCCCAGTTCTACAGAGCCACTTGCTCACTCACGACTGTAGTCATACAGTGTCCTTTCTTTTAGGAGAGACATGTTTCCTCAAACAGCACCTGGTTCACAGCAGAGACAATAAACTGAAAAAAGAAACTTTGAGATCCTGCTTATAGTAGAATGTACATGGAGACACCTCAGTTATGAAAAGTGATACCATCTCAGAAACCACCCTAAAAACCAGATCAGACCAAACTGGCCACTCAAGTTGAATAACATAAGCATTCCGATCAAAACTAAGAACAAAAACACAGCTGGATGACTTCATGCTGTATATGCTGTCATAACCTCATGCATACCAATCCTAATCCTGTAAGAGTCCTTCTAGGAAGATCTGTAGCAGAAAGTGTCTTCATCACACTTATTCTTCTGCTGGAACACTGGGTTGAATGTTCATCTAGTTTGACTGCACAGCTTATTTAAAGAGCATTGTCCTCAGTGGAAGAAGCCTTCAAACTGAAGCATGATTATCACTGAAAATTACACAACTAAAGCTTTTCCTAAAGCCTGAAACCTTTAAAGTCACTGTGCCCTAGTGATAATGGTCCAGTGGATGTGTTATGGAGTCCAGAAACTGTGAAAAAATTATTTGTTGATTTTCTAATGAACATCAAAGCAAGGTTGTAAGGTTTCAATTGGACATTGGTGTGGCACTCAGGAGCACGGAGATGCCCATCTCTGGGATCACTGGCCGTACCAAATTGATGAGGGTAGGGTGTCGTGATAGTATTTAAATGGACAGTCGGAGAATGGGAGTTTGTCGCACTGCGGAGCTCAGACTGATATGGATGCAGATGCTGTCCAACACTCACAATTTATATTCTTGTCTTCTTTTTGCTCAGGTTGTTTTATGTTTTACTTCTCAAACTCATGCCACCTCACATTTGGGCACTGTCCAAACCTGGCATGCCAGGCATATGACAATTGGATGTCAAGTAAAAATTTTTCAGTTCCTTTCTCTTCTGTCCAACAGCAGGTTTGATTTATCTTGAACCACATTCTGCAAAGTTTCAGTACCACATAACCTTTCCTACACCCTACATTACAGTACAGAATGAAGCCTAGAGTGCTGCTTATGTCAGAGAAGTGTCAGTTTCTAGGGTATCCCAAAGCCTACACACAGGTGCCGCACAGTTCCCTGGGTCAGTAGGTGTGTACTGCTGAATTTACCATCCTTTACAGGGTTTCCACACAAACTTGACATACACAGAAATGTTTTTGTAGGTTTATGATGGCGATGTTGTTGTAATAATGCTGTATGCCAGTACTTGTCACTTGTCTTGACATCTACTCTTGTGTATTACTGGAAACAATGCCTGTGACCCAGAGTTCACTGACAGAGCCCCGCGGAAACCTGAGAATCTGTCAGGCACATTTTTAAACTGCTTTGTCCACACCCCTTCCACCACACGTGGTGAATACAGAGCACACAGTGCCCTCTGACTTCTCGAGTGGATGTTTTCATTTGTGGAGGACGCGCCCATTCCTGGTAGACAGTGGTATCTTTGTGTGGCCGCAGCCCTACCCTGCTGGCCACACAGTGTCCTTCTGACTAGACAGAATCCTCACTGTTATTCTGAACAGAGTCTTCATCACCCTGCCCTCTGCTCTGCTCCTTGTCTGACAGAAATTACGGTCAGGGCAGCCTCACCTTGTCTGCTAGTGTACCCTGGCCTCCAGAGTGCTGCAACTTTGTCCCTTTGCCGACAGCACCTGTGAAGGTCTTGCCAGAGTTTGAATTTCCTCACCACAACCTTTGTCAACAGCACCTCTGAAGGGGTGACTACACAGGATGACACTGTGACAAAAAAATACAATGTGCTCATCTTATTAGCTGTGGGAACCGGGAGTTTCTCAGCAACACCTGAAATTTCCCTTTTGCCCCCCCGACCTTGTGGTGCAGCACTGTGATGCAGTGGTTCTGTATTTTTGTAGCGTCAGACAGGGTTGTGTTGTCTCACCCATAAGCAAAGCATTTCACTTGAATTCAAGTAAGGATCTAAGTGTATGACTACTCTCAGTATAATGTATGCAGTGTAACAATAAACAGTAGGTATGTTGATTCCAGCAAAATCCAAAAAGAGGTATTCTGACATAGTATTTTTAATTTATTATTTTTAGTAGTTGACTATTTAGTCGATTAACACTATTATCAGCACCAAATATAATTACAAAAACTGGTAAATCTCACAGCTCCACTGTATTTTCTACAAAAGCAGCATGTAGAATATTGGTAAAAGAAGCAATGCTGCAGCTCAATAAGGTCCCTGTTGTACTTTTGAGATGAGACATGGACATACAGGTAGGCATTCTCCACTAAAAATCCTTTTTCAACTGACTTGTTGAGCTTGTAATGGTCTGCAGCCACACTGGACAAATGATCTCCTAGACAACTACACAGAATGAACAGGGCTTCCAGATTTATGTTGGAAATCTCATGACTTATTATCTTTATGGGCACAAAGATTAGTATAGATTTTGCATTTCCATGAGAGACCAGTATGCAGAGCGACTAAAAAAGAGAAAAGTGAAATTGTGCTGATGTGGGATCTGCCCACTGTGTTGGCAGCTGACAACTGGAGCATGTTCCATATACATTCCCCTCTCTTTGAAGGATAATTTGAACCAGCACCAACGTTCCCTTCTGGGAACATTCTCTTTGATGTCAATTTCTCTGTTCAGCACATGACTCTCTCTTCATTTTTTAAGATTAAAAAGAAAATAATAATAATATATTGATATATATATGCAAAACTGAAGTTGAACAGTAATAATGCATTAAATACCAAAAGGTTCATTGCTATAGGCTACATGGAGAAAGACTGATCCCATCTGAGGTGCATCATGACCCAGGGAAGGTCTGCAGGTGATGACTGATGAGCATAAACTTCTGCTGATTCACAAGTCATCATGGGAATCAGAAGAAGGACAGACAGACCTCTCTACTCTTCTTTGTGGATGTAGTCCCTGGCAGCACCTTTATTCTACTAGAAATGAGTTTAAACAACAGCAGCTGAGTCCCACAGGGCAGGATATCTTGACTTAATAAACTCACTCGGAGAAGTGGCTGGTAAGACAGATAGGTTCGATGGACATCGGGACTCAGCCTTCCCAGTAGGGTCAGTCTTTAAAACGGCTACAAGTTGAAGGTGGCCTGGCAGGAGGACATCCTGTGTGGGGCCCTCACTCTGCCCTGTGGCCTGGCCTGCTTACTGGGCATGGGAAGGTCTGCTTCTTCCCAGAGGTGTGGTACACTTCCTCCACAGACACAGCAGTGAGCTGCAGTCTCTCCAACATCCTGTCAGTTCTGAGCATGCTCACAGGGACCACCGTGACGTCAGGACAACAAAGCAGTACCACCTCCACGTTCCCGCTTGCCAAGAACATCCCTCCTCACACAGCTAGATCTCCCTCTTCCTCCTTGTGGCCTGGCATGTGCTGTATGCAATAAGAATTGCTGATATTTAGCTACTAATGTGGAACAGAAGGAAATCTTTGTTGTACAATGTAGCAAAGAGGGGAAATTAAAATTGAACATTTTTGACAAGCAAAGAAAACAACTGATGATATACAAGATCTCTTTGTAGCTGCCAAGGATTTTAGTAAAGATCGTTCAACAAAAGAGTAAGAGCCATCTTCAAAGAGAAATTAAGTACTTACTGTATTAAAGAGACACAGTAAGAACCTCCTGCGTGTTTCCTGTGTTCTGCTGTTAAACACTTTGGTCCATTACAGTGCCATTAGAAAATATTTACACCCCAGTTGATTATTTTTTATTTGGCTACTTGTCAAAGTCAAAATTAAATCATATTTAGATGGGATTTTTTCCCACTCGTGTAAAAATAATTCTTCACAATGTCACAATAAAGTATTTAGATATACCAGAATTTATTTTAAAAATTTAAAAATTGCCTAACTGACAATTATTCACCACCTTTATTTTAACAACTTAAATTGGGTGACATGTTCAATTACCTCATATTAAATGTGTTAAAAAGGTACAGTTGTGTTCAACCCTGTGACTGCACACTCCCTGCAGTCATACACACCAGAACAGAGTAACACACTCTCACTAAGTCTCAGGTGTATTACCCATAATTCTCAGGGGAGTTATTCACTGACACTGGGCAAGGGGGAAGTTGGTTGGGGGGGTATTGACAGACACAAACCCCTTATCGCCCCGGGGTGTCATAACACAGCTGAGCCCCCAAAGTGATCATTTTGAAAAGCATTTACAAAATGAACAAAAGTAAAGGAAGCGAAGGGTGCCGTTTGTACGGAATCACCTGAGAAACAGGAGCACAGGAATCGCTGTGAGGGCGCGGCGAAGAGCTGCCCTCTCGTTGCCATGGTGAAGCACAAACAAACTGCAGCGACTTGCGAAGAGTGGAGCGGCGAGGCGCGAGTGGCGACCCGCAACCTGGAGCGGAGCGGAGCGGAGCAGAGCAGTGACGAGGCGGAATGGACCACGTGCGCACGTACAGCCCCGCAGTCCGTGTGGGCAACTGGTGCGAGGATGTGTTCATGGAGGAGGTGATGGTCCGAGCGGCGATCAGAGCGCGGGCGCCAGGATACGAGGAAGCTAAATGGCTTTTTTGCATCTCTTAATTTCCTAATGTTAAAAAATGAAATCAATTTCGCTGTTTATAAAACATGGCTACCGCTGTCACCTACAGTGTTACACCTGTTGGGAAAAAGACCGGGAACACCGTAATGCTTATGGCCAATAAGCGTTGTGCCATTTGCAGCAAATGTGGCGTAAAAAAACAAATATTGGAGTGATTCGGCCCGAGACCTCAGGGTCCTAAGAGGTGTTATTACATTTGTAGGAAATTTTGAAGGACTTCCTGCACAAGAGGGACCGGGGAGAACTGACCATGCAGAAAACGGATTTTGTCAAGCAGAATGTCCTGAGGAAGGTTTATTATTATTTATTAACCTGTTTATTATTATAAATGCATCACTTAACCTACTTTTAGAAATGGGTATTTTGTCCTATTGCAAAGGTACTACAGTAATAAGAGGGAGTGGATCTTGAACCAGCAACTTTCACATTATAAGTCCATGTTCTTCACCATGCCCCCCTTGACATTTACATGTAGCTGTACTAAAAGGAATTTTAATATGAAAGCAAGTACCGACCACAACTATGTCATGTGCTGTGGTCCAGATCGACCTGTCAGTGACAACAGATGGATGGATGCACTTCGGGGATGTGGTCATGTTGGTCCACCCTAGGACAACCCAGGGTGACTGGCAGGCCACCAGGGACCCGGTGGCTGTCTGTATGAGTGTGGACCCTGGCATAGTGGAGCGTGGCTCATCTGTACCGGCACCCTGCCCGGTCTCTGGGACCCAGGACCTGGAGCCTTGTGTAAGGACTGCGTTTGTGGTCACCAGGTAATGCAGTGTTCATTTAGTCCAACTGAGGCCTTGTAGGCACTGTTTTTACAAAACTCTCACACAGTTTAAAAATACCCACTTTTTTTTTCTCTCAATCAGCGTGGACGGAACTCCGGTAGGTGAGCCGCTCAGATATGGTCAGAACTTTGCTCTCAGGACAACAGAGGGGTTTGCTGGTCAGGTGGGTTTTTTAAGTCTGTGAAAACATGCTTTTATATTTTTAAAACGCATTTTATCATGCTTTGTAGGGATATATGTCATTGTTTGCAGATTGATTGTAAAAGCTAATTATTACTGCGACATTGGTGTAGCGTGGTGACACAGCAGTTAACACTGGTGACTCCTAGCTCCTGGGCTGTGGGTTTAGATTTTGGCTTGAATCAGCTCAGTCTGGGTGGAATTATTGTTCCAAAGAAATGTGTTTCAGGTGAACTGGTGACTCTAAACTGCCCATAGTGTGTGTGTGTGTGTGTATGTGTGTGTGTGTGTGTGTGTGTTCCATCCAGGATGGAGACTCCAGACCACTGTGACCCTGTTTCTGGACAAATAGCTTGATATTTAAAGAATAAATGACTGAACAGAGAAGTTAGTTGTGAATCACAGCTACATTGTGGTAGACGTTCCCTCTTGGGCTCTGTTCTTCCTCCCAGCTATACCTGGCCAGTGACCACAGGACCTTCCTGAGGTCTGCAAATAGGTCCCGTTTGCAGCAGGTGAGCTTGACAGATGAGGAGTCCTTCCTTACCTGGTGGCAGGTGGTGTACCTGGACCCGCAGGAGCGCCTGGAGAACGAAGGACTCCCTGTGCCGGTGAGGCTCAATGAAGCCATGTTTCTGGCCTCAAACACAAGGATTCTCATCAAATCACAGGAGCATCATGCACCTGAATGGGCACACACTATTGACACCACTGCTGTCCTCCACAGGTGAACACAGAGATCCTCATCGTCCACTGCAAGACAAATCAGTGCCTGGCTGTCCTAGGAAATTACAGCACGTGGTGGGTATTCCTCTGCTCCAAGCCAGTGTGTACTTGTGTTTTTTTTAACTTATGATTAGAACAAAACATCTAGTTCACGTCCTTAAAATCATAAAGTTCCAGGTGGCTCAGCAGGGAGGCACAAAGAATTATAAAATTGCATAGATGAGCTGCTTTTCGTAAGTGTTGAATAAGCGGTATAATACTGCTTCTACTGGTGCTGCTAATACTATTATTACTGCTGCTACTAATAATAAAAAAATGAAATCTTGCACACAGGACCATATATGGAAAAGAGTATGAGATGACAGCTCACACATTCCTGGACTCCCATAAGGCCGAGCGAGAGATGAACCACTGGATATTTGTCACTGCCATCCCAAGCTCAGAGGGCCAGGCCATCACAGATAGGCCTGAACCAACACCCAACTCAGCAGCAATTGAAAACCTGGAGCACGATGCCCACAAAGACACAGTGGGCCATGCACCAGAAGAAAACTGAAGCTAAACTCTAAAACTGCTAATAGATCAAGCAACAGGGGTCCATGGCTGGTGAAATGGTTGGAGCCACTGCCTTTGGACTTTAAGGGCCCTGGTTTGAATTTCTCCTTCTGCTGTTATACCCTTGAGTAAGGTGCTTACACAGAACATTAAAAATACTCTCCCGTAAATCTTGACAAGTAGGCTAATGTCATAAGTCACTTTGGGGAGAAGTGTCAATAAATAAATTCTACTGACCTGCTGTTGCAGCTGGTGTTTTTAATGAAACAGTATTTAGTAAAATAATTACTAATGGCCTTTTAACTATTAAATAAAGCATTTCATGTTCATTTGAATAATTATATTCGCTGTTCCTTAAGATTAATTGTAGACGGAACATTATGGAGACCACATTGTAATGATGTATCAACATTTGGCCAGCAGAGGGAGACATACGATCACTAGTCCAATCAGTGTGGTAACAGTCACAATAAATACCCACTCATCCTAATACAGGATCGCAGTGGTCTGAAGCCTAACCCAGAAGTATAGAGTGCTAGGTATACACTCATTCACTCACATATACACACACTATGGGTGGCTTGGGGCTATGGAAAGAAACCAGAGCACCTCGAGGAAACTCGTCTGGACAGAAGGAGAACATCTAAACTACACACATACTAAGTGTGGATTAAACACCACCACACAAGCACTACCTGCTGAGAGTATGGCACCAGCTCAGGGAAACACCGTAGATGTAACCGAACCAGCAAGGAGGCTCGAGTCTGACTGGTAAAATAAACACGGTGCAGCTGGCTGGGGCCCTAACGTGGCCCCTCATTGCGGCAGAGGGGTGAAACTGTGCCTTGACGTTACATTCGTACCACACCGGTGGGGTCTGGTATCCAGTTTAACCTGTGCATTAACTGCAGTTACACTAAGTCCTTGTAAGCAGATGGTGGAGGGGAGAGCAAAGGCATTGTGGGAACACAGCGAGGACATGTGGGGACAGTCAGTTTCACTTAGAGGATTAGTCAGTCCTACATATCGGGATAAACACATTTTACTTCTGCAGTGGGTAAACCCACTAGTCAAATGGAAAAAAAAGTGTGCCAGCTTAAGTGACGCAAATTGTTGTAAATATTTCCAAAAATGTACGAATGACTGCAAAAGTACACATTGCTGTAAGATTGTTTACCCGTGGCATTCAGCTTAGAAATCATTAACTGATTTTAAAGATTGTTAGAGTAATGAAATAAATTAGTGACTTTTTTAAAAAGAAAAACGTTGTCAACCCTTGTTTTACTTCCTGAAAACATACTCACATATGTGCGAAATATGTAATGTTGACTTTAAAACTTTGAAAGGATTGTTTGTAATTGTTTTGGGTTTATGTCAATAAGGCTAAATCTGGCTCTGTTCTCAGATGTGTTTTTCATGCCAAAATTATGCTGAGGAAGGAATACACAGCATTCATGATTGTAGGGTGTGCTGTTTGTCAGTTGTGTTGCACTGTAACCACATAGTACACACACTGTCACATGTAGAAATGGACGAGTATGTGGTTGTGTTTGAAATGTCCTTTGGATGGGTGATTATTCCCTCTAATAGTCCCATTAATAGCACTGTGCTCTGAAAGAGTGTCTCCATGTGCAGCGTAAGGAATTGCAATCGTTATTCTTGCACTTGGAAATGTTGATGCAGGAAAAGGCTCCAGTCTGCTATGAAACCTCCTCTGTGTTCCCAAGCACTGGAGTGAGTGGAGGCGGGGCGAAGGGGAGGAGGCAGGGTGGGGGGTAACACAGTTACGAGAACTCAGCCTAAATCATCCCTGCATTCTGGCACCAGGTCCAGACAATCTGCTGAGCAGGAAAAGCCCGTTAAACCCTAATGCACCTTCAGCACCTAAAGCCACCCTCCATCACATCTGTTCCGACGGATGCAGAGCACGAGACGGGTGGAAACATTTTCGCCTGAGCCGTTCGCAGACGTCGGGCAGGATGGATAATCGACCCTGGTGAGAGATTCTTTTTTGCCATCTATTCATATCTAAGCCAGGTCAGAGTGTACTGCATAATGCTGCTGGGCTCAGAGTGTTTTGCTGGTGAGGTGCAGGTTGAGGACATTTGAGTGTGTTAGTGACAAGTTGCTCAGCTTGTCACGCGCATGCAGATAACAGCTATAAACCTGCACTGGTATGTCCTGCTGTTGCACAAATTTAAAAGTTTTGCTGGATGCTTATTACTAAATCTTCTAGCTTGAGTTTAGGTCAGTGCAAAAAAGCAACTGAAAGAACAAAAAAGGCCGTATTGTTTTGTACAGGACTTTTTGGCATATGGAGGTCTGCTAGGAAAGAGTCAGACAAAGTAGGGTGAACTAGAGCCCAGAAGCACATGATGTCATTTCCACCTGCTGCTCAGGCCCACAGGTGGACCTTTTGCATCCGTACTGTGGACTGTTGCATTTACAGCACTGTCTACTATAACTGTTGGACAGGATGTTGCCATGTTGTGGGAGAAGAAAAACAGTGGCAAATGTCACATGAAGCAGGTGAAGATGTTGCTATGTGCTCATAAGCAGAGCTGTTGCAGACTGTGGAAAGGGGAATGTGGCAGCAAATGGCAGGGTGTGGAACTGTCCACCACTGGGGGTTCTGCTCTCTGTTTTTTGAGCCCTAAGGAAGGTAGAGATTTTATCTTATCATCCAGTGACCCCTCCAAGCAGCACTCCAAGTTCCTGTAGAGTTCTAAACAGTAAAAAAGGACATCAAGCATAACTAGCACGGCCATAATAAAATTCTACTTTCTCCTCAGTTTTTAATTACAGTATGGCTCAAAGTAAAGAAATTGCAACCTGTGTACATTCAGTTAATGGGATTTGTCACTTGCTCGCTCACTCACTCACTCTCTCGTTGTCCTTAGCTGCTTGTGCAACTTGGGGTGGAGGTGACCTGGAGCCTATCCTGGAAGCACAGGGCAGTAGTCAACACCCAATACAGCGCACTAGTCCATTGCATTAAATTAAATTACAAATGTGTGTTTTAGTGCATAACCATCTTTAACATGGCAGCAATGAAGCTACCGAGGAACCCTGTAATGGTGTGTGAAAATGTGAAAAAATGAGCATATCCTTAGCTCACAGAGTCTTGAACTATAACACAACAAACAGCCATTCAGCCCAGGTCCACATTATCAGATTACTTCACATAATCAATCTGATTATGGATGAGTAATGGTGGATGTATTTCTATTTTCAAATCTCATCAAAGACAGACAGAGATCCTTCGCCCCATCGCTAATGGGACTATTAGATTAAACCGCTGGCTGGAAACCAGGAGTCAGAGCTCATATGTCAGACCAGATGATGTGAAGTACCTACCCTTCAGTCACAGTGTGAGATGCCTGCAGAAGAAAAGGCTCAGTGTAGACATACAAATGAAAAAGTCCTGGGCACAGTGAATTCCAAGTAAGGCTGTGTTTTCAAGTTCCCAGAGGTACAAGTCACTTGCATCCATAGACAAGATCCTTAACCCGAGATTGCTTCTAGAAACTTCCTAAGGATAAAGTGTAGAAATCCCAGGGAACTGCCTACCACACCAAATCCAGCACACTGTCCTTCAGATGGTATATACACCCCAGAAGACCCAAAGGAACCTGTGCAACCTGTGCATTAAAATGCTAAACACTGTAAATATTTGCAACTAATATAATGTCCTATAAACATGTGAGGAAGCTGCACAGGGGGTCTGGGCGTCATCTTCCTTTATCATAATCATGCTGAAATATTCAAAAAGCAATTGAATCACCAGAATGTCCACAGATGTACGGAGCTTGTAAGCCTTTGCACTCATTCAAAGCATGAGCATTTATCCACAGCACCTTCGTACCTGCCAGCCTGCAGGAACCTGCCCTGTGGCACAAATGCACATATGAAAACCAAATACCTTAGTCTGAGTCTCTCTCTGAACGGTTTCTTTAACTTTTGTACTTTAATAACGGAACAATGAGCTCTTGCAAGAACAACCAGTACCACTGTTTTCAGCTTTTATACTGTATGTGTACACTAGGCAGCTTAGAAAGGGCAAGGGCTGCAAGGCAGTGGCACATATAAGCCCACCTGGAACATCAGTTACTTCCAAATGAGTTTGTAGGTTGAACTACTTAAATACTCTGACCTTAGGTGATGGTTGAATATTGAGTTTCCATATGAAAACAAAAGCAAAGGCCATAAGATCAGAAATAAATCTTGCTATGGGTTTTATCTGAGATAGGCTAACATATTGCTTGTTATTGTTGCCATTGTTTAACACTTGGTACATAATATTGGACAAACCTCATTTCCAGTTAGATGTACTTCCTCTATCACTGTAAACAGCTTAGTGTAAAAACCTAATGTTGTAAGTCACTGTGGAGAAAACGGTTGGCTAAATGAATAAATAATACATGAGAGACCTCACATCAGAAACTGCACTGTATTGAGCTGGTTTGTGTGGCCACTGCCAGACACAAACTGGACCAGATTGGTCAGTTTTTTTATTCCACAGAACTTCCTGCCCAAAGCAGGTCCACCTCAGCTTATTGACAAAGACCACTCTTTGTCACTGATTCACTGATTGTGCTCTACAGGGACGTATGTCTCCAGCTGGCCGCAGCATGAACTTCAGGCTGCTACAGCTACAGTTGCTAAATACAAGGAGAGTAAAACGGAAGTCATGAGGCGACACGCCCTTCATTTCCACGGCGGTGAAAGAAGAGAGCCTCTGTGTAGCCTTGGCCCACTTTGAGCACTTATGAAACAAGAACCCTAAAGTGAATTTTGTCACCACAGAGCACTTCTCTCTGCAAAGTGGAGGTGGGGGGAAGTGGGTAGCTGGTTGCTACTGAGGCAAAGGGTGTGGCCCTGTGGCATGGAAACAAGGAGCAGCCAGAGGTCCACGAGGCTAGCGCTTATCTCCAAGTCCCTCATCCTGTGCAGCACCGTGCCCAGTGATGAAAGCTCCGATCTTGAAGAGAAACACAGCAGATGCTGGCTGCCCCAGCAGGTGATCCCATCGTCCACTGAGCTTGCTGCAATCCCTGATCCACCCGAGTGGGGCTGCAGACCCCGGGATCCAGGGAACTCAAAGGGTCATGTGAGGAAGACCTTCAACCTCAAGGTGAGGTTGATCCTCCTTTTGATTATAATGTGGAGAGCCTTATTGTGGTACAGTTCGGCATGACTGTTGTCTCAAGAAGGGCTGTAGAATTGCTTAAAATGTGTAGGAAGAATGATTCCATTATATTCAACAGCAATAAAACTTTGAAATGAAGTAAACTATATAATTTGTTTGCAATCTAACTGCTACCATTCATTTGCTTTACTAATGACTACCAGTATATAAAATGAATACAAAATGCTTAGAAACACCATTTTTTTAGAATTATTTCCACCACTAAATACATGCATAATACAAGAATATTCATCCAAAGTCATTCGTCTAAATATGCATACTGTTTTGCTAAAACCCAACTGGGTAGCATAGCTGTTGGAACTGTATCCTTGCAATTGAAAGACCCAGTTTCAAATTATGACTCCTGCTGTACTACCCTTGAACTTACTCTGAGTTGATACAGTAAAAATTACTCAGCTGAATAAAAGGGTAAATCATTTTAAGTACAGAAAGTCCTCTATTTAACAGACCCAGATTTAATAGATTTCACATTTAACAGATAAAATTCTGTGGTTCTTATATTGGTACTTCATTATTTTCTGGATGATATGTCTGGACTTTGATACATCCCCATGACAATCTAGCTGATAAATACAAAATTTGTTTAAAATATATGACTTATTTAGCTAACTTTTGGTTTCATATAGATGCTATTTTATTGACATTTGCATTTCATGGACATTCAACAAATATCAAACACCTCCCAATGAGTCTGTTAAACTGAGGATGTACTGTAGCTTTGTGATAAAAACCTGATGCTGTAAGCCGATTTGGAGAAAAATGTCAGCTAAATGAGTAAAAAATAATTTGTAATTAAGTTAGCAATATGAAAAGGGGCATTATTTCAGCATGTGGAACAGATGCAGGTGACACTGTAGTAATAAAGCCCACAGTGAAGAATAATACATCCTGTTGGAGGCCACTCTTGCTGTGAAATCAGAAACCAGACACATTCATTGCAGCAGATGACCTATTCAAAAATTGGACACAAAAAATGGTCAAGGTTTAGCTTCATGGATTTCATTCATGTTTTGGAAAACCACAGAATATGAGTAATGAAAAAGTAATATTATAAGATTAATAGCTCAGGCTAAACCAAATTGTGCTGAAAAGAAAAATTGCTGTGGATGCCATTGTAAAACAGAAAAGAAAACAATTCCAGACATTTTCCTCCCTGTAGGTCTGAAAGAGTTCAGCATCTCCTCCCCTTTGTTCCCCATGCAGGGGTACGCTCTGTCAACTGAATTACATCCACAAGGCATTTGTGGTCTGGAAAACAGCAGCGGTGCTAAATGGGCTACTCTGCCCACCTGGTCCACACAAAGGACCTTCTGTTTGAGCCCTGGAGTGAGAGTGCACTGCCAGTCTTCTACAGTCTTCTGGTGACATCATTGCATTCAACCACTGCCTTGTTCCATAAGTTAGTCAGCAGCCAGCACCGCAGCAACAAACACAACTTGCTGGCCCATCAAAACACCACACTTTGTGGAGTGTGTACCTATCAACAGAATATAAATTATCATGTGACTAGAACCGATAATGGTGACTGGAATTACGAACGCTGTCCCGCTGCAAAACCATTTTTAAAGTGGAAAGGTGGAGTTTAGTGGAGGCTATTTGTCAGGCTTTATGAATGATTAGTAATTTTGTTTCTGAAAGTCAAGGGGCCCGTGTTCAAGATTTAAGCCGCGATGTTATAACACAATTCACAAAGAACTAGTATGTCTTTGAAACTGTAAAAGTCTGTTACCCTTCCTCTTATCCTTATGTTTGAAACAAGTGGCGGTATAGGTGGAATTACCAGAATAGATGTGCAGGTTATGGGTCTTCAGTGACTTTTTTTAAATAGCGGTTTAATATCAGTATTGTCTGTTCCATTTACCTGCCTTCTTTAACTAACTCAGCAGACTTCTTGACACTTTTATTCTATCTCAAGTATCTTTTGGCCTTGGACTGAGGGGGTCATTGATGCCCATCCTGATGTCTTTGCTGAAACAGGAAAGTAGCATCTGGAAGATGTGTGTAGCAGCAGGTGAAGAAGACTCAGAAGGCCATGGAAACCCTGTGGGCAAGGAGCTTCCTACTACCCAGGGCAACAGTAAAGGGGTAGGACACAGGTATAGGAATGCCAGGGTATTTCCATGATGGCATCCAGGAAAGACATGGTCTGAGCCAGCACATCTTAGAACTGAAAAGCATTGGACCAGTCAGTGTTGCTCTTTTACAGCATATTTGAACATTGTTAACAATATTATAGCACATTTGCGTGTATCTCCATGAACAGTGAACATAGAGACAAACCCCTCCAACAGAGTCAACAGAATGTCAACAATCAAGCTGAAGCAGGGACAACTGCTACAGTTATCTGCAGAGAGGTAAGACAGACCTTCCCCTATGCATCATCTTTACAAGTGTATATTTCTGCATAGTCTCCTGGAATTTGCCATGAGGATGCTCTACTTGTATAAGATCAGAGCTCTTTGCAGAATTACATTAAATGAATACAAGACCAACTCCCTTTATTGCCTATAAATAGTCCTAAAGGTAGAGGTGCCACATCCATCCACAACCTCCCGTGGGAGGTAGGGCACAGACAGCTTTAAAGTGACAAAGATTATGCACAGTGCATCCTGTGCTCTCAGCTGTGTGCCTTCTATTACAATGTGTCAGTGTCTATGGAGAAGTGCAAATAACTGGAACTGTGCACTCCAGAGCTGTGGAACCACTCACCGGGTGACATCATATCACATTAGCTAAGCCAAGGCTTTGCGAGGCTGCTCTTATAGGATGGAACAATAGGAGTGAGTAGGAAAGAATGTCTGCACATGTGACCACACTGGATGCAGTTCCATTCACTTTAGTCTGTACTTTAATGTTTTTCCTGCAGCACTGCTGCAGCAGAGAAAGGATTAATTTATTTTAATGTCTTGGCTGTTGACACTAGTTCTGGGAGGAGGGGAGAAGGCACAGCTGTTAAGGAAGCTTAGCTCAGAAAGAAAACCAAAATAAGTAGCTCTGAAGAGACTACTCCAGGTCACCTGGAACTCAAAGAGGACCACTATGGTGATCCTAATATTTTTCATGATCTTGATATTTTTATGCCATTGACCCTGTCCAAACCACATGTTGTAAAAGAATACAAAATGGTGTACAAACATGCTGTTCCTTACCTGAAAGAAAGCAACAAGGACACTGTCCATACCTCCACAACATTGACTGGAAGTAAGGCCTAAAATATTCATTTCAGAAGATGTTTTTAGAGCTGTGTCATCAATCTCATGCCAACCAAACACTATTGCTTTGTCTCTGTAAGGAGCCTATTTTAAAAGTCAAAGGTCAGACTAGAGCATGCTGGGAGATGGAGAGGATGGAACAAAGCTCACCAACCCAAATGATGTCTCAGAGGACAAGTTCAAGTTCCACTGGTGAGCCATCAAAGAACAACCATAGTAAAGGAGCAAGTACAGGTTGAACCGCTTAGAAAGAAAAGGATATGTCAATTCCAATGTTATCTGTGTTCTTGTAAAATTCAGCATTACTGATTTTTTAATTCCTCAGTAGAACCTTGAAAGATAGAGTGTCCATCTTGCTTTCTCTCACCCTCTTAGGCATCAAGGCTTGCTGTGCTGGAGACCTGGACACCTATATTAGGAGAAAACCTGAGATTTTCTGCAGGGACAGCCTTGGAAGTGACAGCTTCACTGAGAAAAGGAAATCTCTTTCTCAGCAGCTGGAGCTTCTAAATGTGATAGAACAGGTGACACACGGGATAAACATGGGATACTGTGAGTCTGTCCTTAGCATTGTGTCCAACCTGTGTGTTTAACTAAGGCTGCTCCTGATGAGTTTCCACAACTATGTGATTTGAGTTTTAACCCAAGACAGGCTGTTCCTACTGTCTCCCTTTGCAGGAGGGACCCAGACCCTCTCGGTCCCTGAGCTCAGCTGTCCTCCCGCATGGCAACAGCAGTTCACAGGCCTTTGTCATCTGCAGCATTGTCCTGATGAAGGGCCAGGGAAAGGTAGGTCTGTCACTTGATAGAAATGATCTTTCAACAGGACCAGAGCATGCACAAAGAACTCTTCTTGCCTCCACAGGGTCTGGGCTTCAGCATTGTTGGTGGGACAGACAGCAGGTATGGGCCCTTGGGGATCTACGTCAAGACCATCTTTGCTGGTGGAGCTGCAGCCACAGATGGTCGGCTGCAGGAAGGTGGAGATGGATTGTACTCTGCTACATTTCTTTCTAACACTGAAAGGGAACCAGCCCATCACTAATCTCAGTCGCCAACCTTCTGTCTAATAGGGGATGAGATCTTGGAGCTGAATGGAGAGTCTCTGCATGGTCTGACCCATGAAGAAGCCCTTCAGAAGTTCAAGGTGAGTGTACACAGATCCCCCTCAAAGGGTTAAACCTTATCTTCTTCAAGCTTTATTTTATATAAAATGTAAACCTCCAAGGTTGGTACTTTTGTTACTAAGAAGCTCTTGTGTGTTTGTCTGAAGCAAATTAAAAAGGGCCTGCTGACACTGGTAGTGCGGACCCGTTTGAGACAAGGAACGTTCTCAGGCCAGAGCCAGGCCCAGGCTCCCCAGCTGTGCCGCTCACGTTCTCTCAGCTCCAGTGCAGTGATCAACAGGGCTAGTATGGACCTGGAAGACTACAAGCTGAACAGCAGTCATGCTGATCCAGCCAAACCCAATGATCGTGTCATGATAGAGATCACCCTGCAAAAAGGTGAGTCTTTCCCAATTGGCTTCCCTCACAATGGGTGTCCATGGGTAGGCAGGATACCAAAGTAAACCCAAGCCCAGCTGACAAGTTAAAAATCCCTCAGGCGTTTAGTGCTGAGTATTAGTTGGGTGCATTTTTGCTATTCCTTACATTTATATTCATTATCTGTCAGTTCTGCATTATGGATATCACACTGGACACTCTAATCCTCTCTTGTTGGTTTGCAGAGGATGGTGTGGGTTTAGGAATTGGACTGTGCTGTGTGCCCTCAAGCGAGGGCTGCCCTGGCATCTACATACACACCTTGTCACCTGGCTCTGTTGCCCACATGGATGGCCGGCTAAGGTGAGACTCCCATCACTGGTCTTCTCTAAGTAGGTCCAATCCTAATCAGCAGCATCTCTATGTCCATTTTCCCAAAAGTCTCAATCAATCAGAACACACTACAAGTCTCCTACAAGCCACAATTACTGTGTTTCAAGAGACTAATGATTCCAATATCTCTTACATTATCTTCAAACGACTCAGCGAACAACAGGTTCTCTTAACCCTCCAAGTGGAAGATAAATGTCGTTATTAAACCACTCTGTTCCACAGGTTTGGGGATGAGATCATTGAAATCAATGACACAGTCGTCCACAACATGACCCTGAATGAGGTCTACACGGTCCTAAGCCATTGCAGCCCAGGATTAGTTCAGGTCATTGTCAGTCGACACCCGGACCCAAATGTAAGTCTCCATATGTCACCATGGTTTGGGTGCCCAACCCAGCAAACCCTCCAGTTTCCTGCAGAAAGCTGTAATGACATGATGAGGATATTCTAATTGCTGCCTTTGTGTTCAGGTCTCTGAGCAGCAGCTGAAAGAGGCCATCAGTCAAGCAGTGGACAGCAGCAAGCTGAGGAAGGATGAGAGCCAGTGGAGCACGGAGGGTAGCAATTACTGACGCCACATCTCATTGTGCACCCTGATTATAAAGGAAACATTGCAGAATATAACATGGTGTCCCCTCCCAAATCAGGAGCTACAAAAACATATCTTAAAAATTTAACTTTGAAAGCAAAAAGCAGCAATGCTCAATGTAAAATTATCTTTAAATACCAACCATGTTCCTAGAATTATTAAACCTTGCTTTATAAATGTTTCAGTGACCCACAGAATTGAACTCTTCAGTATACTGTGGGAATGCAGCAGCTGAAGATTATTTGTGGCTGTGTCTTTCTCTTGATTTAACAAGAAAAACACTTGTTACTGGTGTGTTTACAGGAGTTAGGAATTTGGATCCCTGCTCCCGCAGGAGGCAGAGGTGCAAGAGATGCACGGAGAGGAGTTACAGTCAGCCAAGCAGCTCGCAGACTCCCAAGTTGATGATCCGCTCAGGCAGCGATAGCATCTACAGCCATCGCTCCTGCAGTTACACCATGTACCCCCCATGTTCCTGCAGCAACAGTACTTACAATGAGCTGACATGCAGTGACAGCATGTACAGCCAGTCCTCCTGCAGAAACAGGACTTGTAACTGTCATTCATCCAACAACAGCACCGACAAAAACCAGACATGCAGAGAAAGTAATGAACACCACTTCTGCTGGGAGGAGAGCTGTACCAGCAACAATACCAGAAGCCATCACTGCTGTGGCAACAGAAAGTGTAGCCATCAAACTGGCAATAACCACATCCACAACATACGGTCCTTCAGTGATGGCACCTACAGCCACAGCTGTTCCAATGACCCATTACAAAGTGAACTAACATCAGATAGTCATACTATTGAACAGCAATCCCACAATGACATCTCCTATAACTGTCACAAATCTGCTGACAGCACATCCATCCATCAAACCTGCATGATAAGTATGCGTGAACATGATAATTTGTACCCTCGTCCCAATTCGAGGACCACAACCAACAGGGAAAGGGCCCTTGCAACACTGAAGTCTGAGGCTTGGCTCAACACTAGACAGTTGCTGCACCACACAGATGATGGCTATAATGATTCACACAGGTCCAACAGGTACAGAGAGTCCCCTTTGGCTAAAGTCATCCAGTGTACTAAGAGTTCCAAACCCAGTCCCCATAGCTCTCCCCGAAGGCAGTGTGAACTGAAAAAAGTATCTTTGATCAAGATGAGAGAATCTGGCAAAGACACTTTGCACAAACAAGATATCTGGAACACCATTCAGTCAAGCCATCAGGTAGGATTCATGAAGCCCAAGTCAGTGGAAACATCTCTGGATCTCAGCAGTGCTGAACAGAGTTTATGGGTAATTGCGATTACTGTGCATGTTGTTCATTTAATGTGTCTCCAATGCCGCTTGTGCCCCAGGACTCAGGGAGTAGCCTTCTTATATCTGCCTCAGCCCAGCACTCTGCCCGAGGATGTCCAAAACAAGGTATAAAGTAATTATTAACAATCTCTGCATGGTTGGATTTTCTAGATCTATTTTGGCAAAGCAGGTCTCTGAAATAAATGGAGTGGTAAATCGTGTAAGAGACTGTTTCACATCTAAACACACATGCTTCTTTTTCCTTCTGCTCAGGGACTAAGTCTCCTCTTCTTGAGTCTGCCCAGAACAGGAGGTTGGCACTGCATAGGCAAGCTCACATAGAGTTGCCTCTCGAGACTCCAGCCCCGGATGCCCTGGTCAGACTGCATGAAGTGTCTGAGGACCAGCATGGCACTGTTGCCTTAGGCCTGGAGAGCAAACAGACTGCTCCCAATGGGGCCCTTCAGTCTGTAAACCCTTACCCGGGTCCTGCCCCATCCATTACAATCCCTACCCTTGGACAAACCCCCATCACCACTGCTGGCTCTCCTTCTGTCACTTCCTTCTTCAAACTGGAGCTGAAAAAGCACTATAAGAAGAGGGGCCCACCAGTGCCACCCAAGCCGGTTGTGATTCCACAAAGCCTGAGAGGTACAAGAAGTGTCAGCCTGCCAACAGAGACTTCCAAACCCCTCAGTGACACAGGCAAGACATTTAGGACCAGTTTAGGTGACACAATCCAAACTGCAAACCTGTCCCTCAAACAGAAGATCCACGAATTTGTAAACCCTAGCAGCTCTGAGCCGCTGGGCAGACCCCGTGGCAGGCTAGTGCCTTCTGCTTTGCCAACACTAAGAGACAAGTCCTCCAGCAACAGGTGTGATGAGGAAAGCCTGGCAAAGGCCCTCTTCTTCAGCCAGCATGTGGTACATGACCTGGTCTCTTCTCTGCAGTCTCAGCTTCCAGAGCCCAAATCATGCTACTGTCATACAAACACACTCCTTGCAGGGTCATCTTGGGCTGGCCCAGAAAAGATATCCCCAGACACCAACCCAAGGGCATTCTCTTTGAGGTAATGAGCTAGTCTTATATAGTGCTGTCAGTAGGCTCACAAGAGTCTCATGAATATGGTGGCTTCATTTTACAAAAAGGATCATGAGTATGAAATCAGTACACTATATTAGTAGAATATAACAGACATGTGAACAAAGCAGTTCACCTAAGCCACTTAAGAAAAATATATTGCTTTATGGATGGGTAAAACTGAATGTCACTTTGTGCAAGAGTGTCAGCTAAGTAAAGGAATCATCAAAATTGTACCTTAACAGTAAGACTATATACAAGTACATTTCTGCTGGAGAGTCAAAAAAACTCACATGTGTTACTGTTACCAGCGTGGCAGAACTCAGAAACCGCATCATTGGAGCAAGAGATTTAACAGCAGACAGAGACCCTGGGGTGATCCCTCCCTCCTGCCTTCATCCTTGCGGTGATATCTTAGGGCTTCCAGCACACAGTTTTGAGAAAATAAAACAAGAAGCCAAGGCTTTGGATGCCGACACTATTAAAGTAAGTCCATCATTCCTTATCTCAGAGCCAGCTGGGTAATAGTGAAAAGGAGCACTCTCAATGTTAAGTATGGTGAATGGATATGTGAACTGAGTTTTTTTTTTTTTTAGTATTGGTTTTACCTGAGTGTGTTAAAAAATATAAGCAAATTTGACCTAATGGTGCTATATTCTAATAATGTCCAGTTGGTGTGAGAACAACCAAACGTATAGCTTTGCTAATGCATTTCATTCTCCTTTGCCTTTGATGTCATGATGCTTTTTTCCTCTCAGTGTCATGTAGACCACATTGCTCATTCACTTCTGTGGATCTCCTTCCAATCCATATGCCATAATTCCAGCTTCTCCTGGGGCAGTGTTTCTGCACCCAGACAAGCTTGGCTGGATGTTTGTCCTGTAGAGCCCCACATATCCCCCAAAAGCAGAAGCAGACTCTCTGTCAGGGTTGATGGAACCTGTCTGGGTCAGTCAGCTGCTGCTCAGTGAAATTTAGCAAAGTAACTTAGTAATTCGGTGTAACTATGATGACAGTGAGATGGTGCTATAAAGCAGCTCAGTGCAAACCTACCACCACACTTGCTCTTTAAAAACCTAAACCATCAAGTCTGGCTCCTTGCAGAAAATACTGCATTATTATCAATTTTCTGAAACAGAATTGCACCATTAAAGAGGTTACATATTAAAATGTTTTTAAAAATCGAATTTGTGTAGATGTCTGAAACAATTATAGATTTTATCTTGTGACTGCTCACAGAGTGTGAATTTCCTGCTCTACTCTTCTCCCTAAGCTGCTTGAGGACATCCACATCATTGTTTTACCCAGTGAGGACGTGGGCGTTGCTAGCGGATCAGGCCTCAAACAGAAAGCTACAACTGTGAGTGGAACAGCATAAATACAATGAGAGAAAGTCTCTTCACCATTTCAAATATGTGACCTTATATCCTTTAGCTGAATGATATTAAATGCAACTCCAGGCTGAAACAAGTTTATTTTTTTGTCAAAGAGTAACTTTAACCAAAATCAAAACAGGTGATTTTTCTTTAAGGTATTAAAAGGAGAGGGGATCAGTCCATTAAAAACAAACTGAAAAAATAGAGTTAAATTGTCACTACAGGGCCACTTAAAATCCCCTGGCTGTGGATTTTGAGATATGGGAGTTTGCAATATCCCTCTGTGCTGACAGGTTCAGACATTATATAATCAAGATGGGACCACAGAGACGGAGGGTGAGACGTTCTCCATCAACAAGAGGCAGATGGCAGACATGCCAAAGGGTATCGCTGTGGCAGCCCAAGCGAATACCAGAATGACAACTCCTGCTGTGGTGGTCATGCAGAAACAGAGATCAGGAGAAGCTGTAACAGGTGACTTCACTGACACTGTAAATCATGTCATCAAAAGATGTACTTGTTAGAAGAAAGAGGCCAGCTCATAAATAAATGTTTAAAATGCTGTCTTCCTACAGGTGAGACTGCAGACCAGAACAGACCAGTAAACAAGGTTGAGATGTCTTGGTGAAAGTGCAGAACATCTCAGTGGAAACTGAGGGACTAATGAAGAGATTCTTCGGCACCTTCAGTAGGAGCAAGTGGAAAATATTAAACATGTCTTAGGAGCCACCAATCTCTCCACTTTGTGGAAATATGACAAAGGAAAACTAATCCAAAGACAAATCTCTCCATATCCAAAACAATTCCACCAGCTGCGTGCTAAATTGGGTTTCAACATGAACAGGAGAACTCAGGAATTTGAACTGTCACCTTAAGCAGGACAACCTGTGATTACAGTAAAAGAAGAATGTCCATCAGTGCTGCTTCGAAAGAACCCTGCAAGAGTGACATACATTTTGTAGTTAACCAAAGAAGAAAAGAACCAAAGAACCACGTTGGATGAAGCAGCACTATGTGTGAACACAAACTTTCCATATAAACCCGAACTTGGACCAACAGTACCCATGTCTTACAAATACTGCTCTACCACGCAACAATGACATCACCATAATCGGTTGTGTTGCAAGTGTCTGTGCTCTCTCAATCACTGAAAATGCACTGCTTTCACATGGTGCACTGAAAGGGCTACAACCATTTTCAGGCTGTTCCTCCTGAGATAGGAATTTACTGTAAAAATAGCATGGTCACTACTAGACAGATTATGGTCAGTATTTTGTGAGTGATATATATGAGTGTGCTCTCATTGTCTCTCGCTCTTTGCTTTACAGCATTTTGTCCAGCAAACCCCAGGTTAGCCGTTGCTCCCAGATGCTACGCAAACGCATGGCACGTGGAGAGTCGTGTTTAGAGTAAGAATTGAATAGATGCCCTTCCTGATGGCAACCCACACCATTTACCCAGGCTAGGGACTGGTGCTGAGAATCCAGCGGCTGGCTAGACACACACCTACATGCCGATTTAGAGTGATCAGTGAACTTGAAACCCATGTTTTTGGACTCTGAGAGGAAACGGTAGTATTCGGAGGAAACCCACACACAGCCGCTAAGTGATACATATGCCCTACAAAAAAGAATAGCGTTTGTCATTTAACTACTAACCATCATCTTTTCTTTACAGAAAAATAAGAAGCATGCATCGAAAAAGACATGAGACGTTATATTGGTCCCAGTCAATTTTAATACAGTACTGATGAGTGCACAGTCATTTGAGTGGAACACACAACACAACAGCACACAGAATACTTCCAGTGTGTGACTCCTTTTCTCCATCCGCAGCTTTCATTGCACAACACTTAGGTTTCAACATCCGGTGATCTAAAATTCCAACTAATTAAGCCATTATTGCAAATGTCCTTCTAGTAAAAAGTAACATTTTTTAAACCCTAACCCTAAGTACACATTAAAATCAACAGGACAGAAAACAACAACATGCATTGCAATGACAGTACTGGATACAGAAACGTATATGTGTACACAGTCAGCTGGACACTTACGGTCAGCTGATCTGCTGGTTGTCCTGGCAGCCATTCCCCCAACAGCAGCACAAAGATTGTACACTTAAGAATCGCATGTGGCAACAGGTAGTATAGTGGTTAATCTTTGCCTTCCACTTAACTCGGATTTGGACCTGTATTGACTCTCAACTGCTTGAAAAAGGTAATTATAGTAATAATTTAAAAAACCTAAGTGTATAAATGAATAAACAGCAGTAAGTACCTTAGGTCTACCAAAATGTTGCTTTGGAAATGTTTCAGACAGATGAACAGAGGGGATGATGAAAGTTTTACTGTTTAAAGCCACATATCGCAAGTGTACTCACATGATGGTCCTCACAAGGTAAACACAACCTGGTGTGCATGCAGAACTGGCAAGTATAATAAAACCATCAACAACAATAAAACAGTTTTAACACAATACAGAAGTAATGGATAATGCTCAAGGAAGGAATTAAAAATGTGATGCACTTTAAGGATGCACTATGCAGAATTAGAAGTTTTGTGAATTTCCTTTGATTTGAAAACTTGTAAAGTTGAAAAGTTGCAATTGTTCTGTATTGTGTGTATGTATTTTGTACTGAAGACATTTTGGCCACATTACTTAGTGTTAAAAAAATATAGCAAGAAACCTAGTACAACCTAGGGGACATGAAAGGACCAGATTTCACTCATGCACATTATCACTAAAAGGTAAGTGTCAAAAGTATCAGAGAGATTTCACAGCCTTGGCGAGGTTGCTGTAAAACTGGGTCATGCTGGAGGGGAAGAAGGAATCCACAACCGAGCGAGGTAGCAGTCCTCCCAGGTCTGTCTGGAAGAAGCTCAGCACCTGGGTTTTGCCTGGCTCTCTGAGAAAGAAGAAAGATGACATAAGACAAAAGAGGACATAACACATAGCCCAGCACTCAGGTGTAACCCTGGCCTTTCTCAAACCCACATCAGATAAATTCAGTGTAATGACTTTGGATGACAAAACCATTTAGTAGCTTGAAAATGCTCACTACTACAATTTATTACTTGAAAAATTACCTTTAAAAAATGCAGTTCTTTTCTGCCCCCTTGTGTCCATCCTAACAACTACATAGTGAAGCTTGAGATTTTGTAGTTCAGTGTTTGTATCTTACCCACAGATGGGAACACAGAAACAACCACAGGGGTGATTAAACCCTCTAACGTAGCCAGGCTGCGGGGGACAATCCGGATGTTCCACATGGGTTGCTGTGGAAAACGGCAAATCACACATTCAAGCGATGTTGTGCCAAAACAGCACTGATAAACTTAAATGCACATATAAATTATATATTTACGTGTTTGTGTGTGAAACACAAGAGTTTTACACACCATTGGATGCAATTGTGCCATCTTCATATTGTTTTATTAAAACAACGTCAACAAAGTCTCGTGGTGCAATGATACCCATGGCTGCCGAGGGCGTCACAGTTCGACACACAGAGACGTTCTGGACAAAGTAGGAAAGAAAAGCAAATATAACTCACCTTTTTTTGCAAAGCCCAGTGGTGTAACACACTTGTTTTTGCAGGTTCTCTTCACTCAAAACCCTGTCCTGAACTAGTCAAACACATCTTAGCTTTTTCTAGCATTGCCGATTACGAGGCAACAAGACAGGAGAAAATGAAAAAATATGACAAGGGAATGCATGCAAACGAGTAGCTTGTATAAATATTTCTAAGTTGGGTTTGGGGATTCGGGAAAGAGAAAGAATACAAACTTACCTCATTGATCATTTCAATCAGTTCAAACTTCTTGACATTGTCATCCCACTTGACTCGCAATCCATCAGGAACTGGTTTCAAACACTCCCATACTTTCTGAGGGGTCCCGTTTATGATACCATCGCCTTTGTACCTGGTGCCATTAAAAATAACGTTCACATTCACTGAAATAAAAGAAAGCTGACTCGTGTACTACTCGTGTAAATTCTTTGTAATTCAGACAAAAACAACGCAGCAATAAACCCACTGGAGGCTTTGTCTCCTCCATGTTCATGCTTGTTTGTCAAAACACAATCATGCAAAGTTGCTGTGTCTGGTTTTTCAGGAATATGACAGGTAATTACTTACAAATTCCCTGGGAATTCAGCTGATGGGCGCCAGTACACCGTGACTGCATCCTGGGAAACAAACAGAGCCAAAAAACTGCACATCACACCGGAGCTTAAAATAAGAAGAAAATAAGTGCAGGTAGTCTCCTTACTGGCATGCTGGCATGCATATCAGCCAGGATCAGAAAACTATTAACTATTAAAATTTGAATTTCTTCAATAAATAAAACAGACTAGGAGATATTACTGAGGTTCACAACATACATTTCTTTAATAAAGAGGACACAAATTTAGACAACTGGTAGGAAAGCCATATGCAAGTCGACTAGCAGTGTAACTTAGTGCACCAGGGTAATGAACTATAGCTGAGGGCCATTATGAACAGTGACCATATACTACAGCAGTCTTTTGCTGGAAGAGCAGCTCAACCGCAGAATCTGGTTGTTCAAGTGCAACGGAGTACCACGAGCTTATGAGAAGTACAGATATGCAAGAAAAAGTCCTTTACTCTGAAGAGCAACAAGTAGTAATCGCACTACTGCATACTGCTGAGTACCAACCCAATTCAAGCACTGCATCACATATACTTACATTAAATACACTGTATATATCACCTTAACCACTGAAACCTAAACCAGCCAAACAATAAGGAAAACAGATACTACAGGACTCAGGGCCATCAGCTTTGTATCTGAAGGTTCTGGTTTGAATCCCAGCTCCTGCTGCAGTTTTCTTGACCAAGTTACTTACCCTCAACTGATACAGTAAGAATACACTGTTGTATAAATGTCACTGAGAGGATTATCTGACACAAGACAAAAGTCTCAGATACAGTACAATAATATGTAGAAATTATGCCTAAACAATTACATTTATACAAAACAATAAACAAACAACAAATGAAAAGCATCGTGTCACAGCACATCTACTATTTCTTTGTCTGAACCAAAGAAATGCTACAGACTCCGTATGATCATTGAGAAGCAGGACTTGGGACTGAAGTGTCGGTTGTCTGACGTCCAGCGGTGGTACCTGTACTGGACCCTCCACAACAGCCCAGTATAATCAATAACGTCTATATCAAAGGTTTTATTCACCGTCTTCTTGCACGTTTTCCAGCCGCTCGGCTCTTCGGTGTATCCCAACAGGCTGTGCGCCACCCGCTCCGCCGTGTCCCGGTAGTCCATGTCTCACCTGGAGCCGGTACACCTGTTCCCAGAGGTGCGCGCGCACGCGTTCTCTTACTCGATGGTTTATCTGGCAATAAGGTGTAAAACGCAGAGCTGTTTGTGCCGTGTTCCCCTCGAATGGCAGGCGGACTCACCCACAACAGGGAACCCTTGATCATCTATGTGTCACAGGTTATAAAGCTGTCGGACAGTGAATTATTCATACAGGACAGTTTAACTGTACATTCAGGTGTCCTCTGATTTATGCGCGGAATTAGATTTCCGTAGTTTTGAAAACAGACCGAGAAACCGAGAGCGCATTATGGAAGTTGTAGTTTACACACAGGAAGAAGCCGATCAACCTACTTAAAGAACAAACGTTATTAAAACTACACTTCCCATCAGCCACTCGCACACGTTGAGAGCTTTCTAATATCAAATGATTTATTCTGAGGTATTATACGAGCAGAGCCTCCTGCTCATTTCACACATATATAATCTCAAATTTTTAAAAATAAATGCAGTCAGAAACATTTATCTTACTCCTCGTTTGCAATAAATTATACATTACGGTGTATTATACAAGTACGGTGAAATATTAACATGTTTTAAAGTACAATGCACTTTCATTTAAATTAAACACTTTTTTCTTTTACTGCTGATGCTCAAGAATTTTTTTTGACCAAAAATGTCTGTGATTCAGTCTGATCACGTCTTTTACAAAACAAAACCATGTTGGAGCCCACATAATGCATCATGCAATTATGTTATTTCTAACTAACACTTTAACATGCAGACCAGACACTATATGAAATATATTGTTGTACCTATATTTCACAGTAGTGGACTACCAGCACAATGTCTGACTATATCTTTTTAATAACCTATGGGGCATATGAGCACCAAATAGTTGGAGGATGATGTATGATTTAACTGTTGAACTGAGTGGAAGATAAACAGTCACATCATTAAACATTGGAGTAAATCAGTTCATTCTCTGCTGACATGTTTAGGTCAGCTCCAGAATTAAATTTCTTCCTGGATGGTCTGTCACAGGACCTGAGGGACTTCTCTTTGCTCTGGATGACCTGGATGTACTGGTCGCTGCCACTGTTCTGTGGGTCACTGCTAGAATCCAGGGAGGCAGAGTCGGACTCTGGCAAACACACTTCCACCTTCTTCCTCTTTTTGGGCTTGACGTGCATCTTGACCTGCAGCACGCAGTCCTTGCTTGGGGGCTCGCAGCTTCTGACGTCAGAATGAGAGCGCGTTCTCAATTTTGGATCTTCCCAGTCTGCCTTCGCCCATGAACTGTGCAGCCCCTCAACAGGCTCCTGGGATCCCATGTCCCCTGTATATAAGTGCGCTGGCTGGGTGAGGTCAGACAGACACTGGGGCTGGAGAGTTTGGCTAAAGGAATACCTTTGGATATGAGGGTTCTCTGCCCCCTCTTCCTCCTCCTCAGGTAGGTAAGACCGGTAAGGCATAAAGGTTTTAGGCCAGCAGCCACTCTGAGGGAACAACTCCACAGCATCACCTGGCTTATTCATGCGAGTGCAGCGGGGAGTCCAGCTAGCAGGTCGTAGTGGTTTCCTGCAAGCCCCATGTTCACTGACGATGACATACTGAGCAGGCTTACAGTACATGGGTCGAAAGCCTTTTCTCTGTAGGGATTTAAAGTGGGTGTGTTCAGTGTAGTAGCCAGATGGACGATTCAGCCCCTGGTGATATAATTTAAAAGACCTATCAGAACCTTCTAGACAATCTGGGTACCTGAAAAGTTAACGAAAGAAGTGTTAGCCTTTTAAAAAATGTTAATTCAATTTTTCTATGACTTGTAGATGGGGGAACTACAGTTGCAAGAAAAAGTTTATGTCAATGAGATGAGATTGGAGGTATTTGTTGTATAGATAGATGCCCTGCCCTATAAAAAAAGACATACAAAGTCAAGTTATTGACAGTCTGCTCTCCTCAAGAAAAATCTGTTTATGTGCACCATGTCTTGATGAAAACAAGAAGAACAATTCTAGAGATGTGTGAAACTAGAAAAAAGCTATGAAGACATTTCTAAACACCTGGGTGTTTATCAGTCTCAGTAAGACAAATTGTCTACAAACAGGAAATTCAATACTGTCCCCACTCTCTGTAGGAATGGGCATTCTTCAAAGATCACACCAAGAGCACAATGTGAATTCAAAATTGTATCAAGAAATTTGACAGGAGAATGTCAGGATAGCAGTCCGTCACCGGAACAAGACAATAATCCAAAACACAAGAGCAAATCAAAAACAAAATGGTTTGTATTTTAGAATGGTCAAGTCAGAGCCCAGACCAATACCAGCTGAGATGCTTTGGTGTGACCTGAAGAGGGCTGTTGATGCAAAGTATACCAGAAATATTGACAGAAAGAGTTTTTTATGGAAATTCATCCTCATTGTTGTGCAAGTCTGATCAGCAGGTACAGGAAACATTTGGTGGAGGTTATTGCTGCTTAAGGAGGGTCTACCAGTTATTGAACACATGAGTTCATATACTTTTTCCAGCTTGGTTTGAATGAATATGTTCAGTAAAGACATCTATTTGTGTTAATATCAGGGAACTTGTTTGTCTACTATTGTGACTTGGATGAAGATCAGACCACACTGAGTAATTAATGCAGAAAAACAGGTACTTTCAAAGGGTTCACAAACTCTTTCTTGCAATTGTAATGCGTAATAATGATTTTACTTTATGACGCTTAGGCATCCCACCTGGATGGTATGTATTGCTTTCGCTTTTTCTGAGCTTTGGGCATTGGACCTCCCCACATCACTCTGGTGGTCTGGCTGATGTCCTTGTGTGAGACAGGCTGACTTATGGTGGGAATGCTGCTGCCCTGATGCTCTGGCAACTTGCAGTTGGCTATGCTGCTATTGTGCTTTAATCCTGAGGAGCATATGGAGGTCCCCTGGCTCATGACTTCATTTTCCTCCTCCTCCACCATTTCTTCTCCACTCTCAGAAGCTGTAAGCCGCGCTATGAGAGATAAGGAACCAAGTGTCTCTAGAATCCACAAGCCAAACTATGTTCCCTACATTGATCCATATTATTTTACTAATCCTACCAGAAGCTTTTGGAAGAAAGTCCACTGGTTTGATAAATATATTAAATGGTTTTATGGGCAATTAGGCTAAAGGTCAGTCATGTTTTTTTGTATAAATTGCACACAATTAAAATAAAAGGTTACCTGCTGCAAACTTTAAAACCCTTTTCTTATCTGCTGTATTTTCCTAGNAGAAAGTCCACTGGTTTGATAAATATATTAAATGGTTTTATGGGCAATTAGGCTAAAGGTCAGTCATGTTTTTTTGCTATAAATTGCACACAATTAAAATAAAAGGTTACCTGCTGCAAACTTTAAAACCCTTTTCTTATCTGCTGTATTTTCCTAGAAAAATGAAAATATTTTAATGGGCAGAAGGCAGGTCAGAAAGAGCTCCCGTCAAAACAGTCCCTTTATTTCAAAACCAAAGGTGCCATGTACTGCAGTGATCCTGTGAGCGGCGTTATAGGATAGTGGAGTGCTAACAGGACTAGTCAGTGACTTACTCGCAGTCTCCTGCACTCCCTCCGGTTAGCCTGCTGTTTCTAACATAAACACAGAGAGACATTAGCCATTATGAGTTATGAAATCATCACAACTTTTTGCCAACAGTGAGAATAACTTGACTTGCCATCTGAAGTTGGATTCTGAGCTGGTTGTTTGTGAACTTCAGAGATCTTGCAATCGACTGCAAGTAGTAGATCAGCATGCTGGAAGAAGATAATTTAAATGTTTGATTTTGTTTCAGGTTCACGTGAACATATGCAGATTTTCTCTGCTGTCCTCTTTTAATTTCTTAGTTTGAACAATCGTTTTCCACATCAAGCAATAAGCTTTTTCTCAGTATCAACTTCCTTTTTTTAAAAATACAGCAATGTGTAACTTAAAAACCAACAAAAACGCATCAGCTTAGTAGCTGAAAAAAACCAGTTAAGAAGCAAGTTTGACATTTATGCCGCAACAGGATGGACCAAGAAAAGAAGATGTGCCCACTAGTGAGGGTACTTACAACAGCAAGAGAAGAGCAGGTAAAACTACCACGGGGCTGGTGACGTAGCTCATCATCCTGCTGAGCCACAGTGGAAAGTCAGCAGCTATCGTCTCTGGGATGATGTCGTAAATTTTGTCCTGGCCGCTGAGAGGGGTGTACAGAAGCACATACAAGCAAATGAGACTCAGGAAAGTGTGATGAAACATCTGATTGATGTTGATTACTTGTGGGGCCCTCTTTATAGCAGCACTGGCATTGTAATGAAAATGTATGGATATACCACCCCTGCTGCGTTTCTGTTGTACACATCCAATATGTATGGAGGTTTTTTTACCTGAACGGTCCACAGTGCTGTGATGGTCGGTATCGGACTATGGCGAAGACAGTTGGAAGCATACACAGGAATAACATGAAAAGGAGCATCGCCAAATAGAAGTTGTTTGATCTGCATGATGAAATGATGTACATTAATAAAATAAAATGTGTTCATCCAGGATTTGCGATCGGTTTAAGGAAAGGTCAGTAAATATATTTACTGACCTGGAGGCTCGGAAGACCTGCTGATGCGGGACATCACAGGTGAGCACTGCCCAGCTCCGCAGGTACATCAATCCAACGAGCTTTAGCACGTTGAAGGCCGGGAGGCATGGCGAGAAAAAGGTGCCCATCCTGAGGGCAGAAGCTTGTTTTCTTTGTATTCTGTACAAAGGCAGCTGTACTGCCAGTGGACAGTTGACTGAGAGGTAACTACATCCTGGAATGGGCATATACTGTTTACAGAGAACATGTACTTTGCGACAGGTTGGGAGTGATATTGAACTGGTGGAAAAAGGATCTTACTTCAGTAATTTATTTGTTATTAACAGTGTAGATTAAATAAAATTTATCGGTATCCAAATGTTCTAACAATTGTCCAACACCATAACTGCACTTTTTGGTAGGCATATGCAGGACACGTGGGCAATTACCCTCCGAGGCCTTCGTGGCAAACTGCATATTCCAATTTTGTAGTACAGTATACTCCACCAAACTACGTTTTAATTAATTAGCCATCCATATAATAAGTCCTTACTTACCATATCATGCCTTGGTTGTAAATCAAGTGAAGGACATTTTCTGCTATTTTGAACTCTCCGTATTCAGGCTGTAAGTAGAACATGGTTCAATTGTTCACACTGCATCAAAGCAGGGAGGGGTTCACAGTTTGCAGCAATTTGCGGTGTGCAACTCACAAATTTACTCTCCAGGTCCCAGCACCAGCAGTCGCTTACATAGCGGACAAACAGGCCGCGAAAGAAATCAATCAGCAAGATGCTCGCCACCGTGAAGATCATGTCAATGACTGAGAGTTTCAGCATTTCCTGTGAAACAAGAAAAAAAACATATTAATTAAAAAATGTGATTTTCCTTTTTTCCTTAGCAGTAAGAAATGGCCACTAAAAATATCTTCAGTGCTGCATGGTGAAGATAATTGGATTGTTAAGACTTTAACAATGAGGTGAGGTCATGCTTCATTTCACCCTACTAGCAGTTTCATGAAAAAAATATTGTGGTGTACATTTTAGTCAATATCTAATCTCCAGATTTTGCCACTGGAAAAACAACAATGTAGCAGGGCAATATGTTCAAATTGTGCTTGTCGTGATAACGCCATCTCGAATAGAAAGTCCTTGAGCAATGAGCGTAATTCTTCATGAACAGCACTCACAGACATAATTGGCCAATATGCTCATGCTGGTCTACCCTGCACTGGGATGTGATTAACACTGTTTAATTCGTGCAACAAATCAAACAGGTTAAAAAAAAATCACTTTTTGATCCCTGATTACAGAAGATATGACATGGCTGGTCTCAAACCTGCCCAACATAAGTCTCCCAGCACTGGTCCTGCGGGGACCTCATGCTGAACTCAGGTGACGTGGTCATGTTGTTGGAAAGGGCTGCGACACCAGTGGTTTCCCCAGCCTCTGTGGCTAGGCTGTATGTGGCATTCCTCCACTCGCTGATCTCGGGCATGATGGTGGACTGATTCTCCTCACCCATCAGAGCACTTGTTGCCAGGAATGCACTTGAGTCAGACCAGTTTCCAACGGTAGCAGGACTCTTGGACAGACACACACACACACACACAAGTAACACAAGTAGTCACTCAGTGGTTTTGTTCATCATAATTATAAAAATGTAGATAATTCCCTGTGTTATTCCAAACTGAGAAAGCAAAATATTGTAGTGATGGATGGTGAATGGGAAATCCCACAATTCCATGCTGTTTAGAATCTTTTGTTACTTTAATGTTGTTTTAAAGGAGTTGTCCACATCTTTGTCTTATCTCTAACCACTATGCTACCCTCTAGCCTGGATTTTGAAAGCTTAACTAAATGATTCTTTCATCCTACAAAGAAAAGAATCTTCAAAATACAAATGTACACAAAAGGTGATAGAAATATTAGAGCAAAAGTCAGAGAACTACTTACAACGGAATTCATGCTGTTGACCTTGTCCAACAGGGCAATTATTAAACTGTACAAGTTTCCCAGATACAAAACTAGAACCCTGGTAAAACAAACACAACTTATTACATCCATTTAACACACTTTTCTTTGAGCTCACACCTCTGCCATTATAATTGCAATTTTGTAAGTGTATTTTAGTTGTTTTTAATTCACAAGTGGCCCTCCTGTCATGTAAGATCCAAATAGTAATGGAACTACTAGAATTACTGACTGGAAAATATTAGAAAGCAGGTGTAAGTGTCACCAACTCTTCGAAGGTTATCTGTAACAACTGGATGTTTTTGTTCCCAGCTCCTCATGGAGTTTCACACCTCACCTGGCCAGCTGGAAGCGGAGGCTGGTGCGTGGGTGGTACATCTCCAACTGGGCCACCAACTCAAAAGCAGATGGGGCAATCATGGTGATGAGGGAGACCACCACACTCACCTGAGACACAGGGAAGTCAATACAGGTCTGGAAGAGAGTGAAGCTCAAAGGCAGTAAGTTTCAATGCAATTCAAAATTACAATATTATAAATGGAATAGAGGCACAAGACAGGATGAAGAGATTACAGGGGTAAAATTTTGAAATATGGTACAAAATAATAATATGGGAACGGAATGTAGGCTTATTAAACATCCAAATCAAAAGGAAAAGGTATGTGGCAGACCGTTTAAACAGAAGTGGATGAAAATTTCTGGACAGCAAGGTATAAGATGAAAAAGTCACAAATACAGAAAAAAGACAAAAAGGCGCAACCTAGGAATTTCAGCAGCTGGACACCAATCAATCAGTGAGTAGTCTACAAAAAATTGTGAAATATAAAATATATAAAAAATGTTCCAAATGAACCTTCGCACTTATCATCGACTCAGGAGACAAAGCATCCACACCTCATTTTTCTCCCAGAGGGTCAGCTCCTGCTTCTCCTGCTCTAGTCTCTGGGAGCGGTCCACCACAAAGTAGATGATGTAGATACTACCAGCCAGAGATAGGAGAACCAGGATATTGGCCAGTACCCTCAGGCTGACCAGAGCCAGTCTGGGTGGAGGAACAGAAATCATTTAAACCATCAAACCTTACATGAAATCAGTTACCCTTTCTGGAAATATACAAGAACAAAACTCAATAGTTCGATGTCCACACCACAAACTGGGGGATTAATTAAAGCAGGCTTTTTATATTTTCAACTCACATTGCAGTCTAGTAAGTTGTAAATAATACATTCAGTCTGTTGCACACAATCATGAAGAGCTTCGTGGAATTTAAAGGGCACAGATAAAGAATAAGAAAAACATACCAAAAGGTAACTGACTCATTAGAAGGAGTTATGCAAATTATGTGGCAACCCTGGTGTTTTAGTATGTAAAACAAATCACCAAAAAAGATGATAATGGACAAGACAGAAAAAAAGTTTAACTAGGTGTTCTTCGTGCGAAAGCCTGGGTGACAGATCGAGGCAGTGTTGTCTCCTCTCTGGTGGGGCTGCAGCGGTGCAGCCCACTAATTCCAAGAGAGCCACGCTTTGTAATAATGGACGACATTTATGAAATACAACCCAGCATGCATTGTGCTGGGATTGCACCTGACCTGGTCAGCATTTATAAATCATGCCTGTTTTGAACTGGACAACAAAATGTGAACAACATCCAGGAAAGGCTGAAAAAAATATACTAGACATTCAAAGACTAATAAAACACATAGAATTGGAATTGTGTGCCAGTGCTCTTTTGCCAAAGAGTGAAACATATTATTAGATTACCAGGTCTATATGTATGCTCCAAAAAGTGCAAGCTATACAGTAAAGTCAGAATTAAAGTGCTTGTGAGATAAATAATGAGCATAGGATCAATAACATATGATCACCTACAGACTTGTTTCCTTCTTCTTCTCCTGTTCTTCAACAATGGCTTCCTTGAAAGAGCAAAGGGGTTCAGTCAGCATGGATTCTACACTGTGCCTTTCAAGCACAAGAGGATTTTGAGTAACATAAATAATCTTAAGCAAGATACTGAAGATTGACACCCTGAATGTATGGATCAGAACTGCAGTATCACTGAAACTGGAAATGAACATGTAAATCAGTTCTGTATGAAGGGGGGACTCACCCTGATGTTATTGACTATTGCTGCTCCCTTGCTCTCAGCAGCCTCATGGTTCCCAATCAGGAAGTCCCAGGCACAGAACACACGCCAACAAAAGGTGTAGTTTTCATCTGAAGCACTGACTAGGCTTAGTCGGGAGTTCTTGGCCATTCTTACAAGGTTTGAAATTCATACAGAAAAACTATTTTACTAAATTTAAGACGAAATCACAAGGCATACATAAACACAGATAATAATATAAGCAATAAATATGAAATTCAGCACCGATATTATGGCATGGCAGTTTTTTGCCATCTGCTGTATAATGAATTGATGAAAAATATTGCTTTTCAGGTGACTTTTTAAAAAGTCAAGTACAGAATGTTTTTACGTTTTGCAGCTTTGTAATGTTAAATGGCAGAAGTTTGTAGTGCTTCAGGTGAACGAGCTTGGTCTAAGAGCTATCACATGATCTGAACCAGGCAGTGCTTCAGCTCATTCAGGAAAATGAATGCAGGAAGCAATATTATCTTCTGTTCAGTTTAAATGTCATTTCTGCTATTATGCCACAAGGTCAATAAAATGTATTTCTGAAGATTACTTCCTCAACAGGACGATGAAGCTGTACGCAAACACTGCCATCCCGACCAAGAAGTAGGCCAGTGGCAGCCTGTATCCTGCACTGCCAATCTTGCGGACACTGCCGTAGTACCCATAAAACAACACTGAGTACTGGAGGTAGCCCTGTGTGGAAAAACAGTGACAGCAAGACTCAAAAAGATGGAAAGTGGACAGGCAACTGGTTCACAGTGTCTTGTGATCCTGGAGAAAGCAGAAAGTGTGGTTAACAGCCTTGCCCCAAGTGACCAGATGGTGTCCAAATCTTGGGCAGAGGAGATCTGTTCCTTGGGAATGGTCTTTCTCCTGGTGCTCCCATATGGTGCCCCGGCCAGCAGCTAATGGGAGAGCCACAGCAGTGAAAACAGGAAGGTGTGCTTGTTGGCTGTGGTGTGAGGCTAAGACCCTTAATTCTACCCCCTCTCAATGGCAGCCTAGACAGGCATCCTCCTGCAAGCACAGCAGCTTGCTTCATTATTCATTACACAATTTATTGCAGTAATTTTCTTTGTTACATCAATACTGCAGTTTTTTATACGAAGCATTACTTGTGTACCATCCCATGTTATACTTCACCCATTTATATGGTAATTACCCAAGCAATTGGGGTTAAGCAAATTGTGTGAGATTAGTTATTTTCTTTTAAAAATATTTGGATGCTGGTCCTGATTGTACAGCAGCTACTGACACGCACTCATTCCTTTATTCAGCAGTTCCATTTAGATAAGCCATTGTAGCCATGCTGCCTGGATTCTTCTTGCAGAAATACTTTCAGATTAAGAAACACTGCAAGGGTCATGCAGACAAGTTTTGTATTTGCCATTAAATAATTTTCATGAGCAGGAATCGGTGACTGACCTCTGGCAAGACAACAAAAGCCCCAGTCATCACAGTCAGGACAATGTTGATCCCAAATAGCCATCGCAGGAAGATAAAATAGGAGGCTACACCAGATCCAAAATGACCTTGAAAGCACATCAGAGAACCAGTGGTTTGAACATCCAAGGAGTGAACAACACGTTACAGAAAATATGGACAAATCAAGATTCTCTGTAAGAGCATCTACTAAGAACAAAGATCATTATAGCATTGTTGACCATTTATAGCATTTATAATAGATTATTTATCAACATTTCTTGCCAAAAATGACAATTTTTTGACACAACTGTGTTTATTCAGAAAAACAAACTTCAGAACCAAGTCTAATATATTGATTCTTACTCTCAATTTTCTTGATCCTCATCTCCCAGGGGATGAACAATACAACAATGTTGTACAGAACACGAGAGGCTTTTTTCAACAGCTGAAAGCAACCAAGGCAAAGTGAGTGAGCGAAAGGACAGTAAATACTAGTATGAAAGTAGAACAGAAGAATATAAGAACAGAAGAAATGACCTAATCTGAACATTTACTGGTGTCAAAGAGGCCACAGTTTTTGAGAGTCCATAGATCTGTACTAATACATCATATCAGTTTAACAAAAAAAGTCCAAAGCTTGCTGATAATCCTTCACATCTATACTATTACAGATAGACATATTGCCTGATAAAATACTCCTTATGCTCTATTCTTTCCCCCCTAGACCTACCTTGGTAAATACTAATCTTAGAGAGGTATAAATGTGACTCAGACTCTCTTTGAACAGCACACGCACAAACTCACTACAGACCTGCAAAACAAGATTGAGGTCCACTGCTGAATTCACTATACAGAGCTATACTGTCAGATCACACACCTCTTTAGAGACCTTCAGTTTCAGAAAAGCTACTGAGATAATGAAACATACATCAGCTCCAGCCGCTTGGTATCCTTGAGTTCGGGTCAGCCTGCCTTCATACTTCAAAACAATCTGCTTAGCCTGTCTGAGAGAATACACAGAATCATTTAGGCCCAGATCATATATTTTTGCATGAAAGGTTAAAAAATTAAAAGAAGAGAATTTTACTGCCCCACAGCTGGCCATTACCAGGAAAAGGGAAATCATCACTTATGAGGATAGAAATTCCAAGGGTGGGTGTGCCTGTGCTCCTGCATGCCATAGGGAGTATTTATATACATCTTGACAGCATCTTACATGCATTTTGTTTCTTGAAGGTATCCTGCTAGACAATTCAAAAATATCTGCCCTTTCACAGATGCTTGGTTTACAACCTACTGTCTTTTCCCTGGGCTGTCAGGCCAAGTGCGTTCATTTTTTGTCTCTGGTGATGGGTTCAGGCATATATTTGCTGCAAGCCCTCCACCATCCCCCTTCCACAGACTAAGGGGTCTGACTCCATTAAATGAGACCACAGGAAAACAGCTACTAAAAGGGTTTGTATGGCTCTGCCTAGGTGCTTACAAGCATGGATGTTAGCTGTTATTTTTATGGCCTACTCTCAGAAAGAATAATCTTTTTCCCTCCATAAGTGTCACTTAGAGCTTTAAACACTTTATGAGCCCCATTGGCATAATGAAGAGGTAATGTTTACACATCGTCTGTGCAGAATAATGAGTCCCAGTGCTGGCATCTGTGAAGAGCTGCATTGTCAAAGCCAGAAAAATGCTTTCTGTAAATCACCCTGCATCTCTTTCCAGTGCCACTGAGATATCAGTAAGTTAGACACCAACCACTGCGGCAAATCATTGAAATTTGTCCCATTCTTAATGAAAAGTGACACATCGGAGCTTCTTGCCTCAATCACTGAGCCCTTATTGCCTGTTGCTTACACCCAGAGCCAGACAGACTTTGCCTGAAATCGTACCTGCAGTGGGCAGAAAACACACCACCACAACGGTCTCCAGGAACCTCTGCAGTCTCACCTGAGGGCTTTGAGCTTGTGTGCCATGGGCCAGGGTCTGCTGCGGATGTCGGCGATGATCTCCTTCTGGAACTGGATGTTCTGGAAGACCTCCTCAGGGTCGTTGCTGTCAACCCACTCCTCATCCCTATCCTCCTCATCTGAGAATCTGAGATAGAAGAGAAGACATTCTGTCAAGCCCACAGATTTATTGCTAGAACCAATAAACTACAGACTGATGCAGGTCATTTCTCAAAGAGTGAGACATCAAACTGCTAAAGCACTAGACATATTGATAGTACCTGCCATCATTCAACCCAGTTCTTATCATATTGTAACATCAGGTGGAATTGTGGCTCCCATCATGCTTTGCTGTGTGCATAGTTAATGTGTCCAACTGTGGTAGGAAGTCCAGGGCTTGGCAACAACCCTGAGGCTGTGTTGTGTCAATCATGCCGTGCAAGAATAAATTTTGTGTTCCCACAACTCTGCCTTCGGAGCCCTCTATCAGTAACACTACCAGTGTGGTTGGTTACGATGTTTAAAGAAAAACCACTCAAATACTTAAACATTATCCCCTCCTCGTATTCTCTAAAATACGCTTGTAGGAATATGCTAATTTGGACTGAGTCATTATAAGAACTGAACCTTTTTCACTTCAGTTCGCAACACATCTTTTGTGTTTCAGAACGAGACAAATATTATGAATATTAGTATAATCACATAATGTTAAGACTGAGATAATCAAATACCAAAATGTGCTATTTTAACTGAACAGCCTAGTGATATGTCAGCATAATGAATAATAGTAACAATCAGGTATTAATAAAACATCCCAAACTACTACCCTGTAAGTAGTTAAAAATAACTCATAATTTTGTTTGTATATACATACAGCATGTGTGCTCTATAGAAAGCAATTTGCAGGGATGAAGGCTACTCACCCATCTGAATTCTCCTGGTAGGTTAAGTAGAACCTTCTGGGGGTCTTCTTCAGGCTACTCTGCCTCCTGGCTGAGTACAGAGCTCTGCAGGGGGGTGAAGGTTGTGTTGCTGCACTCATCCTGTTGCTGTTATCAAACTTACAGCTCTCAAGCCACCACTGCAACCCCCAGTTGTGTGTCTGACTGGGGATTTAGGAGTGGGCGCTCATTGGATAGCAGCAAACACCACCCCAGGGGGGCTGAGCTTACACCAACACGGGGCTCTTAAAGAGGCGGTGAGATGGTACTCATGGGGCACCTGCGGTTTCTCTGCAACTACAGCAGCTGCCTCTGGAGAGTGCAAGAGACCCCTCATCACTCCAGGGTGTCTCAGATGAAAGCCCAGCTCACACAGCTGTGGAATACAGAATAATAATCTGAAGCTCAGCAAAAACACAGAGAAAAAATATATGTTGTTATATAGAATATCTACACTTCATAATTTGGCAAATTTTCTTACAGATCGATCCCTCCATTTACACAGTAGGATACTTCACTGAAGTCAGCACTGCAGCATCTGGAATTTCAGAACCCTCCACTTGTACCTGAAATATTCATATTGTGTAGTGACTCCATAAAACCACCTTGTACAAATGTGTTATTCTGTGATTATTTGAAAAAGACCTGACATCCTGGTGTTTGTGTTTGTACCGCCACAGCAACTGTACGTAAAGCAAAGTGTTGAAGGCAAGAGAGCAAATCTGTGTGTTTGCAAGCTGTGCAACTAAAATGCTAGTAGATGTTCTTTATGACATTTTGAGACTTAACTGCATTTTTATGAGTGGTGACTGACTACTTATTTTTCCTCTGGGAAAGTAAGAAAACAAGACAAATAACAATATGTAATAATATGCCATGTGTTTGATGGTATCAAGCATTACATACTGTATGCTGTTGTTTAAACTACAACTGAAGGTGCACCCAAGGCACACTAGATACTGGAACATTTTAATGGCACAAACTGTGGTATCTGAATTAAACTGGAAATCCATTTTGTGGATTAGCTGCCAAAATGTTTCTTAGACCATAAATCTGGCCAGAGCAGAACTGGAAACTGGAAACTGCCTCCTTGGAATAACTAAATACTAAATAAGAAAATAATGACTAAATAAACAAGTCACCCTCTGAAAAAGTCACTTTGTACTCATCTAAACAATGTTTTCTTGTGATTTGTGATAACTCCTTGCTGGACATGAGGGTTGGGACAAGGAAGACAGGTGGTACACTTTGCTGGTGATACAGACACAGGAAGTAAGGATAGGGAGATTTAAGGTCCATTCACTGTCAGGAAAACAAACTGATGGGTACTGGATCAAATCAGGCCACAACTGTCATTAGAAACACCAACGATGGGTTTGTACTTTGTAAACATCATACAAGGATTAGATTTTCTAAAAGTAACATATGATATTTGAGAACTTTGAAGGAAAAAGAAGAGGACTGCAGTCAGATTGATGGACTCAGTCACAATGACAGTGGATGGAAAGTGAACTGTTTAAGGTTCTCGGTTCATTTTATTGCTATTCTGCCTTATACAAATGTACAAGAATGAAATGTAGTTTCTACTAAAGCACAGTGACCAATACAACAAACAGTCAGCATGATGACACAAGATAACACATAGAAATTGAATAGATAAGTGGGTAAATATATGAATAGGTAGAAATGCACAAACAATAAGGACACAAGTGAAAGACAAAAGTTTCTGTAATCTTATTTTGTGATCACCAAGAGTCAGTGTAGGCTCAATGGACTACGTCATTCAACAGCAAGGCGATAATCTTATGAAGGAATGAATATTTAAGGCAAGCCGGGCTGCTAACTTCTTGGGACCCATGTAAGCAGCTGGCTCCACATGTAGCGCATTACATTCAAAATTACACAGCCCAAACACTCTGGACTTGTTCCACTCACCCAGATTTTCCTTAAAAGCCTGGACAGTGGCCTCATCTTCAGCTGCATAGACACACACAGATCAGTGGCCATCTCCATCATCCAATCAGATAGAGCTCTTCGGTTTCACACTCCTTTGAGTTTCCACAAAGACAGCTCTTATCAGCAGACACCATGGTGGCATTCTGACCAGTGCTGGAAACCTTTTATATTTCATCAAACATTCTCACACAGAGGTAAACCACAGCCATATTTGTGTGCTGTTTTATAGCAGGGCAATAGCAACCTGTTTGATATATAACCTATGGTTTTTTCTGTGGTTTTATGAAGGGCTTTGAAAAAATGACACCTGTTGCGAGACTGGGCTGAGTGAAGTAGGGCTGCTGGAAGGATCTGTAGGAGATTCTGAAGGCTCTCTCCGTCTCTAATCCTGGTGAACATCTACAGCCATGACCTCCACTGCTGTCCAAAGGCGCATGTAGTGTGTAGATTCCACCAAAAACTTAGTCTGACCATGTCACACCAAACTGTTCTCTTTCCATAAAAGTCAGCATGGATCGATTTCAGGAGGCAGCTGAGGGGCACCAAAGTGAAAAACAGGTATGATGTAAGGCCTGGTTAATTATAAATGGAAACCCCTGTAAACCTGATGTTATTGACCTTGGCTTAAGGCCATTCGGCAGTGGTGGGGCCACAGTGCTCCTGGTGGATAAAAAGAGGAGCTGTTTGACCTGGAAGGGGGAAACAATGTCTGTTAATGAGCTCGAAAGGTCAGAAGGAGCTTCACATCTTTCTGAAACAGTGTTACCCACATTAAGCCTGTGTAAATCATGCTGCTGAGGACTGCTACACTGGACAGCACTGTAAGCCAGAACAGGTAACATGCTTGGGTGTAACCACTTCAGAATGGAGTCAAGAGCACAAGTTTTAGGCTGTGTAAAATTCAAGGATGCAGTTTGGTGCTCAGACTTGGGTTACACTACGAAGTAGTGACCTCACAGCTCCTATGGAACCAGTGCGAGACATGGAGTAAATTGACTTCTGTGCCGGGGGAGCCCTGCCTCTTCAACTATCTTGGAAAGTGAACATCACAGCAATATACCCACATCTCACTGGATGCCAGGCAGTACAGAACAAGAGCAGAGCAAAGACTGGGCAAAGAAGACAGTGCCTACAACAATGCAGGCATTACACACTCATGACTTATTCATGCACAATTTAATGAAGCCTGGAGATCCACAGCAATTTGGAGGAATGAGTGAGCAGCTTTTAACTGCCTCTTAAGATAAAGGAGCTTTTATTCTGTTTTCTTAAAAAGCCTCTAATTATAGGGGGTGAGATTTCAGCTGATAACCTTTCCAATTACAATAAATCCCCTGAAACTGGGTGGGAAAAAAGCCCACGTAAACAAATACATTTGTAACTTCTTAATGGATGCCACACTTTGCATCTGGCACTATTTGCTTCTTAAAGCAGAATCAGCTGCTTTGTTACAAAACAAATAAGTGCATTAAAAACACCCATACATGCTTTGGAGAGCTAGATCAGCAAAAACAGTGGCGAATATTACTTATAATAGGTAACTTTTTAAAAAAAGACTTGAGAGAGACATTTAAACTGCTTCAAAGTGATAATATACCTCAAGAAACATGTGAACATTAAAAGAGACAGCTTTGTGTTGCTTTTCTCATATAAATAAATGGAACTGTCTGCAGTGTAAACCATGTGTGTATGAGCACCAAACTGAGTGGCCATCGCTACATCACACAGTAGATGCTGCAGGAAGTACAGCCATTAAAGTCACAGGCTTGTTACCAAAATGTTGGCAGGTCAGATCCGAGGTAGCACAATGTGCCAAAAGGTAAAAAGTGAAGTACTTCAATAGGATACTGTGTACATGTCTACAAATGAGCAAAATTTGCTTTGGACTGAAATGTTAGCTAATAAATGGAAAGTGGTGTAATGCATCATCCAATCGTCTTCTGGTCTAACAATGGATACCGAGTGTAATCCTCACATTTACATGCGTGTAAAATAGTTTTTGAATAGTTTGTTTGTGATGCCCACCGCTGACCTGTGTGTGCTGTAACAAAAAAATTATAATTGTATTGCCACTGCTTTCATCTAAAGTGGTTTCTGGCTATTTGTACTGTACACCTGGATACTTTATTGGTGAAATTCCCCTTGTGAGTACCTAATGCAGCTGTACAGTAACAAAGCCTCTTCAACTAGCAGCCTGCATGCGACAAGTCTGTATCTTAAATGATCCTTACAGCTGTTACCTTTCCAAATAACAGTGCTTTTCACAGCTGTATAAAGCAGCAACTCATGTACCCCAACTTATATCACAGTCTTAGTAATGCTTTAATGAACTGCCCATAAAAACCATAGTACGATTTCAATAATATTAAACTAAACATTAGCTGAACAGTAACTCTTTTCTTGTGACTGTGATTAACAGTGTGGGTCTTTAAGGAATTAGCTCTAAATGTGAAAAAGATTAGCAAGAATGTTTCTTAATTTTCTCTTGCAGGATTAAGAGTGCAGCGGTCATTATCTCAGTTAAACAGTTACAGGAATCATTTAGGTAACTAAATGCATTCAAATGTAAGGATTTTATTAATATACAGTTTGTCTGAAGTAAGCAGAAAGACCAAAGAAAGTAAAGACTAGTGGAAAAATGTGTATAGAGTCCCTTTCTTATTTTCTTTGAAGTACAATTTAATTTGCCGGGTGAATTAAACCACCAGCTCAGTCAGGTACGATTAGTTAAGAGCTCAGTTAAAAACTAGCGAACGGATGGATACAGCGGAACCAGAGACCCGCTGCACTGCCGGTGCATGTTGCTCAATGAATCAGCAGGTGGCAACAGAGAGCTTCCAAAACCAGAGCAACTGGCCATCATCACCCATTCTGGCAGGAGGCCTCCTAGACTAATGCCTCTATTAGGGAGATAATGATGTTCGCAGTGCTAATTAAAACAGGCGGCACAATCAGTAACATGGCTGTTTACACTGCAAGCACAGCGTATAAACACTGATATCGGAGCAGAGCGCTCATCTCAAAGAGCGGCGCGTTTTAAGGTGTCCGTCTATCCTCGCCCTACAAAGCTAATCTCATAAATTATTAATGGGAAACTTCTGTGTACTTTTGGCAACAGGATCTCGGGTCTGTTTATTATGACATAAGCTCTTTGCATTGAGACTCACACCATCATTCTTGTCCCGAAACACCACGCCACAGAGAGCAAGCACTGGATATATTCAGGCTCTGCCTTCAAACAGACTGTGCTTAGACAAGCATCTTTGACATGAGAGGCATACGAAGCAGGAAATATGAAAGGAGCATTGAAATGAACTTTTCATGAACTTGTCAGATTTTCCAGGCGGCAGTAATAAGATCCTCACTGAATCGCTCTTAATAATACCTGCCACTGCAGTGGGTTTGCTCTCTCCATGCTGGTGACATGTTGCATAACAAGAAACTAGAGCAATATTTACTAGAGCTTGTGAGTAGGGCTTATGCTGTGACACTTTTCCCTTCTACTTTGCAATTCTGTTTAATGCTTGATTGTATGCCTGACCTCCCCTCCCTGGAGACCTTGCAGAGACCTTATGAGCTGAAGAACATACGTTCTTCTACAGTGATCATTGAGCCAGCAAACTTCATGGTTAAAATTCATGCCCTTAACCACTATGTTCCTCCCTCTGCTGCCCCCTTTCCACTCTCACCATGAAGGTTTGGATCTATTCCCTGATTCAGACTAATTCTGACCTCTTTTTCAGCTGATCATGCTCAAAACCACTAGGATAAGACAACCTACTAGGTTCTTTGATGTTAGGGAAAGTATTGGCTAATTTTTTCCCTCAGTCAGACCATCACAGTCCTCTCTTTTTGGACCTGCTAAAAACAGAGAGATTACTTGTTTTGCCAACAAATTTCTTAATGCAACTTACTATGTTAAGCTACTTGCCGTGATTTACTCATTTATACAACTGGTAAATTTTTACTGTATCTAAGTCTGAAGCCAGCAGCACTAACCACTATACCATTTGTACCTAATAAAAGCTATGGCTACTACCAGATCACCTCCGTGGCTGAACCCCCCCCTCCCCCCCAAAGAGAAGACACTTTCAACCAATAAGGACAGTACTACTGAAACAGCATGACCCACAGATCATTTCCAGCTCAACCACTAAGATGAACCTGATGACTCCCACCTGCTGCCCCTACTTCTACCTGATCTCCTACCCTACAGCTGAGCAGCCAGATCCAGGCATGGCTTTCAGTACTCCCTGCTCCAGGAAGTCCAATTTAGGAGCTGCTTTATCGGCTTGTTTCCTTCTCTTGCTCCAAAACTCTTACAGGAGACAGTTGAGCTTCCCAGCCTACAAAAAAGAGAGCATGTCTTCCCAATAAATCAAATCATAACGCGCAGGAAACATCTAGAGAGCATGGGAATCCAAGTGCACGCTGATATGGATTAAAATGTGTCTACTCGTGCCAGTGGGCCTATGGTTTAATCGGTGTGAGCTTTAAGCCAATCCAGGAGTCCCAATATATCTGTGCAACCAGAAGGTTCATCCTTTAAGAGAACCATGCATGAAGACGCTGGGCCTCCTGGGGCGAAACAAACTGCTGATGAACGCAGGGTAATCGCGTTAGGCTGCCGGAGGGAACTGTGAATTTTATCAATTTCCCACAGATTTTGTGCCGAATGATATTTTTCCTGGTACAGATGAAGGCAGCGATGATCTGTAAACACTGCTCCTGTAGCAGCAAAGACAAAGCTCCATTTTGTGGAGAATCTGCCCTAGATTCCCCACTCACATTGTCATTGCTATACTCCACTTTGGCAGTCACTGAAGCTCTCCTGGAGGCTCCAAGAGGCCTAGGTATGAGAACTTCCCTTTGCTATAATGACACTCCTGTGTCTCTAACACGTGAATAATGTGTGCCGGTTAGAGTAGGGGATGTGCAAAACCCAGCACCGAGCATTTATACCCTCCTTCACCCCACTCTTCCACTCTCTTTCTCTCTCTCTCTCACACACACACACACACACACAGGACAAATGAGACTCCAGTTGGTGGAAAAGCACAGTGGGATTGAACAAAAGTGGGATTTTGATCTCTTGGGTCAGAGGGGTCTTCAAATTGGACAGGGTCCAGACAGTTATATAGAGAATTATAAAATTAATTATACTAATTTGGCTTGATGGTGCCAACAAGTAGCACTGTTGCCTTTCAGCATCTGAGATGTTTGCACTTTGGTTCAAATCTAGTGTAGTCTGTGGGCAGTTTGTATGTTCTTCCCATGTCTGTGGGTTTCCTGTAGCTGTTCTGGTTTCCTCCCATAGTCCAAAAACTTGCATTTTAAGCTAACTGATCACAGTAAATACCTACCAGAGTGTGTGTGTGTGTGTGTGTGTGTGTGTGGCTACCCCTGCAACTGGCTGGCATCCCATGCAGAGTAAAGTCACTTAGTCTAGTGCCGAGTGATTTTAAGCTGGGCTTTGGACTGATGTGGCAGTGACCAGGACAAGTGGTTAAGGATAATAGAGATGGTCTGGTTAATTAGACTAATATTTCATAAGAACAAAAAAAAACAATTATAGAATACAAGCACAAATGTAGTAAACCAAGTTTTATGTTCACTGCCATAAATTAATTATCTTTAAATATAAATGTTTTAAATAATGCGTCGTAGAAAGTGTGTAAATGGTACTGCTGTGAGTTAATCCAGTGTCAAGAAATGAGTCTCTGTAGCCTAAAATACTCAACTGGTGATGATTCATGGTGAGGAGGGGTGTAAAATTATAGGGCAGCTTGTCCGCCACATCCCACTGCCCGTCATGCTTCCTCCGGGTCCCTTGAGGACCTTAGGGAAGGTATGAAAAAATGTCAGCAAGTGAATTCATTCAGCTTCTGTAAAGTAGCACACAGTGCACTGTATCTCTATCAGCCTTACTTGGCTTCACTTGCAATATTAACTCAGCCCAGTGACCCTACAAAATTTACTTTACTTACTCATTCAGCTGATGTTTTTGTCCAAGATGACATACAATGACAGATATACCACACTTAGTGACTAACAATTAACAATTTTTATGGGAAAAATTTTGAAAAATTACTTTGCATAAGGGTTCTACAGGGAGTGCTGGGTTTAAAGCTGGGACCTTGCAGTAAAGGGAGTTGAGTTCCAATCCCACTTCCTACTGTAGCACCCTTAATCAAGATACTTACAAACAATAGAAAATACTAACATGTATTTATGCGTAAATATTTGTAAGTAGCTTAGTGTATAAAGCTAACATTTTGAGGTGCTTTGGAGAGAAAGGTCAGCTAAATGAATAAATAATAATGATACAATATATACAAGGAGTGAAAATTTAAACTCAAGATGTTTGATTGCCAGGCAACAGGTAATCACAACACTGCTTGTTACTTTATGGACATTTCTACTTTCTGTGCCTTTTGCTGTGTTTATACCATGTTTTGGACCATTTTTTTGATCTAGTATTGTACATGGTAAATAAGAGCTCAGTATATATAAGAAGGGGTCAGTTTTTAATATCAATAGATACTTTTAATAATACTAATTCCAATTCCAACATGTCAGTTTAATGAAAGTCAAAGATGAACTCTTTTTGAAAGATGTAAATGGTGAATAAAAAATGCTGGTTTGTTTACACACAGCAGGAGTGACTCTGCAGTGAAAACTGGGTTATTGCTCATTAAAGACCTTGACCGACATCTCACCCCTGACTTAGACTTGGAGATAGAGTAAACATGGGCAAAGGGAGGCACCGCACAAATAGAAGATTAGGAATCTACAAACTCAAATTTATCTGAGCAAGAGAGGGTAATCACACTGTTGTCAATTCAATTTCAGATACACACTTGGAATTCCAGAACTCATTCTCCCAAAGAAGACTGCACTATTTTGACCCAGAGAATTTTCTCAGTTACATCTTGAGGAAATCATGCTAGTTTCCTGTTGTTTAGCTCTGTGCAAAAAAAAAACAACTGAGTCTTTGCTCCTTCTGATTTAAGATGTGAATTGGTGTCCAACAGCAAAGCTGGAAGCCCACACATTACAGGAATCCCTCTGGGGGCTTCTTGCTCAAAGAAAGGAAATAGGATTGCATGGGTGCTCCACTACAAAAGAGGATTTAATATTTTTATATTCTTAATGAACTACAAGTGAGACTCTCCAGGAGTTTTCATTAAGATCTAGGTTCACAATGTTGCCTAAGCATTCAAATTCAGCTTGTAACACCATATGAGCTCCTTCAGAGAGCGGTGAGATGCCAGGACCTAAAACACCTGGGATCACTATGAGCTGATCGTCACTAATCTTGAGTGCAACCAAAGATGGGGCCACATTCTACTCGCCTATCACTGGATGCAGAAAAACAAACACCTGGAAAGATGTATCAGCTACTGAAAACCTGAGTCATTTTGCATTTTGTGACATATGCACATGTTAATTGAAACTGTGTATGAAGACACACTCATTAACTCAGCATGTGTCCTGGTGTTTCTACTGGCTTTATCGCCTGGGTTTTAACAGGAAGGCGTACTTCTCAAGTGAGTAAATTTATGGGTGCACAAGGAATAGCTTCAGTGCAGGAGAAGGAGAATGTGGTAGGAACAGAGTACACCGCCTGGATGCGGCTGTGCTTGCTTGGTCCCGTGCCAGCTGAAAAACAAACAACTTTATGGCATCCTTCCTTCCCATTACTGTCTCTCACAGTAATGGAGGCTGATCTCACCTCATGGAACAGTCGCCGCTGTTCGTAAACAAAGTCTCTTGGCAGGATTTTGACATTAACTAGAAAGGAGTTTGTGCTGCCAGAAGCCGGAGATACTCATCGACGGCACACTAAGGGAGCAGCAGCTCTGTGGCAAAGTAGGGTACCAGCACAGACACCAAAAAAATCATTTTAAATTCAACTGAAAACATCCAAAAAGGGCAGTTAATGGGAGCCTTGGCTTTGTTAAGGAACACAATACAGTCCCAGAGGAGTAGGTGAGAAAGCATTTTGCCTCAATAGCTCAACATCAGGAAGAGGCTTTATGCCGCTTTTGACTGGGTGTTTAAATCAAGGTCAATGGATTTCCAGAAGGATCCATTCCATGAGCCCTCTGAGAACACAAGGACTTTCAGGCAAAGAGTCTGTCCTTACCACACTATAGTTACTGGTAATGAATAGCTGTCGATCTGGCATAACAGCTCAACTTGGCGCTAAAGTTGAAACATAACAATGCTTGAGAAAATTTCTGTGAAATTACCGCCCACATCCTCAACTAAACTTTAACTGGACAAAAACTTAAACTGGCAGTAAGTAATGGATGGCAGACAATCACATGGCAATGTAGAGAAGGAGATCCATGCCAAAACTGGCCGCCTCATTAGCTAAACCATTATGCTCCATGACAAGTGAATGAACGAACATGTTGCCCTCAAGACCTTAGATATACTGAGCAGTAAGACAGAGTCACTATGACAGAGAGGTTATTAAAGCAGGGACCCCAGTTGCTCAGTGAGTGAGATCCCCCAGAAAGGATTTGAGTAGCTATACCTAGCTCAGTTTTCACCATTCTTGGAATTTAGGGAGCTGTGACACACAGAACTGCAGAAGAGTGATTAATGCAACCTCTCTCCAGAACCTGGCACTGGGTGGAATAGTGGTGACAACTGCACCTTTCCAATCAAAGGGCCCAAGATCAAATTCCTGCTCTGTTGTAGTGCACTTGATCAAGGTACTTATCCTAAACTTATACAGTGAAAATTTCTCTGAACTTTGGGAAAAAGGGCAGTTTAACACTCAGCTACCAAACTGAGTATGGATCCACATCCTGGAGTTCTTCTTGGTCACCTTGGTTTCATTTAGATATTTTAAAGCTAAACGCTTCCATCTGCAGTAACGTGCCCAGGTAGCGTGATTCTCAGAAGCTGACTGGGAGCCTGTGCAGAAATGGCTCGTCCAGATGCTGCCTGACACTGTGTAGCCGAGGATGTATCTTTGCAGCCAGGCCCGTCTCCAAATAACAATCCTTCACTTGCGTCCTTGGTGAGCTTTTTATGTTTCTGTTGCATTTTGCATATTTAAAACCGAGAATTTGGGTGCCAGAGTGAATTTTCCTGTTTATAATCCCCTTCAAAGAAAATACATGCACTCTCTGCCATCTTAATTGAGGTTTTCTCATTCCTCCTTTTTCTGAAGAACTCTCGGAGCCAAGCTGTGGGTGTTTGTTTACCTCCAGCCTAAGGTTTATTGGCAGGAGAGCCTGCGCAGGAGCCGTCGGTAGCGGCTATGTGCCGAAATATAGATAAACAGCCTGTTGGGCTCAGGCTGTCGCGCATCTTCCTTGCCTGTATGAAGGCCGTGCAACTGCCAGCTAATAGCTAAGGACAGGAAATGGAAAGCAGAACAACTTCAGCACAGCACAAATCCATAATAATTACCCCCTTTCTTTGTTTATTTGTTGAACTTGCGCACATGGCGATATTTTGGGAAAAACTCTAAGGATCGCGAATCACGAATTTATTCTCCAGGAATGGAAAAAACAAAAATGGCATCAAACGTGGACGCAGTAGCTTGCTGTGGGAGTGATCACTATTCCATTAGCGACAGAACCTTCTACCTTTCTGTACCTTCATATGTCACGAAGAGAGTATGATTCTAAATGTAGCCAGAAAGGGAAGCAATCCATAGATTTTATTGGGGTTGGTCTCTCAGTGTCAGAGCAGTTAAATGTTTTTAGGTTTACTTCAGTTTTCCACAGCAATAAAAATTTCATTATGAGACACTTATTTTAGAAGACTACATTAGAGAGCATAGGTCAGTGGTCACCCCTGGGGGTGGACACAGAAAAGTAATTGTTTTTTTCTTGGAGAGCAATTTGTTTCCTTTAGTTAAATATACTCGTTTGACAGGGGAGCTAAAATTGTTATTTTAAAGTTATTATCTTCAGTCGAGAGGTAGAGTGTGAAGGGATCTGGCACAAGACAGGTGTATGCACATGCAAAAGCAGCAGTCCAGACTATGGTAAAACAGCCCAGAGTGGAGCACCATGAATCCAGCACATGATATTACTTTCACATTACATTTATTCATTTAGCTGGCAGTTTTCTTCAAAGCAGCTTATAACAGTAAGCTACAGGGAACGGTTTACCTGTTTATATAACTGGATCATTTCTGCTATTTAGTGTAATTTCCTCGATCATGAGTGTTAGAATGGGATGTAAGATTAAAGATGGACCACCTTTAAGCGCTCTGCCCAAGGTGCTGGTAAATTCAGGTAGTAAGGAAATAATCTAGGAAATAATTGTTTTTTCAGTTTGTACAAAAACGTTTTGTCCTGCATTTGCTATAAAAACGAATAGAAACGAATGTTATTTGATTTACTTTATTAGCCCTCAGTCAACCATTTCTCAAATTAGAGAGACCTTTCAGAGTCTGTCAATATTTATTACATGACAGGTGAAACCTAGACCAGCATATGAGAAAAGCATAAATCCCCTAAAATGCCTATAGCTAGTCCCTGGGTGAATCCTGACTTGGTCTCCATGCCAGCTTTCAGAAAAGGAAAACTATGTCTCCTTGCTTTATTTATGGGGTTCAGACGTCCCCAGAAGCAACTATCTGCTGGAAAAAAAACAGCATTTTCAGTTGAAGTTCAGGTGCAGGGCACTCGAAATCTCTGTTTCATTTGTTTTCAGAGACTTATTGTGGCAGACTGACCACTTGTTTTCTGGCAGTGGTTAGAAATTAGGGGTCCTGGGTCCTGAACATTGGGTATTGTATGGGGCACTTTGTGTTTATGTGCTGCTTTATGTTTTGTTTGCTTTGCCCCCACTACCTTACTGTAAGATGATTTTCCCCCTCTAAGGGTGATGATACGGTTCATTTCCTCCTGGTGCTCCAGTTTAGATCTGATTCGGAAAACAGATATCGGGCTACGGCTGTTTCTTTGTGACAGCGGTGTATTTTTGGGCTTGGAAACATCAGTGCAGAGGTTGTTTGGAACAGCACTGAGGAGGACCTGTTTGGAACATGCAGGGGGGGAAATGCAATTGTAATAAACTTCATCCAAGCAAAACGTCCTGGAATATAACTCTTCCATCGATGACGAAGAGCTGATCTGGAGGGCTGACTCGCAACATTGAACATGTGGAGAGCCTGGCCTTGCATGCTGAATTCCAGCCATTGCAGTGAACGATTTTTCATCTGTGGAAGGATTCAGTATCAACATGGATGAACCTGTGGCTGCTGAGGATTGAGAGAACCCTTCGACACAAGACAACATGGCTCCAGAAGGGTGAAGCTACAGTCATTTTCATGGGCCTCCCTACCCCGACATCACTGGCCTGAAGCATTACCATCAAGAATGCTTTAAAAAGATTGAGTTTGTATCTCATCTCTTGCCCAGAATTACTCCAGTAAAAACTGTTCAGCTGTATAAAAGGGTAAATAATTGAAATGAGCTTAACAATGCACATCACTTTGGAGAAAAGTATCAGCTAAAAGAATAAATTATTATAATTTTATGCCTTGCTTGAGAACCCGCTCTCACAGGGTGTGCAGTTACTAACTGACCTCAGAAGATCCCGATCATGACTCTTTTCAGCATGAAATGAGCACACCGCTGGTCAGTATTCTGGTGGCCAGCTGGCCTCCAGCCCTTACTGGAAACAGCAACAGGCCAGAAATGCCACAGCAAATGAACAAAATCTGTACCTGAGTGGCAGGCTGCTTTTAATATGGAAACACAGAGATCTGCAATGATAACCTGTATGGAATAAAGGATTGTTTTGAGCCATCTGGTAACAGTAGTGCCACTACAGATATTTCAAAACACAACATTCAACATTGTTTACTGGGTATGAAGTTTTTACACATACTAAGTCAAGGGTTAAATAGTTCAACACCTTTGGTGCCTTGAAGCTTTAACTTTTGATTTCTGTGTCTCAAACACCACACCACCTTCATCCCATTAAAGAGAAAAGCAAAACTCCCATCATCTTGACCCATAACTTTCCTTTATATCAGTGAGGACACCAAAGTGTAATAAACAGACACAATGGCTTTCACCACAGGGGTAAAGCAGTGATCTCTGTTTGACAGGGGAAAGAGGGTGACCTTTTCCTTTGGAGTGCACAACATGTCTGTGACCTACAGAAATGAAAAAGTACATTTAAAAATTGATCCTAAGGGCTACAAATATGAGATTTACCTGTCTATTTACCTCCAGCAGTCAGGATTCAGCAACATATTCTTTGACATATAAATAAACGGAAAAATGGATCAATGTGGAGAAAAGATGAAATCTATTTTTACAGCTTGGAAGATAGCAAAGGGTATCATGGATTGCTTTATCTATTTATTGTATCTGTCACAACTTAGTTTCTGCACCATTATTTGTCAGTGTATCCTGATCATGCCCAGAAACTGACAGAGCATAACTAAATTAAAATTATCAAAATTACAGATCTGACAGGCGGCAATAACTTGGAAAACTGGTTATGAGACTCAAGGTATTAGCAAGGTTGGAAGGAGACGAGAAATTTGGAAAGACAGTGGCTGCAGCTTCCAAAGGTTCCTGGCAGGGCAACAAGACACAATCCAGGATTAATAAGAACCCTTATTATTGAATACGAGACGTGTGCATTCATCATTAAGCCAAAGCTGCCTTTGAGCTAAACATTAGGAAAGGAAACAGATTTCGCACAAAACTAGGCTGCAGGAAGTCTACAGCATGAAGACACACTCTTGCTACCTGAAGGTGGTTGTTTCAAGTCACAGATGGTACCCTTTTGTAATAATGTGAGTAAGGTACTTAACCCAAATTAAAGCTGTGTAAATGGGGAAAAACTGTCAACTGCTTTGAGACTATCACTGGCGGTACCTTTTAATTAACAGCAATAATATCCTGTTTCTTGATAATTTGAAAATAATTTTTGATAATGCAGAAGTGGAAGAATGCAATAATTCCTGTACGGCATCCCCATGGCTTGCCTCTTCGGCAAGGTCTACAGTACAATTTCTTAGGCCTTATCTGGACATGTAGCCAGGTGAATTAATTCTCTTCCTTAACTAAGACTTCTTTTCTAGTGACAAGGTTGGAGAGCCTGGAAAGCAGTGCATATGTAGAACCTTAGAATAAGAATTGAGAAGCCCTGTTATAAGGGGTGTTTTCTTCCCTCACTGGTTCAACAGGCCAGATGGACTTGAGCTTTCCTCCATCCAACAGAACTCTGATTTGCCCACATACGTCAAACTCTTACCCAATTTCTTCATGCCAAGACACTTCATTTGGATGGAGACAGTGTAGATTGGCGGGGGGGGGGGAGACCTGACCAGCTGGAGCTGGGTATTGCTGGGTTTCTGGGAGCTCACCAAACAGGGATGGCGGCCGGAGGAGATGGAGCAGGAGGAGATGATTAATCACTCGGCATTTCCCCGCATAGTGAGAGGCACACTGGGTCTGTCATAACACTTCGCCCAGTCCATTCATCACCACAGCTTCCCATTTTCTCTCCCTTGTGTTAGTGGAGAAATTCAACATGTCCTCACTGTGATGATAACCCATGTTTAATGGCTGCTTTAAAAACAAACAGGACAATTTGATTAAGCATCGGTAGAAATAAAAGTAGAGGACAGATAAACATATCCTAAATACACCTCTGATCACATTTTTAAAATTATTACAGACTCCCTAAAAAGCAAGAAAATAATTTAGGAAGGAAAAAGAAGAAAAAAGAAGAAGAAAAAAAATCTTAGAGTTGAGTTTACCCTTGTGCAGTGTTTAAAATGGGATGCGAGAGATAAGGACAGATATCGCACTGTGGGAAGTCAACACAGCCAGAAAACCACAGCTCCAGTGTCTGGCCTAACAACAGCTCCCATTTTAAACACACTATACACCAAAACTATGAAAGGTTGCTCCTTCAGTGCTGAATGCAACAGGTTTTCGGCGTTCCTTGCACAAACAAGGGCTCAGCAAGGGAATTTGCTGTGTTTAAGACAGTAAATAGAAAAGGTTCTTTACTGCCTACATGAACAAAAACCTGGATTCATTGTTCCAGCATTGCAGTCTAACAGGAGAAACTCCATGTTTAGCATCTATGCTTTAAAAATCGGTTGGTGTCTCACAGCATATAGAAGGTGCAACTGGACAGTGGATCAATTCCCACTCAGTTTGTGTGCCATCTGCATTCTCTCAGAAGAGCCTGATCATGACTCTTTTCAGCATAAACCCTGCCCTTTCAGTTTCCTCTACACCAGTTTCCACCCACAGTCCAAAGACATTTGTTTCAGGGGATTCAGTGACTCTAAATTGCACATAGTATGTGACATCATATATAATTGTGTTATTGTGCTCTGATGTATGGATGGGTGAGTGACTGTTGGGAAATTAGTGCAGTTTATAACAGTAACAAGGGTAAAGGTATCAGCTAAATACTACAAAGAACCCACCGTATGTCACTCTGGAAGTAAATACCTGCTAAATGGATACATGTAAATGTAGATGTGAACTGGCGTAAAATATGTGCAATTGGATTTATTTAGGAGAGGGTAAACCTTATCTCCACACTATGATTCACTAACATCCATGCAGATTGCACCCTGTCCAGCCTCAAGGCCTATGCTTCAGGTTAGGCTTCAGACCACCACAATACTGCACTGAGCAAGCAGTTATTTAAAATGAATGAATAAATGAATAATCTTCACATTTTTATTTTTTATCAACCACAGAACTCTCCATAAATAGCTTTTAAACCACCAGTTCCAGGGGTTTTGATCAGTTTGACCAGGCAGTAATGAGGACAGCAATATGATGATGAAAAAGCATTTCTGGAATTTGTGCAGCTATACATACTATACTATACATAACTTATTTCCAGACCTGGGGAGCCTGTACTCTGCTACATGTGTGAGCAATGCATTCAAAACTCAAAAAGGGTGTTTTCTAGCAGAGGAGTGAGAAGATGACTCCTGTGGTTGAGTTTTGAAATTGGGTCACTTTGGGATTTCTTGTGACTGCAACTGCCACTTGTTTGTATCAGGTGCGAATGAAAGGGATCAGTGTTTTGAGACTGAAGCTGTTCGCAGGCACTGCACGGCCCTGCAGTCCTCATAATGCTGCAAATGTAAACCTCCTTTTCTGTGCAGTACAGTGGAAGGCTAATGTTATATTTAGCCAACATTTTGAGAAAGAAGTCTGATGTTCCTACTCAGAGGAGGCCTTCGGATGGAGCCCTCCTCCTGCTCACCAGTGTGTGACTGCACAGAGACTCCAGCCAGTACTAAAATCATTTTTTTCTAATATGTTTTCAGCTTGGTGACCTCATTTTGTGGAGAGAAGGGCTCAGTGGCCTGCCTTGGTTGTTTATTTGGGCTGCGGATTGGACCGGGTGTGCCAGCTCCGAGTTTGTGATGAAGCTGGCTAGACAGGCCACTGGGGGCCTGCAATCTGACCCCAGCACCCTCTGTTCTTCCTCATGTTTGCGTGCCATGTTCAGCTTTGGTAGAAATCGATGGCTCCATTGGGTGCCTTCTTTGTCGGGAGGAATGTTTAGCATCAGTCTTATGGCTGCGCCTGCCACTGGATGACCTCTGTAACAAAAACAGCCCACTGATGCAGAGCTGATACTGAGACCCTGTTTTGCATGCAAAGATGCTCTATTGTGGAATGCAAAGGTATTCACAGACACATTTAAAATCAATTTTTTTTCACAATTTTTACTTGCTTATTTTGGTAGAAGTTCCCAGACCCAAGTCCCATCTTGCTGGAACTTGAAATGTGTGGCCTTAATCACTCTTTCCTTTTTTTGCTTAATTAATACAATAGATGGTTCTATGGTGAAGCTAAGTGTACGTTTGACCCCCTGTAGCAGTCCTGTCCATTCAAATTTATTACCATTATGCGTGAAATGAATGCTGAGTCTCTCTCACTTGTATAATATCTCACTTCTGTGTGGTGAACCTTAGAATACAGGTTTGTTAATGGCGCCTGTTGCTGTAAAAGAAACAAAAACAAGATGCGTAACAACAGACACTGGGAGTCATCCTGGCTCTTTCAGCTGCTCAACCAAAAAAGAAAAGAGGCAAAAACAAGGTAATTCATCTATAAGTAGTTCAGCTGAGCCAGATTCAGGCAGCTCAGGTCATGTAGTGGCTGAACTCTACAATATGGTGCCATCAATGCAGGACACATGGATGTGTTTAGTGAACAGCTTCCTTTCTTCTGAGTGATGACATATTTTCCTCATGCAGAGAGGTCACAGCCCTTGTTTTACATGAGTTGCATGGCAAACGTGAGAGAAGAAAAAAGGACTGGGGCTGGCAATAAAATAATGTCTTCCTTCTGGTTAAAATAACAATAATCTCTTTTTATCTGACATTTATAGACTATTCTTAACTTATTTCTTGTAAAATATATTTGCCTAAGCATGAAAACCACATACGTACATAAGAAAGAAACGTTTTTAGTTTGTTTGTGCTAAAATATAACTTCAGAATGAATAACTCAGCTACTTGCATGACCACATTTTTAAACTAGTTTTTAAGTTGTAGCTTTGTGCTCATCAAACACTGGAAATAAACCAGCTGCACTCCCACCATTCATAACACACTACTTGTATTCACAGAGCAGTTTCCTCATGTGCTAAACCAGTTTACAGAGTGAGCCATTTGGCTCCTAGCAATGGGAGGGGAACCAGGCCTTTTAAAAGGAGAGGATTAGCACTGTCAGCATCTTGGTTCTCCGCAGAATGGAAGTCAATACTTCAACCAGCCCCATGTCAGACATCAACTGTAAAATCTGCAAAAGTTTCCAGGAGGAGCACAGATAATCCTAAACTCCTGCCATTAAAAATCAGTGCTAGCTCTGTGGGTGGGAATAACCCCCAGGGGCCCCAGCAGCCCACCCCAGCAGGCAGATTCATGTGTAAAAAATGCATGCTGTTCCAAATGAAGAGCTTGACGAGATTCACAGGCCTTGGACTCACTCACAGCGCACTCCACATCCAGCTTTCAAATTCTAAAAAGAGCACTTCTTTCCTCTGTGTTTCATTTTTTGATGCATTGCTGGAAAACTGAGAGATTCATATGCAAAAATAGACTTACAAAAATGTGCATCTAGTAATTTATGATTATTGCAGTTTTACTTTGGGTAATTACTTACAGTACTTGGGTATTGAAAAAAGTATAATTTTGTTCTGAATCTATTGATCTATATATCTATATATCCATGTATATATGTACATATTTATCTGTCTACCTGGATGTCTGTCTTCCTATCCTGAACAGCACTAGATTAGTACATCAGCAACTTTTGTAGAGGCTATAACAATCATGGAATTTCACTCATTGCAGCATAAGTCCTTAACATTGTTTTATGTGCTCCACAGCATTCAAAAAATGCCAGTAATGCTCTTTCAAAAGACCTATTCTGGTGGAGTTAGTCCCAAAGGCTAGAGAGAAAGGGTTCAAAAATCCTCAGTGGTTTTGGGAATTTGCCCTCTAGCCATTGGTGCTAACCCTACCAGAATAGGTCTTTTGCAAATAACCAAAGCACTAGAAGAAAAATGAATATTGCCGTAAGAATGAATAAACAAATAAATAAATAAATGGGGGAAAACGAAGTAAGTTGAGAGCCTACATTTATGCAAAAGATGTGATCATTTAATTTTTTGTGGTTGTTTATTGCTTCCATTCACCTATTTATTCACTTCATGCATTTTCCAGTAACAGTTGAAGTGAGATCAGTGCTCTCCTGAAGCAGCTCTTCCTCTGTGGGGGAGCCTTAGACTCCTGGCAACCCCCTCAACACCAACCATCCACCTCCCCTCCCATCCACTTCCATCCACTCCCATCCATTTGCGCCCAGTGCAAAGATCTGTGCCATATGGCTTACCTAGCCATCTGCAACCAGTTTTAATGAGGTCAATGTCCTCAAAAAAAAAACAAGGTGAAAACTTCAAAGGGTAGTCAGTATTTCCAAAAAAATATTGAGTTAAACATAGTTTTTTTTCTGTAGCTCTGCACATGTTTTATCTCATTTTTCTTTGAGGGAATTCAGCTTCTCCATTACAGTTCTTTGGGGTTAAAAGGTTTGTTTATAGTAATGTTCCCAAGCTTAGTTGATGAATGCCAACCAGCACCAATCCCTCTGTAAATTCTGCCCGATTATTATTAACAGCTCTGAGTTGAATAAACGGCCAACAAAGACTTTTCATTGCCTTGAAACTACTTATTTTTACAAAATATTTTGATAAACCAGAAATTACATCAAATCTTCTTTTACGATTCCTCTGAGTAACAAATTATATGCAGGTGTCAGTCATTTTATTTTTCTTTTGTCTCAAGCAATCACTCACAAAGAGCAGTAAACTTACATGTTCATTAACTTTGGATTGCAAAGTTAAACCTCTACAAGAACTCTGAGTCGAATCCACTATAGTCAGCTGTTATGGAAACCAAGAAATCGTTACATATCCTAGGGAGCTAAGATACCTTCGATCTCTTTTCCACACTTTGGCTGGGAGTACTGCTTTTTAGCTTTTTGCTTTTTAAATTCGCTTGTCCTGTTTTGGTATGCTGGTTTGGTATTCTTTGTTTGCTTGACTCTGGATTTCAGGGCAACTGTTTCATACATTTCATCTGATGCAGTTTGTTACACTGACAGCTCACACACATTGCCCGCAATACACCCAGGCAGGGAGAGTTTGTAGACTCTGAGGATTTGACATAAATCTTGATTTTGAAAAAAGTTCTATGAGAAAAATAGGATGTGAAAGAGCAGTATTACTACTTTTAAAATACTATTAATTGCAAATTAGGCAGAAATTAGTTAAACTAATTAAACTGACAGTTTGAACTGATTTTAAAAACTCTGTTGCAGGCAACATTGTGACATGGTTTATTAAAAACAATTTTTCATTATGCTAAAGGACAAAACTCAACAACACACAACTTGAGGAAATCTGCATACAAAAAAATATTACGGCAAAGTGGCAGACCTCTTCTTTCAACTAATGAATCCATCTCCTTCCTTCACTTTAGTAGGAGACTGCATGGATTTCAATCCAGCCTTAAAATATACAGCTCAAAGGTCACAGGAACTCTAATATAAGGTACTAGTCTCAGCTCCTTGTGTGTGGGGTATGTGGGGGGCAGGGTGAAGTGACACAAGCTCCAAACTCACACAGCCCACGGTGACATTCAGTGACATGTAAGGAACACTCTGCAGCCTCATCAAGCCAGCATCTTGCCATGTTTCACCCTGACACAAGTGCCAGTATGACAGCCTGTAGGAAACAACATGCCTTTTGTGTTCTCCAAACTGGCCACGACACTGTTTCTGTTGACTTATTGCGGTAGAGACGTGGATTTACACCATTCTACATGCAATGAAAATCCTGAATTCCACTTGCACTCGGATCTGCGCAGCAATTTCGTGCTTTTATGACGTTTCAACAAGGTTGATTACACGGTTGTTCATATGAAACGGAATGGAGGCAAGCCTGTCCGGGGGAAGCAGGGGGATTCTGTCTAATATGACGCCACCTCTCCACCAGAGTTTGTCTATTCAAAAGTGTCTCACTGCACAAAGGAAATCATTGAAGGAATTAGTTTCATCTGGAGGAAAACTAATACTACATGTTGTGCAGGCAGTCAAAAATTGCAGATAAAACAGAACTTTAATTTAATGAGCCTCGTCTGCAAGGCTATGGCCTCAGTGCTGAACTTCTGACAGGCCTGGCCATTTTCGTTTAGGTGTCAAGTGTGTTAAAGCACTGAATTATTATTGTCAGAATTGTAAAGCTGACAAAAAAGCAGATGATAGAAAAAAGGGAATACAATTGAGCTGGTCACACTGAACTCCGTGACACATTCCCAGGCTTTCCACTGGCTTACAATCAGTAATCTGACAGTGGAGGGGGGTGATGAATAGCAGAGAGGCTTATGTTCTAGGGCGGGTCCTCCTTCGCACCCATCATCCATCAACACGGCAGACAAGGAAAACCTCTGGCCTGTGAAGCCGCACGTCCTGTTTGCAGAGACTGAAAACAGAAGGAGAAACACCAACATAGCATCCGCACCAAAGCACAGGACTCATTCGCACCCATGTCCCATTTTTTGCTGACAAGTGAAATGCATTCAATTTAACAGACCTCAAACACAAACCATATTTTTAGTATGAGCTAAATTTATAAGTCCTTGACCACAGCAAAGTCTTCAAGTGTGTAAATCATGAGAAGCTCTGAGCCACATTAAGAGACATTGGTGTACCAGAACACCTGATGTTTCTCATGCACAACCTCTACATCAACCAAGAAACAACAGTTCAAACAGATTAAGGAGAAAGAGAACGGCTTAAAACTGACAAAAGTGTACTCAAAGACTGCATATGTACTTTCTCCACACCAGTTTAATGTATACAACAAGCCAGCATCCTTTCTGAACAAATCATAAGGGAGACAAAGCTGTAAGAAGAAAACTGGGGTGTGAAAATTGGTAGACTCATCAACAACCTTCACTATGGTGAAAACACCACAGTAAAAGTTGAAAGTGAAGACAATCCAAAACATCTGCTTAAAGAAAACTGTCTCAAAAAAGGTTTGCACCTTAGCATAAAGAAGACAAAGATCCCGACTGGTAAAGTCAATAATATCACTTTTGTTTGAAAAGAAATAGAAAATGTTGAGAACTTCAGCCTACTTGGATCAATATTCAACAATGACATGAGGAGCAGGCAAGACATAATTCTCAAGTGAAGGGATTTAAGATTTGTATTTTTCAAGCCATAGTGTTCTCAATAACATCGTATGCAATAGTTGGAAGGTGAAGAAACAGAACAGGAAGAAAATGGACGCTTTTGAATTATGGTGGTTGAAGCAAATATTGCATGTAACATGGACTGACCACAAAATAAATGCATCGTATTGGAGGAAATCAAATCTAAGCTCTCCCTGAAAACTCAGATAAGGCTTCAACTTTCATACTTTAAACACGTCATTTGGAGCATGAGAAAATTGGAGAAGGACATTGCGTTTGGCAAGGTTGAAGAGCAACACAAAAGAAAAAGACCTGCAATGCAAAGGACTGTTCCAGTAACTGCAGATATGGATGCCCCTTTATCAAAGATCAACCATCTGGCTGAGGGCTCAACACAGTTCAGGGCAACTATCCCTGGAGTCACCATGAAGACATTGACTCGACAGCATTTAACAGCAACAAATTCATTAGAATGTCTATATGCAGATGTAAAATTACAAATGTATTAGTTCATTAATGCAATATAAGGAAAGAGGAATGCATACAGTGTTTGTGTGCAAAGCACAGAATGGCTAAGAGTGCTCAGGAGTTGGGAAATCAATCAATGTGTTAAAATAACATAATAGCACAAGGCAGTGCAAAAATCTGATTTAAAAACCTCTTGAAATAAACTAATAATTTGCTCTCTGTTTCATGGCCCAAAAGGCTCTAACAGACTCCTTGCAGAGGAGGTGAGGACCAGAGGTAGAAATAATGGCCTATGTTTGAACAGAATCACCTCTAAGGAACACTTGACAGACTTATCCATTAAACATGAAAACATTTTCCTCCGAAAAGGGGGAGAAAAGTTCCAAGCAAACAAAATAAAAAAGGTAGATTGAATGTGTGAGAAGTGGACAGCTGATATAAAGAAAGGCCTTGACTCACACGCCTTTCCCATAGTCCCTAAGCTGTTTTGCTTGATTGAGCACACAGAAAAAATCAGTGAATTTCACTCACCTCCAACGCCAGTGCTGTCCTGCAACAGCTTTCTTAACATGAACCCATGAAGCATCCCATGACATGTCTGTGACATGTAACATCTGCTCTCAAGTATTGGACATGCTTCAAGTCACATGGGTACTCTGAGCTTCTTCTTCTTTCCTTTCTGCCAAAATGCCTTACTGTGAAGTAGTTTAACTGAAGTATCCATGAGTTAACCGCATTACCTCTTGTAGGAATTTTAAATTCAGACCAGATCGTGTAAATGTATTGTAATTAGGGCCACTGCTTTACAATGGAAAGACCTATGTCTAAATCCCACCTCCTACTGTAGCACCCTTAAGCAAGGAACTTATACTGAACTACTCCAGTAAGAATTACCCAGCAGTATAAATGGGTAAATCGCTGTAAGTAGCTTAATGTACAAATCTGTACAAACACTGTAAGCTGCCTTGGAGGAAAGTATTACCTAAACAAATAAAAATAAGTTGCTAAGGATAGTCACATCTACTAATTAAGCTATTGTAAAAATAAATCAAATCAGCAAAAAATAATAATCACAATAATATTGTTTTTATAAGCTTCAATGGACCAATGACTCCCTGTTTCCAATTATGTTGCATGCTTTGCATAAAAAAAGATCTGAAAGGTAGAAACCCCCTGTACTCCATCAGGAAAGCAGATCTATCTGGTCTCACTGCCCCTCTCATACACTGTCACTAAACCCCTCCTGCATCCAACAGGCTTGAGATTGATGATCTGGGTTCTCAGCTAGGCTGACAAAGAGGCCATTCATAGCAAATCTGCTGAGATAAGTCAGGAACTGAGAGGTCAGGGGTCTCTGACCTTCGCTCTGTTCTGTCTGAATCAGTGTGAAATGGCTTGGCTGAGGAAGTGTGATGTGCAGAAGGAGAAATGTGTCCTGGGACCTCTTGCAGCAGGTTGAAGGAAATCACACAAAGCTGAACACTCGTGCCCCTTCCCTTGCTGCACAACTTCAGAGCAAACCCTCAGCAGCAGAGCTGAAGTGAAATATTAGAGAGGAACACCTGAGCAGCACACACTGATCTCAAGAGGCAAGCACGCTAAGAGGAGAGGTATTTTTTTAAAGCAAAAATAATGAACAGCTTTCCTCAGAACTGAAAATGGAGTGAGACAGAGACCCAGACGAAGACTAAAGGTGTGCCCAGGGCTCCCAAAGATGTGTGTGGACAGATAATGAGCTACCAAGAAGCCTGTCCAGTGGGAAGCAGGTGCTTTCTGTCAAGTATGAGGCCACCTCTCCACTGAAGTTTGTCCATTCACAAGCGTCTAGCTGCACAAAGGAAATCGCTGAACAAATTGGCTTCATCTGAAATGGTGACTAGATATGTGCCCAGAGAAAAATCTGGCTGTGCACCATCACACCATCCCAGTATTACTACCCCAGTTCCACCATAGTGCCATGTTATCAATTAGTTAAATGTCCATTTTTAACAGCTCCAAAGTGAAAAGTTAGAGTGATGAGTCTGTTTGTCAGTGTTCTTCAGTAACAAGGTGAGAATAGAGCTAAACCTCATGCGCAGTGCTGTTCAATGTACAAGAGGGATGAAGTGCAGACAGCTATGGGAGCTGCATTATATGCAAACACTAACAACTCTGCGCTGTATTGAAAATACAGAACAAAAAATTGAAAAGAGAACAAAAATAGTCCAAACATTTGATATCAAGAATCATAAATCAAGAATCAAGAATCATTAATTGTCAAACACCCTTATGCAGCAGGTATAAAAGAGAACATGAAAGGAAGATCCTCGGGTCCATTGTACACAGAAGAGGGTGAAAGAAAGTTTAGAAAATCAATAATAAAAATAAAATACAAACAGACTGATAGATACATGCAATGTATAGATAAATTAAAATAAATAAATTAATCAATAGAGAAAATATTCAAGAACACATACTTGTACACACGTGCACACATACATGTGTATACATGCGTATATACATACACATGTACATAGACATAAGCAAAACATAAACAAACATACAGATACACACATACAGTGGATATCAGTGGTTATGGGCAGTGGCTGTAGTGGTGGTGATCAAGATGATGGAGTTCAGTAGCCTGATAGCATTTGGTAGAAAGCTGTTCCTGAACCTGGTGGTTTTGGATCTCAGACTGCAGTAGCATCTCCTAGACAGCAGCAGTGAAAACAGATGGTAGAGAGAGTAGGAGCGGCCCACAGCAATGTTGTGAGCTCTAAAGAGGCACCACTTGTTGTAGGTGGTTTGGATCATAGGTAGTGTGGTCCTGGTGATGGATTGGGTAGAATTCACTGCCCACTGCCCATCAGATCCATTGCTGAACTACTAATGAACAGAGGGGTGAGCAACTTGAGTCCTTCTGAAGTCTAAAATTATCTCCTTAGTCTTGTTGAACTTGAGAGACAGATTCTTGTCCTTGCACCAGACTACAAGCTGGTCCACTTCCTCTCTGTAGGCTGACTCATCATTGTTGGAGATGAGGCCAACCACTGTGGTGTCATCAGCCTACTTGATGATGTGCTTGCTGTTGTATTTGGCAACACAGTCATGGGTCAGAAGGGTAACAGCAGTGGAATTCACAACAAGGTGAGTCTCAAGTTGAAAATTCTGTTACACTCATTCACACACAAAGGAACCCATACAAAGAGAACATGTTGACTCCATACAGGCTAAGCCAGACTTGAACTCATTCTTGGATCTACAAGCTAAGATCTGAGAGGCACCTGTGCTACCTACCATGTTGCCACAATTTTATTAATGTGGCAGGGAATAAAGTACTGAGGAAAGGTCACAAAGGATGCTGGGAGAGGAGAAGTGATTCTGAAAGGTCAGATAGTGTGATTGCAGGGATAGAAATGCTTCACAGGCAGTACTTGTTTTTGTACCAGCCTTCGAGGAGTCAAAAGCCCTCCGACATTCGCGGTGCCGGTGTGCAGCAGACATACTGAAAAGCTCTGCACTCCTCTGTGACTCACTTTTGGTGACCATTAACCAGAGCCAGAAAACGTCACCAGTCAAACCCAATGTTGTCATTACACCCCATCAGGAATTAAATCAATCACATGGGTGAGAACATGGCCGGTCCAGAAAGAAGTTGTGAAAAGTTTTACTGATATTCGGACTGTTTATTTATTTGTTTTACTGATGTACTATAGCAGCTGTTGCTGCATCTGGACTTGAGTGAGTCCTGCCCGGGAGGCACACCAGTCTGAATAATTGTCTCCGTAAATACAGGTACTTGGAAGCACAGTGGAGGTGCAGCGTGGAGTGATCACAGAGCACCCCATTCATCACTTTCTACTCACTCCTAAAAACAGACATCCTGAGACTGTCAGCTTCTTCTAAGGGAATGCATGATTCACCCCTCAAATGTGTGCATTTTTTACTTTGTCATGCAGCCAGCTTACTTTTTCCAAACAAATATTTCTGAATGACTTTACATACTACCAAAAAGGCAAAATAGAATCTGCTTTTCAAAGGCACCAGAACAAAGGCAACCTGGTGGGGTCTGGTGGGTTGTACCTTGACTCAGCTTGAGGACCCCTTCATTTTTGCAGCTTCCCCCCTACAGCTGCCCAGATCTTTTTCAGAGATTCAGGCAGCTTGCCTTGCATGACAAAGGTCTTCCTCTGGGGTTAACATGATGCTTGAGGAGTGGCAGAAGAGAACAACGAGATGATGGAGAGCTCTCACAAGACATATACACTGGAGGTCACACAACCAGAACCAGCTGAAAGACTCAACATTCACTGCGTCTATGCAGTATAGTACCAGTTCAAATTGTGAGCCCATCTGGTCAACCTGGACAGCATTTGTTTGGGATGATCTGGACAGAAGACTGAAATCAAAGCAACCTACAAATATCCTACATCTCTGAGAACTGCTGCAGAAAAGCTGGGAAGATGTAGTGTCCCATTTCCTGATCAGAATTTTTACCTAAACAAATTTCAAAAAGCAAACTAGTTTTCAGGAAGTAGGCTCAAACCTTACACTGGTTCTGCATATCTGGTTTTGAAGTCTGTGGCTGATGCATCCAAGTTTGCTCTGCACTTTGTAGAACACAGCACTCACAACTATTCCACTAGGACTAGAATGTTAGCAGCAACAATGTTTAGTTATGTCTAATAAATGACACTAAGCAGGTCAGAAACTATGCCGTAGCTTGCCAGGAAAAACATTTTTTCAGAATTCCATTATTATTTACTGCTTTGTACTGGATGAACACAGAACATCTGCATTAACCGAATGCTCATGTTAGAGGAGAACACGGAGAACTTGGACCACTATGGCTTTACATGTTTCCAGCCTGGGAGTTTTAACTCATTTGTGGCCATCATCCTGTTTATACGACAGTGTTTTTAAGTTTAAATTGTTATAACTGATCTTGGGGTGGGGGATAAAAAAGGTTTTGAACACTGTTATGATTGTTATGATTCAGCGCTTATCACAACAGTGACCATTTTTGATCAGCTTTCAAGTTTGCACAAATTTTTCAAAGTTGCACAATTTTCCTGTCTCAGTTTTTTGCATTTTTTACAGCAGGCAATTTTTTTCTTAGAATTATGCCTACAGTAATTAATGAAGTTTTCTGTTTTATATGTTGGCACTTCTATTATAAATACTGATGCTCAATAAAACATCCAGTGTACTGTATGTAGATGATATATATATATATATATATTTTTTGTTTTTTTGCAAAACTTCAGTTTCTATCAAAATATTATGGTAGTTAATGGATTAAATGTGTGTGGCTCCTTGTTTGTGGCCACTTCAGCCTGGGTCTGTGGGACTCTGTTCTGCCTCAGCAGCAGTGCTTTCACTCTGGACATCCAGCCCTGTTCCAAAGCACTGACAGATGCTTCAGTTATGTACATTTATATGGGCAAAATTTGCAGTGGCTAGAAACACTGGATGATGGGGCTGTCACTGCCCAGAGGTAATGAGAACAAAGAGAAGCTGTTTTTTTTGGAGTAAATGTGCTCCACACATCAGGTAAAGTCCAGCTGACTCCTGTGCACAATGCAGCCTCACAGAGGTGACAGAGCAGCAAGACAAGTGGATTAATGCAGTAGACCAGTGGGTTTGCTTTGCACCAATGGAAATGCCCATGTTTTGTGCATAACACTCAAAGGCCTTTCCACACATTACGGTCAAAATAATTTCATAATGCTGTTTCTGTCTGAGCACTTAATAATAAGGGGACAGCAGGTGGAGTAGTGGTTAGAAGCTTTCGCCTTGGTACCAAAAGACATGGATTTGAATCCCCCTTCCCCTGTAGTGTTTGTGAGCAAGGTACTTACCCTGAATTGCTCCAGTAAAATTATCCCGCAGTACAAATGAGTAAATCATTCTAAGCAGCTTAGCATACAAACCCAGTCATGGCAACACAGTTGTTAGCTGGAGGAAAGTGTTGGTTCAACGAATAATAATTAAATTACTAGTTATTCTGTATTTACCTTGGTACTAAATAGATTTTTATGTATAATATTTAAAGTGAGAAATTTTATATACATTCACCACAAACATTTAAAGCTTCTTCAAAGCCCCACAGACATGCAACTTGATTGTGAATTTTTAACCTGTATTGAGCTTTGGAACACAAAGAGATGAAAATTCAGAGTATTACATAGTTGAGGTAGGTGAGATACACTAGGCAGGAATGCAGAGAGTGCAAAAACAGTCCAGTTTTCGAGCACTGAGACATCTGCAAACAAACATAAGCCATAAATAAGAAGTGTGTTCAGGGGAATATTCTGGAGCAAAGGACAGATATGCAGCTTTGACATTGATGGGATGAGTTATGCAACTGGGCCACTGGGGGCAGCAAGCTGTTAATGAGCAGAAATCTAGGATGCTCGGGGACGAGTCAGCTGTAGAATTCACTGGCCCTGCATCCTCCAAGACAAACAGCTTAAAAATCACAGCCTGCGGGGAGGCCACAGTCAGCATCATGCTTGCTGGGGCCATTACCCTGCTGAAGAAGCCAAGCTAAAATTCTGTAAAGCAGATCGCACACCACCTGCAAAGCCCTTCTCTACACACCACACAGATGTCACGGGACCTGTGTGGTAAAAATGCCAGGCTGGATGTGGAGCAGCCAGAGTGAATAACTCCACCTTGCTTGGACACTACAGGGCCCAGGCAACAGTCCAGCATCCAGCAAAACACACCATGTTGTGCAGTATTAAAATATTTATTCAGCAATCTTTTTTGCTAGTAAAAATTGTACACTTCTACTCATTCATACAGAACACCTGTCAAATTCAGTATTTTTGCTCAACGGTACTGCAACCTAGGATAGGAATGCTCTTTGCCTATAGGGAAGCTGCTGAAAGTGGTAATGATGTTTATTTGTAAAGAATGAGCACTCATCCTAAACACCAAAAGCAGGCAGATTTAAAAAACTGCTTCAGAATCAGCATTTGAGATTCTTCTATTTGTAAGAGTTCATCAAAGGTATGACACAGGAAATTCACATCAACTTCTTTGCAAAGACATCTGCAAGTCCCAGGAATAAGAAATTGCATTTCAGAGGCATGCTGTTATTTCTGAACTTCAGAAGGAAAATGTTAGTTATGGAGATATGGTTTTATTTTTCAAGAATGCCACTGAGGACAATGCAACTGGGGAAGAGGGAGTAGCTGCTTTGGTTGTGGGCTGATGAGTGAGGTCCACCCTTTAATGAGATCTGAGGCTGCTACTGCTTCCCCAGAAACTCTACACAGAGTCCATTTGAAGCCCTGGCCGGCCCACTGGGGTTTGGGTTATGAATATCGCCACCCGTGGCCGGGTGTAGGCCGCCAAATTTCCAGAGAACTTCACTGGAGTTAGGGCCAGAGCAGCAGTGGGAGAGACTGGAGGGTTATAAAGAGGTCAGCCAATCAAAGGGCAGCTGGAGGACTGCTGGAGCTGATGATTGGTGGGGATCTTTGTTGACCCGCCCCTGCTCACCTCACAAGGAAAGGGCATATGATAATAAGGAGTGAGGCATTGGGATGCGGTAACAGCAATAATGTGTGGAGAACTGCAAAAAGTCAAAAAGTAAACAAAACTCGTCAAAAAATTACTGGTGTGGTAACACAGCCTTGGCCACTCAGTGGTGAAATTAGAGTCTGTGGCCCAGAAACTCCCAAGCCTTGACTCTTCACCAGCAGACTTCTCTTCAATCAGAGAAATCCTGGGCATGCTTTGTGTATTTTGCCAAGGATTTCCAGCACAAAGGCAATACTGTGCTAAAAGGAGTGTTTTCAGTAACTCCTGTCTCAAAAGCACTTACCAGTGATAATCCTACACATCCTGTTGTCAAATAATGTAATGTAAGTTTATTGTGGAAGTTGGAGATCAGGAGAGATGCGGATCTGAAAAAGAAGTGTTTGAGGAACTCAACAGACAGAAGGTATTTATTCCACCATGTTAAAGCCAAGACTGAGAACCTCTTTTAATGCATTTCAGATGAGCTGGTCCACCAAGCAGACACCGCTCCACCTACCTAAGTCAACCTGTGCAGCTCCCAAGGTAAAAGAAGCATACAATGAAAGACAGAGAGGAAGCTGTGTACAGGAATAGCTTCAGAGGGAACCTCAGCTGTGGGAGGAGACTGCTCTGTATTCGGATCATGCTAAATGGGCCTGCATGGGAGCACTTCAGAGAGCCTAGGGGTATTGTGCTCTGCTGTTCTCACACATTTTAAAACATAATTACTAACCCCTACCCCTGCCCCATCCAGGGATGGATAAGACTATGACATGCTTTGCAGGGGGGAAAAGACCTGTCCTGTAGGGCAGAGTGCTAAGATTCTCTGCAGCAGGTTAGAGCTAAATTGCAGATATCAAGTGGACCACAGTAACAGCAACAAATATTGTAAGAATTGAACTGACTGCCATTGTTTTACCATACAGAACTGATGCTGAGGCTTTTGCAGACTGGAACACACAGTTTACAGGATGTGGTGGCAGCTGGGACTGGAATGCAATGGGCAGCAGCTGAGAGGGCCATATGACACTAAAAAACTGTGTCAGAAAGGTCTCGCTGAGTAATAGATGTGTAGCAGATAGCAGCTGGAGGACATGGGTTTGAGTACACCAAGAAATCTATCATGAATTCCCCCAGTAAAAATTGGCCTGTTGTATAAAAGAGACAATGTTAGTAGCTAAACACTGTGCGTTGCTTTGCATAAAAGTATCAGCTCAATGAAAAATAAAAATCTCAAGACCTGTTGCAGAAATGCTAGATTATAAACTTAATGCTTAGTCTGATGCACAAGAGACGGACATCAGTCTTTGGGCTACATGGTGATCCAGAGCAATCTGTTGTCAGCACTGATCTCCTGAGAGGTGCTATAGTGGTTTGAAGCAGAGCCAATAAGAAGAGAAGCAAGATGAGACAAGGAACTGGAGGGTTGCAGGTGTCGTGGATTTCAGGTCATTTTGGGCAGCCTGAGGGCCTGCTGACTCCACTGATTAACTCCTAGCAGGAGTCCACTAAGGTGCTAGGAGGAGGTAGTCTGGGCTGAGCACAGCAGGATGCTAAAGTGAGCCTTCTGTTTGGGCTGCTGTGGAAAGACAACAGAATCACTTTTCTGAAGATGATTGTATTGTTCAGTTTTTTAAAAGATGGGGATTATAGCTATTAAATTAACATTGTTTAAGTAACATGTTGAATTCTGCTAAATTTCTTTCGATTCAGTCGCATCAACATGGAAATTTTGAATCACAAGTCTGTGTTCTTAACCTCTACACCAGATAGGCCAAACCTGTTCTATTCTGGAAATAACTGGGAACATATCAGTTATGGGAACTTTTCTACAGCAATTGGCAGTGCTCTGCCATATGACAAAGCAGCAGGGAAAATGACAACCTGTCACCTATCTTCCAGACCATCAGAGTGCAGTGAGTGCAGGTTGAGATTTGGCACAGTATCTTTGTTTCCCACAAGTGGGCGCTGTGGAGCTTCAAACGCCCAGCCGCTCAATACTGAGCTCCTGTCAACAAAGACCACATGGACCACAAAAAAGATGCAACAGCAGGCAGAAAAGGACTGAAAATTACCCTAAATCTGAGAGAAATATGACATATGGAGTCAAAGTTAAAGTCAATTCTGCAATAAACTGTAAATCAGTTAATTTATTGACTGTACAGTTGCTTAAAACCACAAATGACTGACAACTAGGGCAGGCTTTCAGCTGAATATTTTCTAGGCAGGTAGTGAATATCAGTGTCCAATGTTCAGATCCGGCTGTCCTTTCCAGAAGTCATTCAGTTATTAACACAGCTAAAACTTTTGTGTGAAAACATTATCTACAGTAAAATAAGAGCAGGGAACACAAGATACACAGTTCTTTGCATTTACAGAGTCGCTTGCTTGTTGCCTCCCTTTCACACATCCTAGTGTGAGAGCCTGAATAAATGTGATCCCTTCTTCCGCCTTCCATCTGTGACTGAAGCATGAGGGCCTTGAAAGACTCAGACCATGTTTTGCTCAGCACTGTCAGATGTTTGGCTACTACATGGATTATTCAGAGCTGCATAACTGCAGAGTGTATGTGCTCTGCGTGCTTGTGTGTGTGTGTGTGTGTGTGAGACTCACTGCTGCTCCAACTGTGAATGGGATTCATTCTTTATTTATTGTTTATTTCTGTGTGTGTGGGTGTGTATATGTGTGTGTGTGTGTGTGTGTGTGTGTGAGTTTGTGTGTCTAAGAGTGCATATATATTTGTGGAGGTCATCAGGTAGAAACATGTGGGAGTATGTGAGTGTGTGTGTGTGTGTGTGTGTGTGTGTGTCTCTGCATGCGTGCGTGTGCACGGATTGTCTGTGTGACTAAGAGGCTGAAATGGGGGGCGTATCCCAGACCCCATTAGAGACTAGAACAAAGGGATTCAATGGAAATGAAGAGATGAAATCATTGTTTCCTGCACAGAGATTGAGGAATAAGTAGAGAAAAACACGAGAATCATATGTGAATATACCATTTCAAGAATAAACTAACTTGTTAGATTTAAAAGTGGAATATAGGGAAAATCACATATGTTCTCCATTTCTGAAACAAAGTATCAAATAGAGGGGTCAGTTCAGTTGTACACTGATGTCTGAGTGCATTGTTCCATTTGAAAAAAAATGTAGCTTTTTTTTTCATTTGGCAGTCAGAAATCATTACATAATAAATTTCATTTTGTGTATGTGAGGGAAAAAAGTGTACAGAGAAAAAGAAGTAGTGAAAAACGGAATGTCTCTGTTTTCACCCCAGTCTTGGTTGTCTGTAGGGAGTGTACAGTATGCATCTTTTTCTGAACACGATGATCATTCATACAATAGGAGAGACTTCTCTTTGTTCCTTGCAGCCTCCCCACCCCCATTCTCCACCACCCACCACCATTCCCTCCACCCCCCTCCCCCAAGTTTGGACTCCTGCTAATCCTTTGTCTGTGGACGAATGAGTGCACCCTGCTTGCTCTCAGATGGCTCCTTGCAGTTACAGCAGCTGTCGAACCTGAGGGTCAGTCACCTGGGGTCCACTGAGGTCCCAGGGAACGCATCCGTCATATCTGCCTGAGCTGCAGCTACAGTATAGCAGGAAAAACCGTAAATGTACTCTAATAAGAAACCATTTGTCCTCCATTAAATATAATGAAAAACAGTTTTCTAAAACCAAAACAGTGACTTTATTAATACATGTGCATCTGTACTTACTATTTTCCAAATAAGAGTCTATAAGTTAAGATTTGAATTGAAAATCACTTCACTTAAACAGTCTCATAAAATGAGGCTCAATGAAATAAAAAGCAATGTTTTTATTATACTGTAACAGCTTACCAAGAACAACAATTATAGTCTTTGCTATGATGGTTATTGAGTAGGAATATTTTACAAAAAGTTCACAAGTCTTGGAAGTAGCCTGATTGATGTAAAATCGGTTAAATTTACAAGTGTGTATGTAGAAAACAGGGCAAAAGTTATGCATGTTGTTTCTGGATAAAAGCATTTTCTGTGTGTATGAATAATGCAGCATAATGCCATTCTTCATTGGCATCAGTCCCAAACACTTAACACGACTTTTCATTGGGAATAGAAAACGACCTCATGGAGCCATCACCTGTCAGCTTCATCTGCAGGGTGTGGGCTGGGGAAGGCGGGCCGCATGGCGGCATTTGCACTTTTCACACCTGATCCAAGCTCAGCACCTGATGCCACACGTGGCTGCTGGCATCGCTGGAGGCTATCGTCTCCCACCAGACGGGTTCCACCAGTTCCACAAAGACGCCACGCGAGGGAACTGGGACCTCGCCCCGAGGCTGTGCGGCAGCACACAGAACACACGACTCACTTCGGCAGATATCTCATAACTAAGCTTTTGTAGCTTCATCCTTGTGTCTGTGTGCCTTTTCTAGGCAGGATGCAAGAGCAAAGGGATGCTCATTAGTGCCTGAGATTCATCAGGCTGGTCTACCGTATACATGGGAAGCAACACTGCGGTTTGACAAACTCCATTAACTGCCCCCCAGGGATACCCTGCACTCATTTTCACAGGTAACTATGCAGAACATAGGGGAAGTAACAAACATTCAAAGGCACAGCCGTCACAATACAGCATCAGCATTAGCACAAGCATTGCTAACACTACATGCTACAATGCTGGTTCAAGACATTGCGTGGTACATTGATAAATTATTTAATAATTGATATGAAATGAATTCAGTGTAACACCCCCATGTTAACTGGAGCTAATTCCTAGCACAGCATCGCTAACTAAGCCCACCATACAGGCCCTCATAGCCAGGAGGCTAAGTGAACTATGATTTCATTTTTAATGCTAACCCAGTTCGTCCCTTTTTTCAACCACCCTGTGTGGGGCAAAAGCGGAAGGAGACTCACCCTACACACACCGCATCCCTCAGATGAACAGGGTGAGAAAGCAGCTCTATGTTTGAACAGGATTCCAGTTCAGTTTGGCAAAAAATAAATCTTTTGTTCCTGGCTAAAATCAGCTGTGTATTAATACTTACTAAATTAACCACAGAAATTAAAGTTGATGGGGCCTCTTTGTTTTTAAATTTGACTTAAATATTGCAGTTGCTGCAGGTCTGACCAGAACATCTGGGTGCTACATTACATACAAAGCCCTGATATGGATCAAAAAGCAGAGATTAACAGCTCAACTGTATAAGGACTTCGGGAAAGATATGAACTCAGCAAAAATTACGAGAAAACAAAATTAATATTTCATAAATACATCCATTAGAATTTTAATTTTATAAGTAATTATTTTCTGTTCAACAGTGATTTAAACAACCCTTCTTTGAGAGAGCATGCAGTGAGGAGAGTGGGTTTTACTCAGATACTATTTCTCTGGAGACTTCAACCAAGCAAAACATGGCACATATTATATCTTGCCCAAGGTAAAAAAAAAAAGACATACCCTTTTGGCTTATGCCTTCCGATCAGTTGTTCAGATCCAAAGAGCAACCCTAATGAATAGTAATAAAAATAATGATGAAAAAGAAATTAATAATAACGGGTAAAATAAATCATCAATGTGCCCCAGGCAGAAAGGAAGACAGAAGACAGAGAGGTCTATGTCCCCCCAACTATGACATCATCATGGCAACAGTAATCCAATAGTGCATGAATATTATTATGGAATAGCATTGCTCTGTCACAGACAGGCTGCTTGGAGAGAGAGTGAGAGAGAGGTTGCAATTTTATATTGTTGCTGAAATCGGAAGCGCATCAAATCCATTACAATGGCAGTGAAAGTTAGACGTCTGCCTCAGAAATAGCGACCTGAAACTGAAACTCAAAGCAGGTGTGTATGGCAGAAACATCCCTGGAATCCATCAGTCCATGAGTGCCTCCCTGTTCTTATGGATTAAAATTTTAAAGGCCATTTAACGGCATAAGAGCGCAGAGGCAGTCTCACTTGACACCACCCCCCCACTTCCAACCCAGACAGTTCGACGTGGGCGTTGTGTCTAGAGTGTCACATTATTACCGGTATTATTACATCTGAAACAAGATGCCGGTGGACTGTGGCCTCTGCAGCCAACAAAAGAGAAGTGACTGCCATACAGAAAAAGCGATACAGAAACCTGGGAAGCATTACTGAAGGCGTGTCTGCCCACTTCTGCAGAGAATAAGTCCAATGCTGTCACATGACTATGTGGGAACTAATGTTAAACTGGCTGGAACATTCAATTTTATCCACCTAATCCACCACTCTACACCCTTTTGCCCCTTTTGGGTCAACAGTGATCGAACAACAGACATAGCAGTGGTTCAGGAGACCTCCTGAAGCCCAGTGCTCAGCTATTCTGCTCCTGGGTGCTGAAGTACAGAAAAACACTCATTGTCTCCTTAGGTACACCTTCTAGACTTTGCATCAAAGTGGCAGGAAACCTTATCTGGTTTTGCACACCTGCCATGAGATATGATGTGATGGGAAGCAGGACAACCATGATCTAACCACAATCCAGAGTGGAACCAGTATTGTGTAACTGGTCAAACAGGGAAATGAGCACAGAATATCTCACCACAGTGTCACTATGTACGACACACTGCTTCCCAGGAAACACAAGGGGCATACGAGTGGAAACACAGGTCTCACGTACCACACAGCACTCCTGAGGAGGGAAAACATATGACTGTGGACGTAATTGTGTACTTCCAGGTGAAGGAACTCTGCTGCAAGTTAGCTGACTCCTGCAGGAAATGATAACTACATTGATAGACAAGTACCCATTTGCTGAACTGACCCTGACTTTGATGAGCGAGATCAAGGTCTTTAAGAATATCTTGTAACATGCTTGAAAAGCCATTTCAAAGCACAGACCTTCGGGGATCAATACAGAACCCTAGGCAGCCTGGGCAACACTCAGCTATTTAGAAAAGAAAATGAAGCATTTGTGCAAGAGTTCTCAGCAGGTAACTCCTCAACCAGTTTCACAAGGTAGGATGGCAACACTTCAGGGAAACGTTGATAGGGAAATATAGGGAAATATTTTTCTGGTCAAAAGATTTAAAAAAATACATTATTTATTATGCCAGCAAAGATTGTTCAGTTGAAAGCTCAAATCTAGGTTTCTCTGTTTGCATGTTCCCCTTGTGGTCATGTTGATTTCCTCACACAGTGCAAAGACCTGTGTTTCAGGTGAATTGGTAACTCTAAATTTTCTTTAACATGTGATTGTGCATCCTGTCCAGGGTATAGCCTCTTAGCCTAGCCCCAGTAATAGGCCCCAGACAATCACAGCACTGACAGGGTCAAGCGGTTAAGGAAGATAAGTAAAGAATCCTTTATTACTTAAAGCTGGATACTGATTTAAAATTTGTGTTTCTTCTATTAGGAAACCTACTATTCTGCTCTCAGTGTGGAGCCCAATCAGCTCTGTAACTTGAGGGAGTGGAGGTCTGGAAATTGTCAAAGCCATTAAAGAAGACCATAAAATGTGAGTTATGTTATGGCTTTAGAGTCACCTGTGCCATGTTGTTGCACTGGTCCTTGGTCAGTGTGGTAGGAGAACGTGGTCTGAAGGAACTCCAGAAACATGCAACCAATCTGCTCATCCAGATGTCACTGCAAATGCTGACCTGCCTTCACATTTATAAAATGTAAGCAAAACTGAGCACAGGGGGTAGGAAAAAAGCTTTTTATCCAGAAAACCAGGTATGGATATTGGCATATAGATTATGGGAGGAGGAATGAATGCCGACTGTGGTGTGTGGCGTGATGCAATCTGCAGCATAGAGTATGGATCTGATGGTGAGCTTCCAGTCAGTTGCAACTTTTTAAAACATTCATGGTCCTGATCATTTATTCATCTATATATTTATTTGGCTGCAAAGGAGCCTGACCCATTTTCCTAGCATCCCTCTGTCCTCAAGTGGGCGACTGGGTCCAGTGCCTTGTTTTCGGCACAAACTTATGGGCCTGGCACGTTTCCACAGGAAACCTTGTACAGTATGTATCCGTGCTGTCTGCTCCAAGGATGGACCTGAGCTGCATGAGATATTCTTGAGGTTTTGCTGAAGATGTATTCAGAAAATAAGACAAGTCATGTGTCTGTATGTAATGCTCAACGAAAATATTGACAGCAAGTGTGTTAGCACTACAGAGAACTGAAGTGGGTTAGAGGGCTTAATGAAAGCTTTTTTGTGTTGCAGTTAAAACAGAGTAAATGAAGTCTCAGGAGGCAGCAGCCTGGAACTCAGGGTAGGGTGTGAGGCAGGTAGGCTAGCAGGCCGGCTTGGTACGTTGGGTGTGTTGGGGTAGTTTGGCATAAAGACATTTGAAGGCAACTGAGTAGGAAGGCCAGAGGGAATAGGTGGGTAAAAAGGCAAAAGTTTGAATGCAAAATATGAAACAGTATGCAGCAGAAGCTTAGAAAAACTGGCACATTTCCTCAAGGGAGTTTTCCACATGCACGTACCATACAAGTATGTATGTGTCTCTGAATTTGTCTTTTGACAAAATCATGTCAGTGTGGCACATGACAGTTTTAAGCTTTTTCTTCCAGTTACTTGGTTTATTTCCGCTGCTGTCCCCAGCCTTAGACATGAATAAAGTGAAATGAGCTGAACTTCCACTGTCAGATACCACAAGGGGAGGACCCTGCATGGCCACCATGGCTGAACCCCATACAAGTCCTACAAAGGGCTCTATTTATTGGTTTCACAAACAGCTGTCTAAAAGGATTCTCCAAAACCACTTTATTAACAAAGTTGACCTCCAATCCACAGGCAGCTCCTCGGTTTCACATTAATTAAAATAAATTGCGCATGAAAATTGTTTTGTGAGCAAATAATGTGAGAGCAATCAGCAGCAGTCGGTATCCATAGACCATCTGCGTGGCAATAAACACATATACATAAAGTGGCTAAAATGACCTGACATCCAGCACACAGCAATACAAAATCATCAGAGTGATGGTAAGCAGTTCTCCATTAATGCACCACCTCAGCTTCCACTTCTCCCTGGCATCTCCAGGTGTGGCATCTCAGGTAGTTGTGTCCTGATGCAGCTTTAAAGCATAGTTGTCATTTCTTAGATGCACACCATGGCCTTTATAGAGGCCTGACAAGGAAAGTGCCCTACTTGCTGTTAAGTGGGTCAGAACAAGCTGCCAAAAAGCACCCTTCACCAGGGGTACGGGCTCATGGGGTTCGTTCATCTCCTCACTTTTAAAGCAACAGTTCCTAAATCACATTTAAACCTGTTATGCAAGATAAAAATGTACCTTATTTCTTGAAAAACTCCAGCCTCAAAAGGGCAGAAAATGAAGGAGAGTTAAAATATGGTACTGTAAAATCCTGTCCTAGTGTCTGTATCCTTTGTTAAGTAATAAGATGACAAAAAAAACTCAAAGCATTAAGAAGTGCATGAAGTGCATTTCTCACAGTCCCCGTTTTAAAGCACATGCTGCCAGAAAGGAGAGAAAAATGAACAATTCCAGGAAATATCCATCCATTATCACAAACCACTTATCCTGAGGAGGGCCACGGTGGTCCAGAGCCTATCTCGGAAGCAGAGGATGCTAGGCTATGAAACAGCTCCTGGATGGGATGCAAGTCCATCACAGGGGAGCCACACACACACTATGGACAATTTACAGTCACCAGTTAACATGAAACACATGTCTTTGGACTGTGAGAGGAAACAAGAGTACCTAGAGGTAACACACGCTGACACGGTGAGAACATCCAAACTCTACACAGATTGAGCCAGATTCAAATTCACACCTGACCAGCCCAGGCACTGTGATGTAATTGCACAACTCGCAGAGCCACCATTCTACCCTCCAGTAAATATCAAATCACCATTCGTCCAGGAAAAGCCTCACGGTGTTTGAAAACAAACCAGGGATAATACATTGTTCTCTGCCTACTGAAGCATTACTCACAGGGGAGAGAAAAGGACATGAAAACCAAGGCCAAGCCTTTTTGATCTGTTTGCAACAAGTGCTTTCCCATCTCATCTGAAAGATTAGTGACTGCATGCATTTCATATCACATGATATCGAAATATCACTTCAGTTTCCATTCACATTTCATTTATGTTGCCCAAATAACTTAAAAACTTGGCAAGCTGAAACAGATCATGTGATCACGATAAAGTTAAAAGCCATGTTGCTTACGCCCAGCTTACCTTCTGTTCTTCAAAACTGGGTACAAGCTGAACACAGGACAGCAGATAGGTTGTCAGTGGCCCAGTGACTAGGATGCCATTCGGTTGCCAAACAAACACGTGACACAACAATTGATGTGTCGCTCTGAGGAACACGTTGCTGACTAGAAAATCAAACGGAAGAAAGATGGAAACTGATGTCTGACAGCTGAAGTTCAAGTTCCATGAGAGGCTTGCACATCGCTCCTCTAAGAAAGCTACTTACTTACCTGAACTACTCAGGTCAAAAAAACTGAAATCAAATGGCTAAAGGTACATGCTAAGCAACTTAATAATGCTAGTTAGAAATGAGATAACATTAAATAAAGTTGAAGATCAATAAGAAGAAGCAGCTCTGTCTAAGCCTAAGAAGGTATTTTTATCTCTTCCACACTTCACACTAAAATATTGACAATAATATATGGATTTTTAAAAAATATTTTTATCATGCTGTTACATTTACATTTGTTCATTTAGTGGATGCTTTTCCGCAAAAGGACATGTGACTCCGAGAAAATAAAAGTGCACGTCACCAAAGATACAGGTACAGCGATGCAGATGCAAGCATAAAGTTATCAAAGTGCAGTCAATTAGATCAATGCTATAATTTTTTCCAGCACGCAAAACACCAGTAATGGTGCATAGATTTGATAGTGAGTTACAAAGAGTGGCAATGGATTTCTTTTCTGTTAACATTCGGTTTACACTCAACATAAATATATATCGTGAAAAGCATTGTCAGTATTTGGAGGAATATAACATAATAAAGTGGAAAATGCATCAGCATCTGCCACTTTTAAACCCTGGCTGTGTGACTCAGGCCGATGGAGACGACAGACGACCTCAGCTTGAGTACATGGCCGCTGTGCTCAGACAGTACAGTAATCAGCCAATAGGCTCTGCGGTACAGAAACACTTCTGTACAAGAGCTTCTCTGCCACAGGAACACAGCGTCTATGTTTAGATCTGTGCAGAGACTCGCCCACGTTCTGGGGCTAAATTCACAGCCACAGACATTACACATTGGCCCAGTCGTACAAAAACAGCTCCGCATTTGAGCGTTTATGTAAGTCCTGCTGAACCATTGAAAACAAGGTTCAATGGAACCGACGAAATATATTCTCAGCACGTTCGTATGATAATGAGTGAAAAATTATTTTAAATAAAAGTCGTGGAATTATTTCAGCATTACATTATTCTGCTTATTTGCCTTGCTTGTTGTTAAAAGACAGCTTACATCTGACATTGACCCCGTAAGAATGTCTGCTCTCTGTATTATTATCAAACTTACAATAAAATAAAACATAACTATTTTTAAAGGAAATATAGGTGATAATGCAAAAGAAAAAAAGAACTCATCAGAACTGAGGTGTTCTGTTACAGCATCCAGCTGGAAAGGGGCAGCCAGGCAAATAAGCTGGAAAAAGTACACATGAAACTCATGTTGAGCGTTAAAACGATGGGGTTCAGCAAGTGTGTCAAAGGGAGCACACTCTCCTCTCCATCAGAAAGCCTGATATCTAGCACTGCCAGATCTTCATAAAAGAAAGATTACATAAATATATAAGAATAAGACAGAGAGCAGCCCAATTCAACTGACTCCCACACACGTCACACAAGGATCGAGGTTTTATTTTGAAACCTTATACTACTGTAGCACTGCCAAGAACAGCAGACAGTTGGGTGTTTTGAAGCTATCTGTTCACAGCCCTCATTATTTAAAGGAGTTTTTTTTGCCAAGCACTTGTTTTAAGAGACTGCACTCCTCTTCTCTGGACTATTATCCATGCATAGTCGTAAACCAGACTGAACCGGTTGTAGCTGTTTGGATAAGACATCGCTTAGAGATAGACATCCCTATCTCTTTCAGTTCTTTCTATGTTAACTATGTTAACAAGATTTATGAACAATGAATGCAGGTGGAAATGGAGTAGCACTAATGGCATGTAACATGACAGGCAATCTCTTAGGATGAAAGGTCTTCCAGACTCTGAAGCAAAAATGTAGAAGTGACCTTAAACAATGCATGTTAAAAGTCCCAAACAAAAAAAAAATACCGATGGCTGTTACATGCAAAATCATGACCTAGCAGATTAACAGGGAGCGTACAAAAAAAATCCCTATTTAATATTAATTTAAAATTAATTTTAGTGCTAATAGGATCAGTTTTTAGTACTTACATGATTTTGTCTAAAACTGTCTTTGCGAGCACATACCAGAGTACAGCAACATAGTCATAAGCAGCTGAAGCTGAATGATATCGCAGAGCTGTGAACTGATTTCTCACAATGACCCTGATGGAACAGGTACTAACTGAACAGCAGATTAGGAGGACAGTCACATGTGCGGTTGCTTCTCTTCCTTGGAACAAGTGGTGTTGACAAGGATTGGGAGGTAAAGTAGTATAGTAAGGTACCACTGGAAGTGAGCTCTGCTGTCTCAGTCTGCCTCCAAAGCCCAGAGACTTTCCTTTTTGTACCAAGTTACTGGAAACTTTCGTTAATAACCTGACATGGAAAATTTTAAGAACTGCTCCTTCATCATGCTTTATGTTACATTTCTTGTTCATTCTGAAAAAGGGAGAAACGCTTCAGACAATGTATTCAGAAACATTTGCGTACAGAACAGGTTTCAGTAAATCTCCCAGAATACAATAAATATGATCCCAAGAAGCTATGTAAAACTGATAATTTCAGCTTTAGAAAAATTACAGGGATTTTAAACATTTCACTGTCGTTGGACTTATCTATCCTTGAGGTAATTCATGATATTGTGAGAGTGACAGGCACTAAAGGTGCTCCATCGGAGTGCCGGGTGCAGCCCTGAGCCCGGAAGATTAAACCTGCACTTCCAGGACAAAAATGTTTTGTATCATGTGGAACACAGTGTAAAATTCGTAATTACATTATTCTGTAAAAAAATGACATTTTTGTACAAATAGCTTGCAGGCATGCACCTACAAACAAGGGAAAAAAAACTCCATTCAGAAACTTCATGGCTTTAAACGATTTTTCTCCTCCTCCTCACATGCTGCTCTGTGGTAATTCCTCAGATATTGTCAGTTGTATTAATACTTTACTTTGCCAGGAGGTTATGCACGGACCATACATCACATTAAAACCGTCAATCACAGCTGAACTCAGAGAATGACGCATCTGAGAGAACATGGCTGCAAATTGTCTCCTTGCGTGGCATGATCGCCGTATGTTGCAAGAACAGCTAGAGGTGAGCAAACACACACTGGTCGTGCAATTCTGTTCTGATATCTTATCATGAAAGTAAACAAATAATCCAGACAGACAAGAAAAACATTTCATACTAAGTGCAGGGGAAAAAAAAAAAGATTTTTGTCTTCCAGGATTTTCCCCTTCAGCTCTCACAGCCTCTCTGGGCTGTCAGGATGTCAGACTAAACCTTCCTCCCCCAGTGACCTCTGACCTCAGGGGCTCATAGCACATTAGTGCATGGGTGGTGGGAAAGTTCAGAAATTCGTGCTTACACAGGGTGCGTAGCAGTCCTCCATAGCATAACAGCATTTTTAAGGGTCCAAATCAGATAAGACTGAATACGTCCTGCATACTGACAAACCTGTAATAACCACCAACTTTGCCATCACCACAACAGGCACAGTTATGCCAAACGGTACAATCTGCTTTTAAAAAATCACAAGGCACAAATCTGTTGTGGTTTTTCTCATTTGAATATGACAAAACCTTAAGGTGACGTTAAGCAAATATAAAACAAAGCACCTTCTTTGGCAAAAAAATGCGGTTCTGTACCAGGGGTATTTTATCCCAGCTGCTCCAGCCTCCAGATAAATAAGATTTAGAACAAGCTTTTCTCTTTCTCCTTACTTACAGCAAGAGAGAGGATAAAAAAACATCAAGCTCTCTACTTTAACATTCTTGCCAGATACTGTATTCTGTGATATTGTGAATTCTTTGGAGAATTGTATGGTTTGCTGCACTAAAAACACATTTGGACTGCAGGCTCTTTCTGCAGATCAGATCCCTTGCTGTTGAACTGTAGAGCAGTTGTATGGTGCAGGGAGAGAAGATCCATCAGGGTGTTATCAGGGCGTTATCTAGCCTGCAGGGACCCCGATTGCCAGGGATCTTGGTAAGTGTTTCTCAGGCTGCAGGACTGGAACAGGCCACCAACATGGACAGACAAATAAAAAAAAAGACGAACTAACAATGCTGCAGACACATATACCCTTGATACACGCACACAGAGGCATTTTTCCAGGTTGTTGGATGATGATACACAGATAGCAGGTGTCCTCCACTACAGTTCTTGCTATACTACCGGGGGCCTCTGAATGCTCCATCCCTTCAAACATTCATCCATTGTCACTAACTGCTTGTCTCAGTGCTCCAGAGCCTTTTCCAGACACATAGGGCATGAAGCAGGGTACTCCCTAGACTCTCTCCCTCATTTACTCACACATTCACATGAAACACATGTCTTTGGACTGTGTGAAGAAACCAGAGCTCCTGGAGGAAACCCACATGGACACAGGGAAGAACACAACCAGGTTTGAGCACCTAGTCCAAGAACTACAAGGCACCAGTGCTAATCATTGTGCCACCCTGCCAACTTTTTAAACATTAACTACAAAACCGGTTTGCTGATGCCGGCCAGTCGCGCTACTGTTATACCTTTTGTCTGGCAGTTTTTTTTTTTTAAAAACAGGGATCAAGCAGTTCTCAATAGTTTATCTTTTTATTTCACCTTTTAATTTGTGCTTCTATTTAATGCCTTTTGACATTGTTCATCTTATAGTCAAAACTGAAATGTTTCACCGTTGGCTGTATCAGTGGGTGGCCTTATTAATGTCTTACTGTTTCAACAGCATTGTATTTTTATCATGTTTAGAGCATGTTTTTCGGAAAATAGGTGCTTGTATATAATTATGAAAATGATGAACATAATTGGTGACAATAAATAGGTGATAGTCCTGATCATCTTGTTAATGCCAAGGGGCGCAAATGACAGAAAAAAACAAACATGTGCAACTGCAGGTGGATGTCCTTTGTTCCGCTGCCGTCGCTGAGAGGTGGGAACCTGCCAGGGGCGTTGGCAGGGGAATTGGCTGAAACAATAGTGGTGGTGAGGGGAGGAGCCTAACAGGGCAATGGGATTGGACCTGGTTAACGTGCCTCACATGGTGTTTCTCCGCAGTGAGCGATGACTGCAGCGTGCAGGCTTTCAGCGAGCAGACTCTATTAAGAACAATGGGACAGATATTTAAATGGCCAATTTCAATCAAAAGTGGTTTCCATAGAAACATTTTCTGCCTTTCAGGAAAGTGTCACCTGCATTTCACCACTCATATATTTTCTCTTTCAAAGGTTGCTGCACAGGGTGGGGCGGTATTTGAAATTCATGTTTTAATTACTTACATGTGTTTTGTAGCTTTTTTTCTGAAGCTATTGTCTGAGATTTGCTTTGTAATACTTTTGCTTAATTCAGTTGTTTGTGCTTGTTGTCCCAACTTGCTGTATCACAAATAAAAGCCTGACTAAAAGCACCCTTTCAATTGTAAATATAATTATATCTGTTGAGTATAGTGAAAATAGCAACCAACTTCAGTTAGTCCAGCATAGCAAGTGGCCTAATGATATTAGGACCAAAAAAATTAGTTGGAAATTAAGCTAAAACTAATTCAAGGACAAGTTCAAATATCTCTAACATGGACATGATCCCTATACCACTGGGGGTGGTAACTTATCTGCACCAGAACAGCAGAGAGGGAACTCCTTCACAAAGATGTCCCACGGGCTTCACCCGTGCTGAGAGGATCTCCGGAGAGTGTCCAAGTCCCCACATCAATCATCCCACTGGTCGCCATGTTGCCTGTGGTTCCCGGAAAGCCCGGCCATGTAGGTAAATGTCAGGAACCACTCATTAAAGTGCTGCCCTCAGGCAGCTGCAAGGTCCCTGAGGAGAAAGACATTACACTTCTGTCCAGGACTGCTGTCCCCGAGCACCGTCTCCATTTTGACCCAAAATAACCCATGTGAGGGTTTATTCATAACCTGGCAGTACAATTTTCATCTTCTATTATACTAGTTCACCAACAACAAGGGACGGGAGGCTCAAGGAGTCATTACATTTAGTCATTCATTTAGCTCTTTTGTCAAAAGCAACATAATGCTACTTATACCCTTTTATCTACTATTTGAGCTACCCTGCCCTGCCTCAGACAAAAAAACATATTCTATAGTCACAAAACTTTTACTATTCAGCAAATAAGTACTCTTATTGCAGTCAGACAAGTGAATGCCACATGTCAAGTGGAAAGGATATAAAACAAAATATATATTATCAAACTGTATTACCCTTACATCACAAATGTGTGCAGCACTGTGTGTCTCATATAATTTCTTATTTATTTACATTTTTGTTTACTCACATGTAACAGCTACTGGTTCATGTGGTTGAACATGCGGGTGGCACTGACAACAATGCACCTGTCAGCTGTAGCAACATACACACAATAATAAAAAATTCTAAATTACCATAATTTATTACCTTTATTATCTTCATTGAGAATTTGTTGAATTTAGTAGATTTGTGTGTGTGCATGTTGATGTGTGTTTGGGTAGGTAGGTTTAGCAAGGAAAATCTGTCAGCATCAAACAACTACGTGTGACAGTGTGCGTGTGTATGTGTGTGGGTGTGTGCAACAAGAAAATCTACCAGCATCATGTACGTGTGTGTGTGTGTGTGTGTGTGTGTGTGTGTGTGTGTGGGGAGACAAAATCTGTCAGCGCTGTGTGTGATGTCAAAAGCCTCACTTCTCCGAGCCTTGTCAGAGACTGAGCTGCAAATTTTCAAAAAGGAAAGTAACCTTTTTGGAGTTTAATGAACTATGACTGTACAAAAACCTCACTCAGGGTGAGAAGTATCTCTGTAGTAAATTTTATACGTGTGCCTTGAAAAACAAAGCTGTTCGTAAAGAACAAACAGAGATTGGGCTTCATATATGTAGAGACAAATACAACTGAAGCAAATCAGGATAAGTACATTGCTCATTGCTACTGCAGTAAGAGGTGGGATGATCTGAGATCAAAGGCAGTGGCTCCAACCACTGTGCTACCAACTGCCCTTGTGAAGTTCCTATAATTTGCTTAGATAACATAATACAATATGATCACATCCCCAAATGCTGATGCAGGAAAATTTTTTTTCCCATTTTCACATCTTAAAACAATAAACATAACAGCAGAGCAATGAAAAGCTTATCCATATCGACTGAAGTTTGAGTGAGGTTGAGCATATTCTCACATTTAAGGCTTTACAGGTCTCAGCATTGTTGAATGATCAAATGTGATTAATTTAAGATAAAATCTGAGCATATTAACATTTTATGTGATGTGGAGACCACACGTTTCCATTTTTTTGTTTATCATTTGTGAAATCCCAGCATGTACCATAAACCAACAAGCGAAGGGACCCAAAGGCCACTCAAAACCACAGTCCTTATCACATTTTCTTCTGGTTCAACTTCAGACGATAAACGTGGACTAAAATTAAAAGACAAGGTCTCTTGATAGTCATGCATTTGCAGGCACTATTAGCAGTAACCTCACCATGGCAGCAAATGGTAAACGTTCCATTTTAATGAAAATACATCTTTTCTTCTTAGTGATAAGCATAGAAAGATTCCAGCAATCCAAACAACATCAAAGTCAACAATTAAATTTTGACTATCATCCAGCATAATTATTGTAATGTGAGTAGACTTCTACCCCCATTCTTGGGTGGGAACATAAAATATGAGGTTCACTGTCCGCACATATCATATCTTAGGAACAGAGATTTTCAGTCAAATTAACTAAAACTAGGATTGTGGAATCGCACTATCGTCCCACAGTCATCTGGTGGGTGTTTGTTCTGAGATTATTAAAACAGACTGCTGTGGGGCATGCGGGGGCATGAGTCAACGTGGGAACTGACCTAGCTGGCTGCTGGTGCAGCAGCTCCCCGATCAAATTGTAATCAGGTTAGAGAAAGTGTGACTGCTGTAGACAGTTGGGGGCCAAAGTCTGGACTTGTAGGGGACTGCATCTCTCTGTATGTGTTCAACAGACATGGTGGACATGATATAGATGTCCTGTAAAAGCCATCACATCACCCATTTACTCAGCAGGGTAATTTTTACTAGAGTAAATTGGGTACCTTGCAAAAGTGTACTATAGCAGGAGGGAATTTGAACTTGCATTACACTACAGAGCAGTCTGTTCTACAAGTAGTGGCAACCAATTGTTCTTATCACAATTTATGCAAATAAGATACTCAGCCCAGGGGATAATCACCAAAATGTTGTCACTCCTATTCCTTCTGAATCTACAACTCTTCCTACAACAGTTGTGCATGCTTTTTTGGCACTGTGTCTATAAATATCCAACTTTATTTACAGACATAGTGTAAAAATAAATTTTTGGCAAAGCAAATATAAAATGTAAGGACTGACAGATCATTATTTTTCAGTGTGCAGCACTTAAGTGCTCCAGCTCAGACCAGAGCACTCACTACAGTGGCCTGTAGCAGTAAGAATATAAAGCTAAATTAGTGCATCCACACCTTGAGAAGTGGAAAAAACCACAATCCATCAATCAATAATACACTTTGGTGTATTTTTGCTTAAAATTCTTGTGGTGGACAGGGTGTGCTTTCTTTTCATTGTGCATCTCCGAGTTTGATGTAAGCAGAGTGTATGCTGCAGGAGTAAAAAAAAATGACACATTTCTCCTCTGGGGCCTTCAGAAAGTAACGACAAGTTGTTCGCCAAGTCCTGAGAAAAGATAAAGTGATGTGCTCCTGTTCAGATTTGGAAAGAACAAACAAAAAAGAAAAAGGAAACACATAAAGCATATCTAGAATGCAGAGCAGGAGAGAGAGAGAATAAGTAGGAGGAGGCCTGTGTGGATACACATTGCAGCCTCTCCTTTCTGGGTTACCTTGTTCTGACATTTGCGCTGGTGAAGGTGACAGATAGTGCCTTGGGCTGCCGCAGGCTACAGACGCCTCCGCAGCCCTAGAGTAGTGGAAAGTGCACCAGCATCAGCATCAGCATCAATATCAGCATCTGCAGCATATCTGGCTTACTCTTCTGTTTCATCCACCCAACACCATTGCTTGTCACGTCAGACACCATGATCACCACCGGTGTCTTCGCAGTTTATTGTTCATGTACAGCACATAGGAACCCTGCTGACCAGGATTTGTATGACAACCTAAGTAGTACTTGGTTCATGAGATTATTCTCTATCTCCTTTTGCAGTTTTGCACAGAAGTGTGTTAAAATTCCTCAACAGCAATATAAAAAACTAATATCAATTTATAGAAAGCATTTGGTTGCAATTATTGCTGGTAAAGGTGATGCAACCAGTTATTAAGTTTTGGAGCAATAACTTTTTCACACACATGATATGGGTGTTGAATAACTGTGGTCCTTAGATAAATGTAATAACTATTTTAAAAGTGTTATGAGTTTACTCAGGATGCCTTTGAGTGACACTACATTTTGTCTAAAGATCTGAAACTATTCAATGTGATAAATATGCAATAATAGAAGAAATCAGGAAGGGGGGGTAAACACTTTTTCACAGAACTGTATTATAGTTCTTGGGTCAATGGAAGGCAAACATAAATATAGTTAGCAGTGGTAATGCTCATATTTTTTCAGTCCATGAAAATGCCAAGGCCTGTTTCAATGTTGTCTCCTTTCATTAAAAACACGTGCTTGTAAAATATGTCCAGTGACATCTGTTGTTGCACAGTGGGTGTGTCTGAGGGCAAAATAAGATAATGGTAAGAAATAAAATACCACGTCTGTCTTTCCCTTTGCTGGTTTAAATGAAGAGAGCACTCAAGAGTGTCTCCGCTGTAAAGGGATCCCAATGGAAATGGTCGTCAAAGTGCCTGTTTGACGGAGACGTTACAGGCACAAGGTCCTTCTGTGTGATTCTTCATGTGGAAAGTCCTTCTGACACGGAGGAGGGAGGAGAACAAGAGCATGACTTCCACTCATCTCCAGGCTTCCATAAATCCACTACCAGGCTCTAGAAGAGGCTTCTTTTTGCTTGTAATAAAACAGCATGCAAATGTATTGCAACTTTCAGGCAGCTGTTGAAAACAAAGACCAAAAAAAAACTGCTAAATTTAAAAACTAATTAAAAAGGGAGTCTAGGGATAAAAAATTCTTAGCTGTATATTCATTAAATTGTATTCTTTAATATACTACACAGCATGCATAAACAATTGCTCTGAGGTGGATAGAAGCACATTTAACTTCATTGGAAAAAACCTAGAGTGGTGTTAAGTGCAGTCTGAAAAAATATACGCATTGCCTTACAGTATGTCTGTGTGTACATATTTGTGTACACAATGAGAGCTTCCTGGGGGGCAGTTATATGATTTTACACAAAAATCAACTGATTTTATTTCATTTGCTACTTTTGTTTGTGCTAATTTTTCTATCAGCAGCAGCAAGGCCATGCATGATAAAGTTCATCTGCAAGCACTCACCAAGGTCACACAGCTTGAAAACGTAGGCGAGAGGGTGTCTGAACGTAAAAATGTAAACAGAATAAAAAATTTAAAAGCATTTTCTTGGGCATTTGTCAACATCATTGGTAATACATATGGAGATTATGTTGAGAGCACCAGGTGAGAAATGGGGTAAATGGAATAAAAAGAACATTAGTGTTGTTAACTTTGCAAACAGCACATGCTCTCCAGGCAGTTTTAGCCATCTCTGAAACACTACAAAATTAGTTATTACTAAAAGTTTGGCTGGCCCTGTGATGGTATTCCACGCTCGTATTGGCTTAAAACCGTGGTGCCATCCAGGTGCTCTATGTTAATAATATTCATTCTCTGTACCAGCAATCTGAAAAGCTGGATGCTAGTTAAAACACTGAACTGCTGTTGGCACTGTTGAATATTGAAACTAAAATATCCTTCTCACATTTCAGAACTTGTAAGAAAGTGGTGACTTGTTCTGATTCCCATTTTTTAAGTTTTTAAAAAAGCAGAAGGACATACTTTAAATAACTGTAAACATTTTATGCAAACATGCCTTTCATGAATAAAAGATAAAGTAAAACAAGGCTTGCCATTAGAAATGACCTAATATGTATATGCGATTCTTTCAATGAATCAGGCACGCCAGCGAGATGAAGGCACCTAACCTTGTTTATCTGGATTAACTGTTCAGAATGTCGCCTTCTAAAAAGACTTTTTAAGATGCGCTTCGCAAGCTTATTTTAGAGGAAGGGCTAAACAGTGCAAAAGATTAATATCAGGATTGTTACTTAGCCCTGCCAATGCTATAGCATACTGCATACACGACAAACTACTGTCGAATCTACTTGACTGAAATGCACAGACACGACATCACTCGGAATAATGGGGATTTTACAGTCAATGGTTCCACAAGAAATATGTGGCATTTCCAGTCACTGTGAATTAAATTAAAAACCATGGAGTAACATAATGCATATCAGAGTGGAACATGAAATGCATTGCTTACTGGTATATTATGATAAATAGCCAACCTTTCAAAATACACTGTATTACAGCTTTTTGGAGATTGCAGAGTTTGAACAACTCGAAAACAGGTGAAAACAACAGAAATGATGGTGCTTAAAAGTGTCTAAGCAGAATAACATTCCCTTTGTAGAAGAGCCAAGCTGGCACCGGAGAGAGTCCATAATTACCGGTGTAATCGGCCCACTCGCAGCCAGAGAGGCCGTGGTGGTACCTCGATGGCCCTGGCATCGCACTCCCCCATATGTGCACAATTCATTCAGCTTCTCCCGAAGGCCGAGGTCACACCCAGACTCTAGTGACAGTTAAATCTGTGGGCTGTATGGATCACACGTACTAAGCTGCTCCAACAGAATCCAAATGGCAGTAGTTAAAACAATATAATTCACATTAAAGTCTTCTCTTTATTCAGAAATGTTGTAAATTGGTGTGGAAAAAGCTCCTGGAGCTGGTTTAAACATTTAGCACGGAATGCCATCTGTGGAAATCATTGCTAAATTAAAAATATGGACACTGTGACTGGATAAGAAATAGTTGATTTGACTCAGTAGATTGAGTTGCAGATTTAAAAACTGCAGGTCAAGGCGTTTCCATGCATATCCATACAAACACTCGAATCTCACCAATCTTCAAACCCTTACACTATGCTGGCCAGGAAATGCTGAAACATAAACAAATCAAATAAAATAAAACGAGTTAAAAATCAACACTCCCCAAGGCATGGTATATAAAAGAAGAAAACTGAAACAGTTATTCACAACAGAAATCATATTTTTAAAGAGTGTTGCTCCTAACGGAAAATGTGGAACTTTGTAAGTTTACAAAGGCTGGTTTTCTGTACGCATTAAGGACTTCTTGTTTTACTGTATCAGTACGATATCAGTCATCATTGATTGATTCCCCAAATGATGTTGCAGAAGACTAATAGAAAGTTCTATGAACTTCCAGATAAAGAAAAAAATTCTCCAACCACACTATAATGTACCTGTGTGTACACTTTCCTTGAGAAAGCATTTTAGCAGTCTGAGGTATCATGCAACTACGTTAATAAAGACAGAAATAACAACAGACAGACTTCCAAAAGGCTTAAATGAAAAAACCAGGTCTTTATGAGGTGAGGATTTCTCCATAATTGGTCAGGAATAATGTCCAAAATGTCAAAGCATGTCAAAACTGGCTGCCCTAATGGCAAAAGAAGATCAAGAAGGGTTACTGTTTAGAAAAACTCTCCCATCATTTTTGTTAAATATGGCTTCATGGATAATTTATTGACCCAGATTTTTGAACTCTTTATCCCCTCAAGTATAACCAGTGCATTTTCTATTTATAAAAGATCATTTCTACAGGGTTGTTTTTCCCACCAGTAAGAGACCCAGTTCGAAGCCTGCAGAGTTGACACTGCGGACTGAAGCATATATAAATAACCATTTGCAAACTGTACAAACACATCCAAATCATTAGTAACAGTTTTCTTCTCTCATTTAAAATAGATTTACTGGGTACTATTAAAGACTTGAAACTTGTATGAGGGGAAAAAATCTGTAAAATTAGCAATTAAACCAGAATAAATTAATGCAGTTTGCATTCTCTTGCCTTCATTTAACTAGTCCATTTTGTTTTCATAACCTCTTTCATATTACATTAAGAAATAAGATCTCCAGTGTGTATTTTAGATGTACAAATTGTTTTGATTTCAATGCTGATATATAACCCAGTAAATGTATTACCTAAAATTAGCTGCCCTTAACATTCTTTGAACCTTGGTGACAAGGAAAAGGATGGTAGCTCTCTCAAAAAATACAGGTATACACAGTCTTAATTATGTAAGGCTTGAAAAAAAGCAGTTGCACTTTTGTGACTGTGCACCAAGTTACCGCTTTATTAGGTATACAAGGTGCTCCTCCTTTTGCCCACACAATAAATCAAGGTGCCTCAGGGCTCTGCAAGCACATTGTTCCATTCTGATCCCATTGATTTTCACTGTTTTAACAAATTGATGGACTTCTTGAATATATCATTTCAGCTCACCCACAGTTATGGACCTGATGACTGGAGTTGCCTGGTCACTAACAGCAACCTGAATTCAGTGTCATGTTCCCTGCAAAATTCTAGGACAACACTAACCATGTGACAAAGAGCATTAGGCTGCTGAAAGTACCCATTTATAGATATATACACAGCTGGATGTTCTCATTCAGATGTTCTGTCGAATTCAAACGTTTCTTCTCACATATCAGGGGACCAACTCTGTGCNTGTTCCCTGCAAAATTCTAGGACAACACTAACCATGTGACAAAGAGCATTAGGCTGCTGAAAGTACCCATTTATAGATATATACACAGCTGGATGTTCTCATTCACTAAAGCACTGTATGCATTGTCTCCACTAGCCTCCATTGTTGACATCTTCTTGGAGACATTTATTCCCCTATGTGTTTTTTTTACTATATCCTGGTCTTTCCATCAGTATAAAAGAGCGGGAACTGGTGTTCATCAGACCAGAAAAGCTACTGGCTAAATATTTTATTGGTGGCAGACCAAACTAGCAGACTCAAATTGGCAAAACTGGTGCCAATACAGAACTCCTGGATGTTTGTTCACATTCTTCAAATGGAATGGACAGAAGGTGCAATACTTTCATTGTTTGAGCAGTCCATTTCTGAAAAGTGCCAATGTACCTAATTTTAGCCACTTTGTATATGCTTGAAATTGAAGCCATATATGATTTGATGCCATATATGATTGCAGTTGGCTCGAAAACATTTATATCCAAAGTTGCACAAGTTACAGTTTCAGAGTTTTACCCACAGATATGGAAGTAATATTTGTTAAGTTACACCACCAAAAAATACAGGGTCCCTCTAGGGAACTTTGATTACAGGTCCAGGACCTTAACCGCTATCTGTTAGTCTTGGGAGCAAGTGCGGCATACACAGAGCTAACAATTGTCAATCTATTTTGTGGTAAAAAAGTAAGTACTGCTAAAGTGAGACTAGTGTGAACACACAGTACAACAAAGCAACATCTGTGTTGTTGAAATTTTCTATGGTTATAATTGTCTTGTGAAGTCGACCTGATAAATTAACCTTCCTTTCTGCAGTTTAAAAAAATTAACGGTACCAGATTTTCTGCTGTAGCCCTTGAAAATACAACCAAAAGGTTTTTTTCAAATTCTTTATTTCCTCTGACTTCAAAAGATCTGCCTAAAATTTTTAAATATCTTTTTGCAAATTGTATTTGAAATGAATTTGAACTGTTTCTTTCACTTTCATCAAGTTTTTCCTGCTGCTCGATTAGCATACTGATCTAGATCTGCTAGATGCCACGTCTCTGCGTCCCTCAACACTCTTTATACAGGTTGAATGATGGGGCCTGCCTTTTCTTACTTGCCTTCTTAGTTTTTTTAGGGAAGAAGGTCTCACAAGAAGGGATGTTTCAAGGCAAAAAGGACTTGTCTTCATGACACGGGCTGCTGGACAGCCACCCAATGTTGCATACCAATTGGTGATGTCCAACAATGCCACACAATAGGTCCGATCCATACAGAGGTCAACAGAGGGGCACAGGAATGTGAAAAACTCCAGATGAATAATGGAACCGATGAGAATGGACTATGGCTGGGAAAGTTTCTCACTGACAGCTGAGCGGTTGTCTGAAAGCCTTTGGTAGCTATAAAGGAGTACAAAGGAAGTCTTAGCCAACAGAGCACTGCATGAAATTCTGACATTGTTAGCAGCACAACAAACATTTTTTTCATATATTTCTCATAAAGATACAAGACTGTTTGCATGGTTTCTGAATGAAGAAAGGTACGAATGAATATAGTTTAGATGATGTAGTGACAAGTCTTTTGACATTACTGACATCCCTCTGAGGGCCACAAACCAAACAGATGGTCTGTTTCTCCCTCAGGTGAGAGTTGTTTGGTCAAACAAACTGGTAACCACTTTAGACCTGTACATTTTTTAGTCTTTGCACCTTTGATTAGATTTTTGTTGTTACTTAGATGTTTGTACGCACAGCTAAATTTATCAAGCATTGTACACAGATATGCTTGCTAAATTTTGATTAGGCACTTTGTTTAAAGATACACCACATACAAAACCCTCTATTACAGCCTAAGTCTCCAACTCTTAGTCTATTATACTACCTGCTACACTTACTCTTCCTCTGCTCTCCATCTATACAGCACCTATCAAATGTGTGTATACAACTGGGTATTCTGGTCAATTCTATGGGACAAAATGGAGTAACGAGTGAAACCAAAGCAAACCATAAGTATCCAACCTCTCTGGCAAAAACTGCAGAAGAGATCGGTAGACATGTAGACTGATATTCTTCTGACAACATGTTAACTGAATGCCTACAAAAAAAACCAGTAGAACGAGAAAACTTTTCACTTGTTTGTGAAAAATGGCCAACATGAATGATAAGAAAGACATGAGGTTATGAAAGAAATGCTTTTAGTTTGACCTTTACTAAATCAGCCCTGGCAGACCACTTCACCACTTCATCTTGCACTGGTGTCCCAGTCTCCCATGACTTCAGAAGATGTTTGTTCAACAGTCTTCACATGGAGAGATTAACATCCTGGAACTTCAGGCCTAAGATGGCACATGGTATGAACTCCTTTATTTTACCTCCCCCTGTATTTGTCCTTTAAAAAGTATAATAAAATCACTATAAATGCATTTTTATTGTCCTGTAAACCGTTGTGTTGTATAATACGTTTAACTACCTGCTTTTTTTCCTCCAGAAGTAATCTTCTTCCTAAAACAGCAGGTTCGTTTCTGCATTGTTTGGTAAGAACAATCAACACAAAGGTGAAGAAATGAAAACCTACATAAGTACTCTTTCTTTCCTAGTCTCTTTGTACACTTCAATATAATGTTATGCATTTCTGTCCTTTTTCAACATATTAAAAGGCCATTTTACACAGCACTCTGTTTTTTTCTGTGTCAGATTTCATCCATGGATTATTGCTAAAAGCTTAATCCTGGTCAGGGTTGCGGCAGTCCAGAGCCTATCCTAGAATCATTGGGTGCTAGACTATGATTGTAGGATGGCCGTGCAAGCATGCACTCAGTATGAGCAATTTTGAATGATCAGTTAACCTAAAGCACATGTCTTTGGACTGTGGGAGGAAACCAGGGCACACAAAGGAAACCCATGCAAACAAGGGGAGAACATGCAACCTCCATACAGACTGAGTTGGATTCTAACATGTATCTACCATTCCAGGTGCCGTGATGCAGCCGAGCTACTGTATCACTCACCAGTTTTCAGTTTATTCATTTCATTTATTCATTTACTAGACATTGTCCTTCAAAGTAATGTATAATAATTAACTTCAAATGCTAGGCACATGACATTTCACTGAATATTTTAATTAATAGGGCAGCAAAGTGATGCGACATGTTCATTCACTCATACACATCCTGGGCAAATCTTAAGTAATAAATTCACCTAAATCAATTGTTTTTGGACTGCAGGAGGAAATCAGTGCACCCTGAGGAAGCCCATGTGGATATAGGAAAAATCTTCACACTAAGCCAGTTTAAATCCATGTTTAAACTTACATTTCAGTTGGTATGAGACACAAAAACCACCCGCTGCAGCATTGTGCTGCCCACATTCAAAGAACATAACCTCAAAATATGCACACTAATCTCCGAAGTTAATGTTTTCACTATTAATTCACCTGTAATCATGCATTCACTGAATATCATTATCACATTATATCTTTCAATCATTTTCACTTAAATAGCTTGACATTTTCACCCATTTCATAGCCATCTGCATGGTTTATATATTATTTAAACCAACTGGTATGAGCACAATTCTAAACAGTATACAGTATTTTAGTCAAGCCCAGCCGCTTAAGCTACCTGAAACTGTATCAAATCCAAGCTTGAACAGCCTTCACATCTAATAAATATAATCCTTGTCTGGAAATGCCATGGCCAGTAAATCCCTCTTCGGCTCATTCTTAAACATTTGTCCAAGTTCTGTTTCATTACTTTTGCAGCAGTATGGGTTTGATAAAGGCAGATGTGCAGCTTCAGCTGCAAAAATATGCAGCCCTGTTTCCTGTACCGTAAAATAAAACAGGAAAGTAAAAAAAATCTAAATATAAGCAAGGTTATTCTAATCATTTTAGATTAAGGTTCTTTACCAAAAACTTTGGTTGTTTAACCTTGATTTATTTTCCCAAGAGCTATACTGGTCTATATTGTCAGATTTTCTCTGATGACTTCATTTTTCCTATCATCTGTGGTGGTATCCATTGATTTATTCATTAAAAAGAACAGGTACTGACAGAAAGGAACTGTTGCTTAAAAATCTTTGTATGATGAATCAGACGTGTGATTGCAGGTCTGGTGCTGCTGTGGTAAGTCCTCTGTGACAGCCTGTGTCCACCCCCCAGCTGTGTGGTACTCACACAGGGGCTGGGTGAACAGCCGCAACCGGCCTGACAAATTAACCTTCCTTCACAAAACCAACAAACACATTTCAGTTTCTTCAGTCAACGCCACGAGTGTGAAAGGTCCCTGTTTTGTCGATCCAATAAAAGCATAACAGTTGTCTGGAGCGCAAGTGCACTGTATTTTTATGAGAAAAAACCACAGGCATTCATTTCTACCAAAGCAGAAACAGATGATATTTGAAGTGTCCATTTATGAGCCACCATGGTGTACTCAGGTGCTGCAAACCCAAGGACATATTGCGGTAAATGGTACTCCCCAGCAGGGTATATCTTTGTGGAAAGTCACTTGGACATTATGCATAAGGAATATCTTACTCCCAAGAAGACTTGATGCTCTGATGGTAGCTCTCTTTTCACACATCTCTAACAGGTACCTGAGAAGTGTAATATGGGTGCACAGAGAAGGAAATCCTCAGCAAATGTTACCAGGTTGCATGAAAGAACATCTTTTAGGTGTGTGCGTTACTTGGAGCAGCATGGTGTGACCTGTGCATATTAGCACCTCTGAATTTCAAAGTGACTGAGTCCCCCTGCCTGTCACTTTTACAACCTGGGGTCTCAGTGTGATGTTATGGACAGCCAAAGGATATATTTCTTTACAGGTCTCTTCCTTTCAGGAGCACTGGGTTTTATTTTCCTGGTGTTTGTCAAAGGAGGGCAATTAAAGGAACAAGAAGATGTCTCAGCAAGTAAAAAGCTGAAAGCTTATCCTCCCCTCCTGAACTGTAAAAACACAGCACCCGGTGAAGCAACACACCTTGGCTCAGTGTTATGTCAATTCACAATGGGCTTGGGATTGTAGATTCAGCAGCACAGTCTGCACAGTTCCTAAGGCCACCAATATGTAGCACCAGTCTCTGAGTTCCTCTGCAGATGGTCAGGAAAACTTTTCTCAGCGAGGACAAGTAGCTGTGGGTAATGTTTCTACTACTCATGTGTGCTTCATGTTATACGTTTTGCAATATCATGCAGCAATGGCCCAGCACACCTTTCTAAAGGTGCTGGGTTTTGTACCCAGCTTGCATTTAGCAATCTGGCACAGCACCAATGGGCCTGTGCTGTGGTCAGGCAACCAACTACAATCAGGTGTCTTTATAGAGGATAGAGTTACACCAAGGTTTGCCCCAAGGTTTTCAGTGTGCCTCAGAAACTAAAAATGCAGGTTTGTCTATTATGGGGATATAATTTGGTTTACTCTAATTCAGACATCCACAACCGACTAATCCCTGAGGTCACCCCAGGCTGCTGGGATGGATGCCACAGGTCACTGCAGTAAATCCAGCACACGCAAACACAAAGATATGGCAACTAGGCTTGCTGAGACAGCCCCTAGACAGCCTGAGAGTGACCCCAGCGGAGTAAACCCATCAAGTTCCAGAGACGGCAGAAAGTAAAAGTACCCAGGTGACCGCCAGTTTTCACAAGGCTTTTACTATAATCTGTGGGAGTTATTATGGTGAGGTAGGGAAAATGTCCTGAAAACGTCAAACTCATGCTGGCATGGGGGATGGGCTCATCCAGTGCAAGTAAAATTCTGTATCTTTTTCATAGATTTTGTCTTGTCAGTTTCCCATGAAAGTAATTTCTGCCCGTAATATGAATTCCTCCCAACTCAACATTTGCTTAAAGCCCAGTGAAGATTCAAGGATAGACTGGTTATAGGGTCTTCGCAGATTTTGTTGACACTCTTAAATAATTTTTATTTTGCTTCTTTGTGGAGGCTGTTTTATTTCCCAGGGCATCATTACTGCTGAAGGTCTGCTTCAGGAGCCTGTGGTCTTTACTGCAGAAATGAACAGAGCTGCTCATAAGCTGGGGTTGTGTACTCTGACAAACTGCACCTGCAAAATCAAAGCCCCCAATGCGGCTGCCTAAAATGTTTATTCCTTGCAACTATATGGCGGTGCTGTTTATTTTCTCTATACATCTCTTCCATTAAGTCAACTGTTAGCACTGAGCAGTATTGTTGCTCGGAAACGTATTGGAGGAATAATGTATTAATATAATTAATCATATATAACATCCCACCCCACTTTACTGTTATGGACACACAGACATACACATAGCACCTCTTCACATCATCTTTTCAATGCTGATCTATTAAACTCAAATCAGAGACAGTTGGGCCATTCTGAATATGAAATGTACATTTTTCCTCACAGAAGTTCTGGACCCTTTCTAAATGCATTCTTTGAGGGAAGAAAACAGTAAAATTGTTTTGTTTTACTCATCTCCCCAATATGAGAAGGAGTTTTAGTCATGAGCAGGAAAGAAGTGATCGCTATAGGGTCCTATGAGGACTCTGCAGCTGCCAATGGCCAACCATCTCAAAACCACCACCTGCTCTTCTTTCAAAACTGAACATTTAGACAGACTAAAACAAAAGAAGCCATACATGATGTGGACTGGAACTGATAACCTGAAAATTACTGGTCGGTGTACATTACATCTTCCTGTTTTCTTTTTTCTAATGTAGGGGTACAAGTCTGTACTTAGAATTGTAGTCAGCCCCTCTGTGTAAATTTTCCTTCAATAATGTTGATTGATCATAAATTCTGGAACACTGTTGCGAGTCTTGAGTGTCTTAAGTATGTATCAGAATTCTCAGCAAGTCTTCAGGATTGTCAAGTAACCCCAAATATACAGAGTATTGCAATAAACTATGAAAACCATAAGCAGCAGTGCTGATTGTCAGATTGACTGAGCTCAGCAACAGAATACAAGCTCAGCTAGGGTTACTTTTTCAAAAGCAACATTATTTATTGCCCAGATCTGCACAAAGAAGGTGGAGTATATATTTAACTTTAAGAAAGTGTCCATCTAGAAAGTGTCTTTTCCAACCAGAAATCAGTGCATATATTTATGTAGCTGAACAGGTTTGTTGACAGTTCATTCATTCCACAACGCAGGTGTCTCACAAAGCAAAACCTCAAAGCAAGGCATCCAAACCCCCACCAACCCCCGCTGCTGCCACCACCCTTTCCCCCACTAAACCCCCTGCCCCCACCCTTCCTTCCCCAGCTGCCATTCGTCTGTCTTTGCCAGCCACACAAAAACCAATATCACACCTTCCCACACACCCTTAGTCGACAAGCAGCACGGCAAAGACACGCTGAATCCTTGCATCCCAGAGGATGCAAAGACACGCATCCTAATTGAGCTACCTACACTTGTCCTCCACTTCTTGAGTCTGTCTTTAAAAAAAGAAAAATCAAAATATCTGAGACCTGAATACTAAATACATTATACATTTCACCATAGGAATAGGGCATCCATCGCATAAGATTACAAAGCTCATGTATCAGTATTTTTATGCTGGGAAGATGCTGCTAAGCCAGGAAATGCTGTGTGGATGACATCATGACCAAGACATAGAAGCTCAGAAATCTCATGGAACTTCAGTAGGAAGACCATTCAGCCAGACATTACTCCACTTAATGCATGTAATTGTTTGTTATTATAGCAAACTCAACTTAATATCACTGAAGTATGCTAAGTGCTGCCTTTGAGAATGTTTCCACAGATATAACAATATTTAAAACACACTCCAGCCAATATATAATTGAAGCCTCAGTTGCACAGTTTGTATGATTCTTTGTTGGGTCTATTAATGGACATCAGTGAGTTAATTAAACCCCATGTCTGACTGTCGACGCTGGCATGGATCCACAGTCTGGCTTGCCAACACGAACTGTCTTTAAAACAGTCAAACAAGCTTACATCGATCCTGTTTTAAATAGATGTTCAGATACAACATGTTCTTTGAAACGTGTTTTTAAAACTTGAGTAAGAAGTCAAAAAGGGTTGAGGAGAACAATGCCCTGCTCGGAGAGCCCAAGAAGTTTCTTGATCCCCCTGGCTAAAGAGCTCTCACTTACTTCCTGGCAAACCATGCATTCCCACCATGTACCAGTCTCCTGGGAGGATAGGGCAACAGCAGCTCTGAGGTCCTGTACCATAGAAGTTCAGCAAAGAATTTATTTCCTGCTGAAACCAGAACCCTAAAACACATCTCTGTGTCCACGTATCTCAGTTATATTGTTGGAAGAAGACTGAGTTTCCCAAGAAAATAATCAGTTACCACTGTTTGCCACTGTGTGGGAATTTCAAGTACCTTCTATATATCCTCCCTACATCATGCAGAAACCTACCTAGTATGAATAAGGCAAAAAGAACAAATCCTGCTGAGATCCCTGTATGAACTCATTTCATAGATATAAATATCCAAATGAGATTCTCTTAGTCATATGATTTCTCATCATTCAGAAAAATTTTAAGCTCTCAGTATAAAAATTAGACATGTTCTTTTGGTCTTTATAAAGTGATTCCTATGTAAAACTAGATCTGATACTATTTTGTATTATCAGCATGGATATTTTAACTATTTCATTTTAATTTAGTTATTTCATTTTCATATGGGTTATTTTATGTCTCTCATTCCTTCATTTCTTCAGTATCAGCAACTGCCTGTCCTAATATAGGGTTGCTGTGGTCCAGAGTGCATGCCAGAAACACAGGGCATGGGGGCAGGGTACACCCTTTACAAGATGCCAGTCAACACAAGGCAATCACTGACTCATTCAGTCACACACTACGGGCAGCTTACTGTCTTTGCTTCACCTGAGACACGTCTTTGAACAGTTAGAGGAAACTGGAGCACTGAGAGAAAACCCTCATGAACATGAGGAGAACATTCCATCCTTATACAGACTGAGCAAGATTCACACTCATTGTCGGCTCTCACTTGGTTAAAATGCAAAGAAAAGGCAGAGTAGCAATGAACAGTGTTGCATTTTACCGAGGCCTTTTTCCCTGCTTTTTGTTTTATCATGGTTATTGCTCATTGTTGTTTCCTGTGGTCAAAAGAATACTGTTTTTAATTGTGTGTCCATGTTGCAATGCCTGCAAGCTAATTTCTTACAGCATCACTGATTAAAATGCCTTGCATCCTAAAGGCAACAGGAGCACAGCTGCATGTTGATCTTACCCAGGATTCCTGGCAGAGTGAGAGGGGAACTGAGGTGGGGGGTTGGACATGATCCAGTGCTGGAGATGTACACACACAATAACACTCGCATTCAGGGTCTTGAGAGGTGCGGGTCGCCGGGGGGGGAATCAACTGCAGTTTGCATTATCTGGCACAAAGCATGATACACATAAGAAACAGGTCACTGAGGGCCCACACTGTGAGGCAAATATCTGCAGCAAACAAGAGGGGTTTGGGGAGGTTAAAAAAAAGAAGGGGAGGGCTGGTTATGCCCTCTGGCCTTCTTATCTCTGCAGTGTTTGTTTAATGAACTATCATGCTGCACATGTTCTCCATCTCTAAGACAACACAAGAAGCAAACAAACACCGGTGTTGCATTTTCACCTACACCATCCCTTTTGGGTGTTGGTTCATGACCCCCCCCCCCCAAAAAAAACAGCAGGCTGCTCTAAAATATTAGTTGCATTAACATTACAATGGATTGCAATAGTTCCATTCACTGAGTAAAACATACAGGATACAACATTTGATTATCTTTGTGCATGATAAGTTGTTCTGTAGGATGATTCCATCACTGTACAGCTGGCCAAGGATCAGCAGGGTAATTAATTCTGCACCAGTGTAGTTGCAAAGTCAGACTGTGGAGGGCTGGGGTCATTTCAGTGGACCATTACCCATCACAAACCATACAGAGAAAGTTAAACACAATGGCTTCCATCACAGAAAAAAAGGATCACGAAGTACCAAGGACCACAAGTGAGACTTAGGTTTGTAGTAAAAAATCATTGCATCCTTTTAGTGCTGTTTTCATGCTAGTAGGTCCAGCTGAAAGAAAAGAAGAAAAAAACATTGCTGTCATTCAGCAAGCTCCATGACTTGTTTTGCCAGCCATCCCCACAGGTGAGACTTCATTGCTTTCCAAGAAGCTGTGGAAGTTTTAATTCACAGGCGTGCAGCCGTCACAGCATCAGCAGAGCCTCCTCTAGATTTCCGAGCCACTTCCTGCTGAACATGCCCTGCTGTGTTTCAAAGAGGAACCATGATGATACACCAAGGCATCAGTGGTCCAACAGATGTAATCATTGCTGAGCTTTGTCAGCTCTTGAAGTGCAAACACTAAATTGAGATAAATATTTCTACCTGTACTTAATAAAACACTAAAAGTCAATGTAGGACCAGAAGCCAGATTGAGTCCAGCCAGTCAGCCATCTGTTACACTTTTGAACAATAGTACTACTCAAACATCCAGATGTTAAAATCACATAAAAATTATATTGCTTTGGACAAAATGTTTAAAAACTTTAATAAAAAACAAAAATGCCGTTATGTACCAAAAGCTAGTGCACTTCAGGTAACAGATGCAATTGTGAAAAAGAATGAATGACATGGTCTTCTAGTTACACCCAAAGATGCAAAAGGCACAGCAAACTAAAGCTATCTGGGACCCTAAACATCTGTGACCATCACTGAACCCACATGCAGATTGTTGGAATATTTCTGCTGTAGAAGTCTGCATTGTCAGGCTGCTTCCATCCTGATAACAGGCTGTCAGCATGGCCACTAACTGCCTTTGTCTCTATGTTGGCAGGGCTTGTGAGGAACATACTAAAAGGTGCTTTGTTGGTGAAGTGCAGGGTTAGTCCCAACAGAGGTGGCAAGGGTTAGTCTCCTGAACAAAGCAACAAAGTAACAGTAACTTTCATTTCTTAAAACATTTTGCTCTATTCTTGAGCTCTCTTTACACTTTCCTTACAAATGGAAAGTCACACCAATTATAAAGGTATCAGCTGATTGATGGTGATCCATACATACATTACTAGTAACTGCTTTTCCATTGTAGGGTTGCATTGGTCCAAAGCCCATCGTGAAAGCATAGGGCATGAAACTAAACCCTGAACATAACAGCAGTCCATCACAGAGCATTTACACACTCCTTCACACACATATAAGCAAAGGGCAATTGAGAGTTTCAACTTTCTCCTGAAACATATGTCTTTGGACTATGGAATGAAATCAGAACATCCAGAGGAACTCCACATAGAACAAATCAGGCATGAACTCAAGTCCAGAACATTAATCTGGGACCTATGAGGGACCAGTGTTCCTCACTGCTCTGTTGTGCTGCCCATCTTGATTGTGATGCTCATGATATCTGTACAGTTTTGATTCCTTTGCAGTCCATAAAAACTAAAGATATTGACTCTTCTCAATTTCATACCAACCTAAAATTTCCTCATAATGGAACTTACTGTTTAAGACATGACTTTATTAATATATACTTTACATGCTGGCAGCTGAAAAAATGCAGAGTCCACTAAGAGGAAGGCTGAGTGTCATCAGCAACTGAATGAGTGATAAGTCACAAAGACCGTAAATACAGTTGAGTCCACCTTAGTGAATAGCTGTAAGACTGGACCTAGGATATTCAATTATGCGGAGTATTTACTTAACCGTAGTTGTATTTTAAATTTAAAAATTACCAGCCGAAACCAAGGAACAATACATATGCATGCTGTCAAGTGAAGGTGCAAAGTATCATTTAATATTATGTATATACAGTAATGTATTATTTATGTACATACACTAGTCCTCGAAAGTGTTTAGAATTTGTTCTTTCTTCACAAAATAGTTTGTTGAGGCATTCTGACTGTGCAGCATTTTTAGGTTCAAGTTCAAATGCCTTGCATTGAAGTTCATATAAATGTTCTCGGGAGGTGAAACTATTGGCCTCCAAAAAAACAACGCAGGACATCCACAGCTTGGAGCGTGGCCACCAGTGAAGGGGTGGTGCCTGTGGGATCACCATTGCCTGCATCCTCTGAAGTGATGAAGAAGCCTTAAACCAGCAATTTTTGTGCAGCAGCTATGCAGCAAGTAACAAGACCAACACAATCCTCCGCCTGCAAAAAGAAAAGTAAAAAGTCACATTGGTGGTGGTCTGCCAGTTTGACTGATTTACAATCAGCAGAGGAAAAAATAGTGTGTATCCACTTAATCAATATCATGAACATAAGAATATGGGCTATGGGACTGGAAAAATGTGATCCTCTAAAGCAAATTACTTACTTATCAGGTATCAGAACTTGTGTTCTTTTAAAGTGAATAGGACCAAAACAGTACCATGGAGATAGTACTCACTTCAGCAAATTATCTGCCTATGCAATATCCACTTAAGTGGACTTGACTGCATGCCATAAAGGGCATTCAGGTCAGTGTCCGAAGATGAAACTGTCAACACAAGCCTGAAATCCATACAAAACGTACACTTAAATGTAGGCCTGTGCTTCAATCATGACATTATTTTCGGATGACAACGTGACCACAGAGTTACTTTAGGGCTGTCATAGTCTCAAAATAAAAAAACAGACTAAGCGGGCTTTGCCACATGGCAAGCCAACACTAATGTCATACAGCACAATTAAAGCGCATGCTGAGTCAACTCCATAATTACAGGACAACTCAGGCTAAATGACACAAGCCAGCAGGTATACATGACTTCAAACCCTGGAAGTTTGTCATAGTTCGAAACAGCAGGCTTTGCGTGTACAGGGAACCAGCTGTTATTCTATTCTATGGATTGCTTTGAATTCAGGGACAGACTCTGATTTACAGCAGAAGAACCAGTGAATGAAATCTCAGTTTAAAAGAAAAATGTCTTCTTTTGGTAGCATAAAGAAACCCAAAACCATCTTGAAGTAATGAAGGATAACTGTTGTGTGGTCTAAGGAAAAATGGTATACAAGATGAAACAAACCTGCTCAACCAGTTGGGACCAAGAACTTAAAATTTCAGCCTTATCTGGGGTGATTGTGAACTTCCATCATGGTGACTGGGAACATGAGCAAATGTATTTCTTGCTTCCTGTACCTTGAATGCAGTTTCAGAGAATGGAGTAGGAACACACGGTTGAATGGTTTCAGAATTCTGATACAGAACAGCAGGTTTCCCACAGTTAGCATGTAACTGCACTTATCGGGGCAAAGAAGATTAAACCTCATACAGATCAGCACCCAGAACATCCTGGGTATTTTGTCTTGCATGTCCTTGAAGACCGGGGGGGGTGCGTGGTAATGTTAGTAACCTTGGCCTTTCCCAGATGGCATGTCCTACGTGTGCCTGTCTGGCATTCTTCAACCTCTGTGCAGTTAGACATGGCCTGCTGTGCTCACCAGAGCTTGAAGTTCCATCATAGACACACAAGCCCTCTACACCTCTACAGCCTACTTTTTCTGGAATGGACATACAGTATCCTTTTCCAGTAACCTAGCTCTGCTCAAAAGCAACAGAAGGCCCCTGAACTTTATCCTGAGGCAGGATGAAGGGAGGATTGACTGGTCTCTGCTCTACTGTTGTATTGATCCATCTGCTACTGCTGCTCAATACCAAGAGGAGACAGCTGACTCACCAGTCCAGACCTACAGTCACAGTCACAAAGGTGGCAGAGTTCACAATCCCTGTTTGAATGGCCTAGGGTTGTTTACCAGTTGCTTCCTTTTGGCTCTTGGTTTCATTAAGTCGTCATTTCAAGAAAATACTTCGCTTGTTGCTCCAGGTGTGAATATGGTAAAATTAAGAGCATATTTGGAAACTTTTAGGGTTCCGATGTTTGAGTGGTACTCCATTCTTTTCAATCTAGCTCAACTTTTAATAGTTTATTTTAGTAATTATTTGGGTAGTAAATGGCTCAAGTTGGTAGGACTCAGTCTTTAACTGAAAGGGGAATGTGAAAACGTGAGACATAGATTGCGTGCAGATATTCTCTGGAAGGTGTTGGGATTATACAAACGGATGCTGTAATTGGCTCGGCCATGAATTTCCTTGATAGAGCACAGAGCCACACACACACCCACTCTTGCCGCAAATGGTGACCTCTTTCTTTTTGGGTTCTATGAGCAAGGCTACGTTCTAGACCTTTCTTCACTGCACTGGCACATGTGATTCATCCGTTTTGCACTCTTGTGGTAAGTATGTGTACTGCAAGATATGCTGAAATTGCAGTCAAGGCCAGTCCATCTGTCATAAATGAAAATTTATTTCCATATCAGTCATCAAAGTGATGCAATATGAGTGAGATTTAAAAAAATTAAGCTTTAAAAATGGTAGGGTTAAACTTCTTCTGGAGGCAATCTAATAATGTAGGTATTCCAGTGTTTAATAATCTTGATCTGTGACCGAGGACTTTTTTTGCAAATGGCAATACAATAAGGTTAAAACAAAAATAATCAAAACCGAAACCTAAATAAATTGCTATTTTTCTTTTTCAGGAAACGCTTCATTTATAATGTGCTATTAAGGAACTTTAGTTTGGAGATCTTTGTATATAAATACACATGCCTCCAGTTCACATAATCACATTCTTGCCATGATAGCCTGAACTGGATACTTAAAAGCAGGTAACACTAGACCTGTCTGTCCTCCTGTCACGGCACAGCGAGTGTCGAGGACAGGTGTCCGTTTGCAGTAGCAGCCCCCTATTGAAAGGCCCCCTTTTGGACTGATCCACACTGCGAGACCCCACCGGGAACAGAGGTGAAAGCAAACAGATGGTTCTGTCACCACTCCCTCGGTACAGTAAGAGTTCTTACATGAATTTCCATAGAATGCTCATGGGTAACACCAGAATAACAAGGGGAAAAAAAGGCAAAGAAATCCTGCAAGGCCTGAACGTTTCTGTTTCCTTTACGGAAAGACACAATCCCCTACAACCATGTGTTTTGTATTTGAATAAAATACTTGTCAGCACTTTTTTAAGTACTGGAATTGTTTCCTAATAGTATGGTTTATGAGGCCAAATGCCTGCAGTCTGCTTTTGGATATTTCCATTTTAAACTTATCATTAAGGACTGCTCTCGCTATATTTACTATCTCACTGTGTGGCATGTGTTTTCAGTTTTGCAGGCTTTCCAAGAAAACCGCTACACATCAGATTGTTGGTGACTTACCAGGACCACATAAATCCCTGGCTGCAACACACACACACACACACACACACACACACACACACACACACACACAGTGTTGCCCTGTAATGCTCCCCTTTCTATTGTTATTCACGTGGTGGAGTATCCAAGTCAACTGACACAAAGAAACTTTCTGCCCTTCTTCCCATGACTGCAAAAATAACAAAAATCATATTGGAAAACGTGGTAATGAACCAACAGACATACATTTCTGGCCACTTAGACAACTATGCAGTAGCTTCAGTTACTCCAAATGTCAGCTTGAACTTATGAGCCCAAGAACATCTGTGCATTAAGGTTACAGCCAGACCTTCAGCATCTGATGTAACCAATGAAGCACTAGCAGGACATCCAAAGAAGTAAAACACAGACCCTTAAATAAGATTCAGGGATCATCAACTTCTAAAATCCACAATGCCAGCGAGTTCACGCCCATTGCACAAGAGGCAGCATACTGGTGGGTCCAGAATTAAGCACATATCAGTAGGATGCCTGCCATTGTACCTTTGGGAAAGATGCTTAATCTACAATTACTTGAGTAAACAATGAGCAGCAGGTAGGGAGGCAAGTGCTGGCTAGGGGAGTGAATTAGTAAAGGTGAGAGACAATGTCAGAAGCAACTGGTGGTGCGGCTGTCTTCCGTCACTCACACCTGAGATGTACTAACTCCAGTCCCTGTGGCAGAGCCACCACCCCTGGAACATATAGTCCCACACACTCGAAACACAGGAATGCAAACCACAGGGAAACTCACAGCAGAGCAAGCAAAGAAGGCACTGGAATGACTGAAGCAGACAATTTATGTACCATTTTATTGGCTTTATATAGAAATACTTAAAAAAACATGGAGTAGCACCTTTACTTAAGTTTCACATCAACTGTGAAAAACTTCAAAAAGTCAGAAAAATAAAACTCTTGATACATTTTCAAATCTTGTTTCAGCAAATATAATATTAGTATTCGCCCATGAGGTTAAAGCCCCTTATCATAAAATAAAATATACTTTGTTTTTTTAAACTTTGCTCCATAAAGTACATTTACGCTCAAGTAACATCACCTACATATACATAAACAAGTGGTAAACAAATGTATTAAAATAGAAATACTAAAACTATAGTGGTGCCACCGAAGTCTGCAATTTCCACCAAAATCTAAGTCATACAAATGTAAGAAAGCATAAATGGTTCCTTTTTGTCTGACTTAACTATACATTTTCATGTTTAGTAATAATATAGAATAAAATATGCTTTATATTATGAAATAAAAAATATGCTGGGAGAAGCAGATTCAAAAGACATTTTTTGCTGGACCTATAAAAGCTCCATCCCAACAGAATACTGTTTAATGCAATACACACACTGTGCCTGTACCTGTGCCCAGTGGTGCCATATTAAAACAATACAGTGTTTGCTGCCATAAGGCCATACTAAAAATAAACAATATTTGAACCTAGCTACAAAAAGTTCACTGAACTTAAATTAAAATATCTGTAAACATCTTTGCAATACGAAATATAATCTTTCAAGTCAAAAAAGAATAGAATACTTCAATCTGTATTATTGTAATTAATATTTAGACCCTTAAACTTGTGGATATTTTATATATATGTAGGATATGTCGTTGCTCCCATTGCTAAACTAAAGCTGCAGTATCTTTATTTCCAGAAATCAATGAACTTGTTTCCCTCCTCCTGCCCTAGTCCTCAAACACTGACTTAACTTTTCCACCAGTACATTCAACCGCTGAAACTGGAAGGTTGGTCATATTAACAGCCTCTAATTGAAATAAGTACTTCAGTCATAACCTCTATCCTGTCTATAACCTCAACATAGCAGACAATTTATCAGAACTACTAATTACTATGCTCAAATATTCAGAACATGCATTAGATTTTGAAAATATTTCCCAAAGCTACAGTACATTATAAACAGTGGAACCCTGCTGGGAGTCCCTTATTTGGATACTGCAGCTTTAAATACATACATACATTACATACATACAGAATTGTACATGTGCACACATACGGTAACCGTGCCTGTGGAGGGCAGCCTGAGCTGCTGCTGCGGCCACTGCTGAGAGAGTGAGCTGTCCTAAGAGAATATGCGTATGGCCTGAGAGACTGCAGTGTGGCAGACGGGGCAGACAGGCTCGCTGCGCTCACAGATGCGGTTGGCACACTCCATGCAGAAGAGGTTGTGACCGCAAGGCACCAGGGCTGCGATCACTTCGCTCTCAAAGCACACTGAGCAGTCCCGACTGCCCTTCCGGCTTGTGCCTGACGATGAGCTCGAGGTGGAGGAAGCTGATGAATCGGACGGCACCCCAGGCAAGAGGGAGGAGGGGGGGCCGTAGCAAGGAAGGCTCAGGGCGCCACCTCCCGGGTCGCTGCGCACTCGGCGGGTCATTGGGTGCTCCGTGACTCCACTGGCATGGTGCAATGGTGGGGACAACCTGGGCTGGGGGGCCACTCCACTGGCCCTCCGCTGGCTGCCCACCATCCCAGAGGGAAACACTGAGCCTGTGGGGCTTGAGGAGGGGGGCACGCCTCGGTCATATTGTGACCAAGTCAGCCCAGGCGGGGTGGGTGTGGGATCAAATCCCGGCGAAGTCTCAAAGGCCACATCAGCACAGTCCGGAGATATGACATCACTTCCGTAGACAAACCCATTGCTGCTGCTGTTACCGTTCACATTGAGGACATGGTTGTTGTTGTTGTTGTTGCCATTGTTTATGGCGGAGTAGCCCAATTCCGGGCTAGGTGGGCTGTAATCTGTCAGCCGGGAGCTGCTACCATTGCCAAAGTAGGAGTCAGTCGAGGCACTGCCCAGTGAGCTGGAGCTGTCATTGCGGTAGCTGGAGAATGTCTTGCGTGCACCAGAGGGTCGGGTCCACAACCCGGCGTGGCCATTCAGGTCAAAGCCCACGTCCGTGCCGTTGGCATGGAAGTCGTTTTCGTCAGGTAGCTCGACGAGGCCACCTGTCCGCACAGCAATGTGGGCTTCGATTTCCTCCCGTGCCCGGTCCACGTTCTCCGGCATGCCTGTCACCTCAAACACAGGCTCCTTGTCACGACTAGGGGTCACAATATAGGTGTGCGTCTGCTGCTGGATGCGCTTGATTGTGGCCCCCTTGGGCCCCACTACCAGGCCCACCACCCTGTAGGGGACCCGCACCTGGATGGTGGTCTGCCCTGGAAGGTTTGGCGGTCCAGGCAGGGTGCCAGTCCCGGTCGAACTGCCATTCTTGTTCCTGGAAGCTCTGATCATGGAGAAGTGTTCAGCAGCCGAGATGATCTCCCTTCTGGCCATGGCCACATCCTCCCTCCTGCCTGTCACCACAAAGACTGGCTCTTCCCCGCGCATCGGGGTCTTGATGTAGGTGTTGGTCTTTGCTCGGAGGGCTTTGATTTTGCAGCCTGCAAACAACCAGGGTGAACATATTGCACAGCGTTACAAGAACGACCTGCAACCATGAGACAGGAGCTGTGGACTCCCGCCATTCACACTCGCCCCTTAATGAATTAATGAATGGCTGCCCAGCTGGCACGCGGCCGCTCCGTTCACGCGCCGTTGTCAAGGCGCACACAACGAGGCGCGTGCACTCGCCAGCCTTTTGTTGCCGTCTTTTGTCATTGCGACAGAAAATAATAATAATAATAATCATAAATAAGAAAAACACGCAAAAATGTCCAGACAATGGAACAGTTAACAAAAGTTGAAGATGTTTACACCTGGGTAAATCAAAGATTAGTGCAGACTTTTTTTAAAGTTTGATTAAACCGATTTGCTTTTAGATAATTAGGCTTTGACGGTTTTTATTATTAAAGTTCCGAATGAAAAAAGAAATGAGAAAGAGAACAAAAAAGCCGAAGTGGGACACTGGTACAATGTAGCGAAGGAGGCAGCGCCACGCGCACCCCACCCCCTCCCTTTGTCTTTGTTTTGCCCCGGACCTGTCTCACTGCGTCAGGAGCCTCCAGCGCCCCCCCCCCCCCATGACGACCCGCACTCGCCAGTCCTCCAAAGTCACCAGAAATAATAATAATTATAATTTTAAAAAGAAAGAAGCGAACGCACCTTGTCTGCCCACGATCTCGGCCACATGCTCGGAGCTGGGCACGGGCACGCACTCGGTCATGTTGACGCTCTTCTTCCTGGGCTCACCATCGTAGGGCGCGCTGTCATCGGCATCCAAGCCAAGTAGGGAGAGCTGGTCCAGCGCGATCTGCAGCGCTCTCTGCTCGTCCAGCGCGTCTCCCTGCCCGCCGCCGCCGCCGCCGCTGCTGCGCTCCATGTCAGCGAACAGCGAACTCGGCATCCTGCGTGAGTCCGCTTTGTCGCGCAGCACCAGACAAAGGGAAAGAGAAGTAGTAGTAAAGGAACGAGGGCAGGACCGGCAGAGCAGGAGCGCGCGGGCAGCTGGAGTCACGCCAGAGGAACAAAACGAGCGCTTTTCTCCTTTTTCCAAAGCAGGCGCTCAGTGAGCGCAATCCGGCTGACGCCTCTCAGAGTGTGCGGGACGGTGGGAAAAGGCGCAATCCGAAGTTGCTAGTCAGTCGCTAGAGCGCCGGCTGTATTCCGTCAAGGAGCCCCTCCCCACCTCGCCTGGCCTCGCTTAAGTCTTCTGTACTCAGTCTGCTTTGCTGCAGCCAGACAGCGCCGCCGGGGGGATATGCGAGCATGACGTCACATACTGGGAAGGGACGGTGCGGTACTGCTCGTATTTGCATACCTTCAGCTGATTGGTCGGGTGCACCGCTGGGGCGGAACCAAACGCTTAACCTCTGTTGTTTCGCGAACGGCGATGTCCAGACGTTCTCGAAGTCTGGCGGTGTGTGTGAATGTTACAGTTAATGAACATTACTGGTTATTTTAAAGTATGTAATATTAATCTTTAAGTACGCCAAAAATATCTGTGGTTAGGGACATACGAGCATTAGCTTTAGAAGATTTGGGAATATTATATCCATTTCGTTTGGATTAGAGTTGGCTGTCGGCCAGTATACTTAATATAAAAGTATCCGTTAAATAACAGGTGCGCTTGTAAAATATACAATAAAAATTATATAGGTAGTTAAATTTGAATCACAGTCATAAAAATTGACAATGGCAATGAGCAACAATTGTTAACTGTTGTCTTTAAATGTCACATTAACAACCATTTATATATAAATATGCTAATTTGTTTCACTTTAATAAATTATAGCGAGTTAATATATTAAGTGGCTTAATACTAAAGGCAAAGAACTACCGACAGTCTGGTTTTGAAGGTAATTTAAATAGATTATGCATGTTGTCATATTATACGTATATTTTTAAAAAGACAGCATGCCCTGACATGTTAGCTGTGCGTCCACATCTGGAAGAACTGCTGCGTAAACATTGTCTGTGTTCTGGAACGCCTAGGGGAGGGAGTTCTGTCCCCCACACCCTTTCCCGCGCACGTGCGCGCCCGCAGCACCTTTTACAGGTGACTGAGCACTCAGGTAGCAACATTAAAGGGAGGATGGAAGGAGAAAGGCTGTGCGTCTGTATGTGTGTGAGTCTTTGTGTCGGGGCGGGAGGGGGGCTGCTGAGACGGAGTCTATGGGAATGTCGCACCTGAGTGTTCACACAGGTAACACACAAAGAAAAGCCGCGTACAGTGTAGGTGTGGGGGTCCTGTGTGAACTTGGCTCACAGTATGCGTGCTCTTTTTGAAAAAGTATTAAACATGCTTCTATAATAACGATACAATCAATAAGGTAATAATGCCGTCTTTTTTGCGGTGACTGGCGTTTATAGTGAAGAAAATTATTAATTAAAGGAGCTCAAGGGACAACATTGAAGTATGAGTTAAAATATTTAAAGTGCACTATAACGGACAAGGGGCATGTTGTACATTTTCATAGTGCTGCTGCATTTTAAAGACGCATCAGCCCTTTGTGGACGCGCTGTGGGGCGGGGGAGGGCTGGGGGGTCGGGTGGGGGAAGGGCGACCGCCTCTCCAACACAAAAGACATTTCTGCTCAATTCAGAAGCATTTAGACGGAAAAGCAGTCGCTTTGTCACCTCGGCCCATCGCCACAAAGGCTATGCTAATAGGGGTGCTTTAAAGCCTGCACCGTGGGCCGGAACGCCTCTTTCGTTTTTTTTTTTTTGTTAATATTCGTCCTGATTTTTGCATAATCGCATTACTGTTGGAACACAAAGTCTGTATCTGAAACATCTGGACGCTCATTCTTTTATTCCTGTTTATTCCACAGTAAGCATGTGTACAGCATTTTATCCAATATACACTTAATCATACATTTAAATGCTATGTTATTCTTAACATTATATGAATTATAATGATACATTTTAGTATGCCACTGACCCTTACATATTGAAGGCTCTGTGGTGGACACTGCAGGCATCACCTCTGTACAGTGTCTGTTTGCAGGGGGTGGATTGGTCCTGGGGGACCCCACTCTTCCCTGGGGTTTACAATGTTTCTGTGAGCTTCATGCCTTCTTGTTGTAAACATATATTCCTGAACTCTGCAGCCACACTGGGACACACACTTGACACACATGTTCAGGCCATTCCCGTTATCTCGGCAGATGTAGATGGTTTCTTATAGGAAGAGGTAACAACTTCTCAGGTATATGAGGATGAAAATATTACCAATAGTATCCAGATGAGTTTGCGCACAAATATTATGTGCAGGGGGCGGGGGGGGGTTAAGACTGCTTGAACAGGGTGAGGGGAGCACGGTACCCTACCCCCTTTTTACTACACCCCTGCTCTCTTTGTGTGATCTGAGCAGTTGTTATCTCCATACACACCCCTGTGTCATGCATTATAGATGAAATGTCTCTGCTGCAATAAGGCTTGCAGCCTTTTGATAGCACTGTCTTTAGCAGCAAAACTAAAGATGCAAAAACTATTAGGCTCATATGAAATATGTGATGATGTTCACTTTAATGAAACAGCAGTTTAATTACTTTTGGCCCCATCCAGTATTTTTGACTTGATTAAGAGAAGCACTAATTCACAGGCTCAGGTTTAATTTGGAGTATGTGGTGAAATCATCTCATCTCATGTTCGGAGTATTAATGCTCACTTTACTTCCTGCAGGACAAACGGGTGATAGGAGGCAGGGTTAGCCATGGATACATGAACTGCCTTATTTCTGAACAAGTGAAGTGGGTCTCATCTCGAGTTACACTTCATTGCAAAGTACATAAACTACTATATTCTTCTGGGAAAATGGCCTCTTATGGAGCTTGGTCAGCAGTATCAAAAACATGATAGAACTGACATTAAGGGAGGGGTGTACTTTACTGAAGCAGGACAGGGGTTATTTGCTAAAGAATATCTTTTAAAGATCATCTCATGCAACATATTAACCTTTGAAATTATCCTTCCCAGTGAGCACCAGTATGAGTTCTCCCAATGGCATACTACAGAGAGGACAAGTTTGCACAATAGAACCAAATGTTATTTATTACTTGTATGACAATCTGACTTTTATCTGCTTATCTGCCATTAATTGTTATTATACATCTCACTGTTATTTTCTCTGTGTTATTTTGTTGTCTTTTGTAAATGTTGGTATAATTTTCATTTTTAATTCATACATTTTTCTTTTATTATTGTACCATATAAAAACTTTTTTAGCTTTTGCACTGTATAAAGGTTGTTTTATTATTATTATTATTATTATCATAATAATAATAATAATAATAATAAATCCAAGCAGCTTATTAAATTGGTCAGTTTACTGGGGCAGTTCAGGGTAAGTATATTGCTCTTGTATACTAAAAGACTTAAACCATTGATTGCAAGACTTCTGCCACTGTTCCTGGTATCTTTGTTTGCTGCATTACAGAAAAGGATCAGAAGCAGCAAGTGGAACCAGGTGGAAAAAAAGTGTTATAATGGAATACTGGAAGACTGGACTACAAATTGTGCACTTAAGAAAGCACTGACCCAGTTCTCACCACTGGTGGGAGATGTCTTGTTCATTTCCTAAAAATAATACCAATGATGAATGTGTTCCTTTAACCTGTATTGTCCTGTATGAACCTCTTTAGTGATTTAATTATGCTAACTGGATTAATTTGCTAACCCAAACATGAATGTATTTGTCAGCCAGAGATGTGTGTGCAGGCTGTCTCCTCCAGCTGCCAGCTCCAGCAGGTTATTTCAGCAGTGCAGGTTACTGCCTTGTTGCCTCTACCTAGATAACCGTGTTCTTCAAGGCTGCTTGGGAAGTTTAAAGGCCTCTTGTTTAACGCGGAATGAAATGAACGTCTCAGCTCGACTGTGTGAGACTTCCTTGCACTTGGCCTATTTTACCGTGCTAGAAAATGACAGTGTTTTGTTTTCCCCCAAGCCTAGACACAGATTAACTGATGTACTAGAACACGGCCCCTTATCCCTGGTGGGAGGCCTGATTGGCTGTCTCACACTGCAAGGGTCAGTGGCATGCGGCTGTGTTTCACAGCAGAGCTCCACAGTGGCAGTGGGTCACCTCTTCACAGACAGCAGGTGGTACTTTTGATAAGGGCCTGGCCTTGTGACCAAATAGCTACAGGGTCAAATCCTAGACTTTTTTTTCTCATTTCTAAATGATCTTGTTATATAAAAAAATAAATTTTGTTCAAAAAAATTATAAGCTATTTAATTCACTTTGAAGTGAAAGAAATGTTCCACAGTTAGTGGTCAATTGAACTTTAGCTGTACATCCTTCGAGGAGGTTGACAGGCTGGGGGTTACAAGCCCGTCACAAGGGGTCTGATCTATTGGTACCAATGCTAGCATCTATATACATGCAGGTTTAAAAACAAAACACTGGTTACTGTGTGCCTGGGAAACTTAGTGTCACTTGTTATTCTTTACCTTATGTTACAACAGTCCACTGGCAGCAGGCTTTCATATACAAATTATCCATTATTAGCAAAAATTATGTTTTCTTTTTCTAAATTAAATCTCATGCAAGAACTATTTCCATGAGAGTTCATACAGAACATGATATTAAATGTCCTGAAATTATGAACCATTTATTCAGGTTCAAAAAATTTCCGTGAAAGAATGAATGAATCCGAACATGTCCTGAAATGATACTGTAATATTTGGGTTTTGGCATTAAGGCTGTTAGTTCACAGCTGCTGCATTGTGGGCTGCCTCAGCTGTGCAGTGCATCTGCAGGGCGAAACGTGCCCTGCACTGACACACTGAACTCAAGTGGCACAGATTCCACAAGCCCTGATTGGCTGCCTGCCAGGCATCTGGAGAACCTCAGCAACAGCCACACAATGCTCGCACAAAGACTCAGCGGCAGACATGCATGCACACACAGATAAACCTACAGAAACCACACAAAGCAAAATATACAAATCCAAATCCACCTGAAATAATGCTAATAAAAATAAAAATAAACAACAAAAAACAAAAACTATAGCTACTCAGTAATTACTCCTTGAAGGCAGTAATAGTAATTATTATTCTTCCACATACATAGGAAACAGACATACACATACATCTCACACAACCCCATACAATTACAGGTGCACACAAAGACTTCTTGTTCCCTGCCAGCCCACTGCTGGGCCTCACATCTCCCTTTAGTCCCTTTTTTCCACCATTACTGCTGTGGCTGAACCACCCTTCCCTGTACAGGTTACGTGAGGAAACCCATTGCTGCCTCATGAGTAGGTCAGCAAGCGAAACACACACACAGGAAGTGGGATCAACCATGAAGTGGGCAGCGGTACACCGCAGTGGATTCTGACATGGATAATGCTGATAAATTGCTGGGACATCTGTCCTATGTGGTGATGGACACTTGGAGCATCTCTCAGTATATAAGCCCACATTCAGTACTGTGCTGGTTCAGCTGAGGAGGATTTTGATCACACACATAACCCACCTGTATTCAGTTCCATGTCACTCTGATGTTTCTCTCATCGAGTGTCACTTTTTTTTTCCGCTTGGGTGACGCTGTGATATTGAGCAAAGTATAGACAGCATAGAATTATGGATAGTGGTTAGACCTGTCACTTTTCAGGTGAAAAACCCAGTGTTGAATCCCACCTCCTGCTGTACCCTCACCCTGAATTGATATCCTAAAATTATCAAAAGGTACACTCACCCAAATGTAGACATTGAATAATAAGGTTGGAGGCTGGATTCCCAAATCTGTGCAGTGACAGATAAAAAAATTACCCTGCTATACAAATGGATAAATTATATTAAGTATGTGAATATACAAATATTATGTTATAAGTGGCTTTGGCAAAAAGCATCAGATAAATGAATAACTAGTAATACTTATTGTGCAAGTGAAAAATAAGCAACTGACATGAGTGTTAATTATAAACTGGATTAAAATGGACTTTAAGCAAAGTTTTTAAGGGCCTTATCTTTGTCCCACAGACTGTAAAGAAGCATGGCCTTGGATTACTTCACACTGACACAACAGGAGTGATTGACTCTGGATTGTACTTTGCATGTTCTCTTTGCCACATTTTTCTTCCAAATGTCTACATTTTTTTCTGCACTATACTCTGTCCTGTTCAAAATAAAGGACCATGTTCCTCTATATCAGTTCTTCATTGTAACTGATCTCTATAAGAGTAGACAAAGGCAAACAAAAAAGTCTACGAAGCAACATCTTAAGAAACACAAAACTGTGATAAGAAGGTATAAAGCAGGATTTTCGAAAAGGTACAAAACTATAAGAAGAAAAAACAGGGGTGTGTACACTGGGTCAGTTTGCTAAGTAGGTCTTGGTGTTGAAAGCATAAACATTTATTTTAGACTTTGCAATGGCCTGCAAGATTTACGACCACCTGATAGTCTTGCACTGAAAAATGAATGACTTCATAGCTGTTCCCTCATTATAAGTCAGTGAATGAATCACCAAGTTATTTTAAGTGGCATTTGGCTGTGTAAACAGTGGCATTTGGCTGTCTGACATCTATTTTACACCACCTTGAAAAGGAAACAAAAAACAGCCAAAACTTTTCTAAAAACAATGTGACCAGATGTTGTGACTACAGACTGTAGTCAGTGCAAAAAATTGAAACTAAGGTGGATCTGGATCATTGAATAATGTAATTTATTGGCAATATAAAACCAATCATATCTAATTTCCTCTGAGTTCCAAACAAAGTAATAAAGTACATAACACTGCAGAGTTTATTGTGTGAAGGACTGGAAAATCAATCACTCGAATCATTGCAATGAAGTCATGGAGCAAAGTACTGCAGGTCAGCAGGTGACAGTGGTCAGAGTAGAACAAGCTGTGTCTCTTGTCAATAGAGCCATGTGAGGGATGCTGCTCTTAGACACTCAAATGCTGATGGCAGTTTAGATATTCCTTCCTCAAATTGGATGGCTGCACAGTTTGTCTGTTAACATCCCTGTCCACCTCAACCGAAAGATGCTTAGCAGTGTTGGAATCTGGGAACAGTGTAGGCCACTGAAGCAATGAAAAGTCACTGTCGCTCTTGTAACCATTCGGTGACAATACGTGTCTTGTGACATGGTGCATTATCATCCTTGAAGTGTTCATCTGAGTACGGATAAACTGTAACCATGAGGAGATGAACGTGCTTGTTCATATATAACATGCATAATGTGTACCAAGAAAACATTCCACACACCAACATACTGCCACCATCAGCCTCTAGCATTGATGCCAAACACAATGGCTCTGAGGACTCTTGCTGCTTGCCCAAAATTTTGAACCTTGTGTCAGCATAATGTAAAAAGAACCTGAATTTATCCTACGAAGCAACTTTTCTCCACTTCCGAAAAGACCCATTTTGATGCCCCTGTGTCCACTGGAGACCCACTTTCTTCTTTTTTGTGGACTGTATTAGTTCCCAACATGGTCTTTAGCTGTTGCACTCCATTTGAGACAAAGTCTGACAAATGGTGCCTTCTAAAATGGCATTTTGCACACAAAAGATGAATTTGGAGGGGCTTTGCCTGGTTGTGTCCTATCTGTTTGTTTGCACTATTCTTACCGTTCTCCTTTGATCCCTCTGATCCACAAGCTGTTTTCATTTACAGGATTGCCAGTAACTGGTAGTTTTTTGCTTTTTGGACAATTCTTGATAAACCTTTGAAATGGTTGTGCATGAAAAGCCTGGAATGATAACCATCTGGGAGATGGTAGAACTGGCATACCTAGTTTTTTGTCCATTCGTCCAATGCTCAGCTGAAAATTAACTGACGCTAGAAATGCTGGTCTGCCTGATTTTTACCACAATCCACAGTCAAGTGACATGTAATTCATTGAAATATACAATTTCTGTGAATATGGGTTATGTACCTAATAAACTGGCAACTCACTGTATTTATATACTATAAATTTATAGAGCTAGGTTATTGCACAGGAACACTTTAGAGTAAACACCTTGTTTAAGGGTTCTACAGCAGGATGTGGGATTCAAACCTAGATCCTTTAAGTTCAGCCCTAATCAAAAGCTATTTGCCTTTAGGTTCACTGTAAAGTATATATAAATGTATATATGTACATATAAAGTATATAAATTTTTGTTGTAAAAACAGTATTTTATTGTCAGTTGTTTATGTTGTATCTGTTTATGTTTGCATATCTGTGTGTATGTATTTATGCACATTCTAAATTCCACACTCTTTTGTATGCATTTGTATATGAGGTTAGGTGTGAACATACAGTAAGTGTGTGCAGTCTCAAGTGGATCAATGTGCATAGAATTGTGTGAGCTGAAGTGTTCATGTCCCCAGTCCTCCTCTTTAGGTGTACAGTCTGTCTTTAATTGGGTGTTGCAGTGGTCAACACCCACTTAATTCATATTTAGCTGACCCCTTTGTCCAAGGTGACTTAGAATACTAGATACACTACAGTAAGATCTATCAGTTCGCACAACAGAGCAATCTCACACACACACACACACACATTCAGGCACACAGACCAGAGTAAAAATTTAGAGCCAGCAGTTAATCTGAAATACATGTCTTTTGGCTGGAGCTAGGGAGGGACCCCCTTCCCTGCATTAAAGGGGGTCATTCTTTCTGTCTGGACCCTCTTTCCAGCAGCTAATATCAGCAGACACAAACATGTCCTGTCCAGGAAACTGTTCATATTTGTCTCTCTCCGGGCAGTCTGTCCCTAATGCATATCGCAGAAACCCACAAAGCTCCCCCAAATGGAGTAACTGTGTAAAATGTGACTCTCAGGATTCCATGGATCAATCACCCTCCCTGTCTGCAAGGGAGAATGAGGCTGACAGTATGGAGCCACTCGATGAGCACACCACAGTGCTGCCAGTAACGTCCCTCAGTTCTATTAAATCTCATAAAATATATTTAGTATCTTATTAACCAGTTCCATCTGAGTTCATTTGTAACACTCTGGTTGCCCGTTTGGTCATTCTGTTGATGTTGTTGATCGTGGAGTCAGGTGGGTGCTAAGTCTATTAGCAGAGAATGTTGCTTATGGGTTATTTTTAAGTTGACCACTGCTTCACATGGAGGGTCCTGGTGTTTCGCAAGGGTGGCTTTATATGAGTAGTGGACAGAGAAGCAATGTACGCAAATTCAGTTGTCATTTCACTGTGGAAACAGTAGGGGGCCTAGTATGGAATAAGGTCACTCAAAGCAAATCGCCCACCTCTGCAGAGTATCATCTCCAGGTCATCGTCGACACAGAGCTCCTCTGTCCTTGGCTGGGCGCTTTCCCAGACCATCCTTATTCCGAACTGCTGTAAATTAGTGAGGGGAATTCCATGACACAGAAAGGTTGTTTTTACGCCTTCTGGGCAACAAGTCAAAAAATAAAACATGGGTTATAACAACTTCATGCTTACATGTGAAATGGAGGCAGCACAGGGAATTCTGTGAAAAATGGTGGACATCAAGTTCAACAGTCAAGTGCCTGACTGCCTCTAACCAGGCGCTTGTGAACTGTTAAGGTGAACATAAGGAAACATCACCATGGAAACGTCATCATCATGGTCATCATGGTTTAATGCACTTTATTCCACACAATAAACACCACTCACATTCTTTGGAATGGAAAGTGCTCCTGTTGCTCTGTGAGTCCAAGTTTGGCTGACACCCCGGGGCACACAGGGAGGCCGTGTCCTGAGCTGGCTGAAGCTAAACATGTGATGTCATCTTTAATACTTTCATTCAGTGACAAACTGAAGACAGGAAACAGACAGAAAAGAACAGAGCAGTTGCCATAAATACAGTGTACAGGCCCTGTTGGTGTCAGTCAGTAAGTGTGCACAGGGGACCCACATGTGTCCTTCTTCCTTGGCATGCAAATACAGCGCAGAATTTATGGGTGCCCTTTCAGCACCTTTACAGCTCAGGCTTTACATCTGAACTGTGGCAATTTCTGCACTATGTTACTATCTGCTGTACATTCTTCTTTCCCCTTTGCCATCCCATTCCCTACACAGTCTTGTACATTGTCTCCTCCTCACTGCTGTCCTCCTACACATCATAGGATATTTGACCAGTGTCCATTTCCTTCTTAGGGTGTTGATTCAGTATTTGACAACTTGACAGTCTTTGTAACTTGACAACAGAACAAGCCTGAGCAGACTCACCAAGTGTGCCCAGATGCTCGGCCACCCAGGAGCAGACTATGGGGTGAGGTGGTTCTTTGAATATAAAAAAGTATGTTTTTTCAGGCTAACACATACAGCAGTATCTGCATGTTCCTCTCCTACATTGTCCAATGGAGATGAAATCAGACCCCCCCCCCCCCCCCCCCCCCCCCCCCCCCCCCCCCCCCCCCCCCCNCAACCCCCCCCCCCCCCCCCGAGCCCTCACACTCCCACCTTAAACCTTTGTTGTGATTCAGCTATGGGAGTTAGATACTGACTCCACATGGAGCCATTTGAGGCCGTAATGCAGCAGACTGTAGATTGAAGCAGCTGTGTGTGTGCATGTGCATGTGAGTGTTTGCGTGTTCTTGGGTGATCACAGCCACAAAAAAGGCAGTCCTATTGATTACTAAATCCTCACTACTGTATTGAATTTCTTTTATCAGCCTCGTTCAGAACAACATTTTAGACTCGATTTCTCACTACTAAAGGCAGGAGTTTTGGCATGCATAGGATCTGAACCTGCAACCTCCTGGGCCTCATTTCAAAACATCATTCATTAATATTGGAGGAAATCTGTAGTGGATGTTGCCTGTGTGATGCATAGAGAATGAAGGACATCTCTATGCTGAGAAATCTCTGTGCTGAATCACGTAGGATGCTGGAAGTTGGAGAGTCAGAGAATGAGTGCTGGTTCCAGCTGAGAGCTGTTAATATTCACCAGCTGAAGGAACAGGAGCTGCACAGCAGTACAGTGGGTAGTGCTGGTACCTTACAGCTCCTGGGCTAGGCCTTTGGACATAAGATCAAACTAGGTTTAGACTGCGTGAAGTTTTCATGTTCTCCCTGCTTTCAGGTATGTTTCCTCCAGTTTCTTTCCATAGTCCAAATACATGTGCTTTTAAAGGTGAACTGATATCTCTTAATTGCCCTTTGTGTGTGTGTGTGTGTGTGTGTGTGTGTGTGTGTGTGTGTGTGTGAGTTTAACTGCTTTGTGATGGATTGATGTCTCATCCAAGGTGTGTCTTGCAGTGCTTCTAAATAGGCTCTGAACCACTATGACCCTGACACTGGACAAGCGGTTTATGTCAATGGAACGCAAAAAAAGCTGTGAGAATGGGTTGAGGGTCTCCTTATGACTAATTTTACCAGCTGATTTTACTCCCTTGATTGTTGATTCATTTTTTAAAACATTTCCTCAACATCCTTCCACCTTTGACAAATGGATTTATACAAAGTGTACAGTGTAGTTATATATGATACAGCTTTATATCTTTAACCATTTACAGTCTGAACCTGAATACTGCACTGTTGCCATTTAAGGTAAGTTTTTGAAAGGTTCAACAGGAGGTGCCTATCTGGAACTGAAATGTTTGTCATTACTGGTGTAGTGTGTCTGCTAAGCTACAGCCAGCTGACAGTGACAGTACAGTACATTGTCTGTGTCAGTCCTAGGTGGGGACTGGTCTTTACGTTGGTCAAAGAGTGACATCCACCTGTGGAGTCGTTTTCCCAGAAAGTACAGCCACTGTCTGGCAGTACAGCCCTAAACGTGGCCAGACCCACTTACAGCAAGTAATTATTTAAACTACAGCTAGTTAACACATTTAGAAATCCGATTTCACACAAAAAGGCAAAAGGTTCGACACGCACTCTGAATAATCCACTCTTTAAAATGCATGGACCGCACCCAATTTGCATTTTCTGTAGGGAAGTGGGGTGTGTTAGTGGCACAGTGTTCACCTGAATCAGATAAGTCCTGTACTCAAAGAGGAGAGTGTAGGCTCAATGGACGTTCCTGAACAGCGTGGGTGGGTGTGTGGAGATGAGCGAGTCAAAGCAGTTTGTGTAAAAACACATAATAAAACAAATAAAGTGGTTAACGTCAGCACTGGCAAGCAGAGAGACATCAGAGGTGAGAGGCATGGCAGAGAGTGGGGTAAATATTCTCTGGGCCAAGACTCGTAACTGCCCTGGGAACACCAACTTGTTCATTTAACCTGGCAAGGCAGTCATCATCATTTCCACCACCTCTCTTGCACAACCCTCTTTTTCAGGCATTGCTCACTGTGAGCTGATTTATTACAGTGTGAAAGAAACCAAAAGATGATCAGAACACCAGTGGCAACAACTTCTAGCCTTCGGGTCTTTAAATCATAAACAAGGTCCAATTTATAAGTTTAAAATTAAATTTTGAGTGGAAAAACCATACAGTGTGTCCTTAAGGGAGAGGGCATTTGAACAGCTGAGGCTGAGGAATGGGCCTCTGAGCTTAGAAAAACATATTTAGCGAAGCACAATGAGCTAACAGAATGGAGTGGAGCAGAATAGGACATAACAGAGTATAAAGACAAATATATTAATGCATAATAGTATATATAACAGCCCATGTTACATAGTGTGCTTGGAGGTGGTGTTTACCATCATTTTGTGTCATTATACACACTAGAGACCAAAGTAAGTTTGAATCCAGTTGTTCCTGTGGAAGATCCCTAGCAGCTTTATAGGAGATTTTATGACTGTAAGCACATGTGAGTGAATAAAGAAGTCAGAGTGCAGTTAGGTCCAGGATCCTCACTGCAGTCTTATCTCTGCTGATTTCCCCCAAGGAGGACAGAGCTGGTGATTTATGGCGTGAAAGATGGATGTTGTCATGAATGCACTTGGCCCTCATGAAACAGAGTGAGATCACTGAGGACGTGTTTGCCCCCCTCGGTGCAAGTCTGCTGGGAGAGCTGAGGCACGGAGTTGAGATCGATTACTCTGGACACATCATCACCTCTTAAGGGTGTTGTTGCTTTACGTGCCCTATTGTGGTTCTGAACTCACTGACCCCACAGTGACTGGGTGTCTTTTCCACAATGTGCCAGTGAACATGTTGCACTGGGTGAGGAGCTGCTGTTGTATTCCTGAGCGAGTTAACTTCCTTAAGGGCTTCCCTAAGACTGCTGTGTAAATGCAAAACTGAGTAGTTTGCGATTCTTTGCATAAATATGTCTACTAAGCAAAATATGTAATACATTTTCGTGAAACAATGCCTGGAAACAGCAGCTATGTTGGTGGCTTACAGAAAGACCTGGCTTCATTGTGAGTGTGTGTCCAGTCTTCTGTGAGCTCAACAGCAGACCAGCTTCTTGTTGGGACTGTGAGGAACTGCAGAATTGTCACAGTGTAAAAGAAAAAACTCCTAGGATCTCATCACTGTTCCCAGCAGAACCGACAAAGACTGGTGGTCAGGATGATTCAGTTGCCAGCACTCAGACCTGCAGATACTGATGGACCATGAATAAAGCTAAATATTTGGAAAGGGACATCCACATAAGTGTCTCATTAAGATACACAGACCTAACTGGCTGTTTGGGAACGGGACCACCCTGGTCCCATGCTGTTCGCCACTCCACTAGCAAACACAAGATCAAGCAGAACGAAGGTAACCACATTACCTTTTGCACAAAGAATCATGTCATGATGCAAAATCATGTCTAATTATTTAAATTATAAAAGCTCATAGCATTTTACTGCTGATAAGAAGGAATAAGTTATCCAACTCAGTATTAAAGCATTGTTGGTAAGCTCTGAGCACTGCATGCTACTCTGGATACAGCCATCTACTGAGTAAATCAAGGACATTGCAGCTTTGGAGTGGACAGGACCAGGGGCCCATTGTCAATTGCTACTTCTGTTTTCAGGCCTACACAAGGGCCAGAGAGCAGACTGTTCACACAGGGTACTAATTTATTATTAATATGATGTTTCACATTATTTTTAGCAAATATCTGTATCCAGTGTGGTTTACAGGTAAGTAGCTTGATCAATAGTGCTATAGCTGGAGAGTGACTTTAACCTGCAACTTACAAAGTGCAAGGCTTCAGCTTTACCTGCTATGCTACTCACAACATCTACACAAAGCACTTGATAGGAATTGCCAACTGTTTAAATGGGAGAAGCAACAAGGTGCTTGAATGTCCTTTACGGGGCTCAGGGTGAAGGGTCATGGGTCACTGCTCTGAAGTACCTATTAGGAGTACAAACAACTGTGTTTCATGGGCACCTTTAGAGTTTACTTTTGGTGCAGTACAGCAAAGCAAGTGTCTTTTGGTGTGGAGAAGCCTGTTTCTATAAGAGCCAGGCTGTTAGAAGGTCCTTTGCATGGTCAGGAAATAAACTACACCTGACTTCTGCTTCAGACAGTGCACCATTCAGTCATTTCCCATGAGCTACTTCTGCAGACGCCACACAGCAGAGCCATAAATAATGTATGGATAAAGCCCCTCTGGTGAGTTGGCTGTGTACTACATTCCAAACAGGGCCTTGTGGTCCCTTAAATTGGTGTTTGTGTTTGCATTCAAGGTCACTACAGTAGCACTTTATAGAAGAACCTTAGAGAAGGACAGGAACATGGAAAATGACTTATGACCACAGACCAGCCTCAGTTTTGGTGAGTTTGTGTCCTACTTCCCACTGCCTCCATTATGCAATGAGAGGCCGTCAGTTCCCCCTCGACCAGCACGCTGGCAATGCAGGGTCAGGAACACTGCAGTGCCGTATCATTAAACATCCCCTCTCTGCCCATTGAGAACAGCAATGGAAATGCTCGGAATACAGCGCTGGCACAATGTGTGGAAAAACAAAGCTTTTTCATTAGGGCAGTGTGTGTGTGTGTGTGTGTGTGTGTTAACACACACATCATAGGATGATTTCAATCATGCTCATGAGTACACTGCCACACATAACAGATACACACACACACGCACACACACACACACACACACACACACACACAGTGGAGGCACAGCAAGCTGCAGTTCTGTGAAGAACATCTCAGCAGTGTTCATCTGCAGTCTGGAGAAATAGAGGAAAGAAAAAACCTTCTGCAGATGTAAAGAGAGAAACCCGGACGACCCTCTCCTAAGACTCTCATGTGGGACAGCTGGCCTGGCGACCAGCATGAACATGTTGGAAAGTAATTCATCACCCCCCGCCTCCACCAGAACCCACACCCCCTCCATTCCCCTCGCTAGGTGCTCCAGTTCCTTTGTGTAGATCTCACATTACCCACACTGTTGCCACAGCCTCTCTAAAGCATGTCCTTGTGTCTGATAAAGATCTCCTGCATCCACCAGAGGACCCACCCAATCTCTTTACAGACCCATCCTGGACTCATTAAGTCAGTAGTCATTCCGAGGTCATCATCCTTGGTCTTATCAGGAGAGGATCATTTCACTGAGACTGTCAAGCAGCCATGGTCTATCTGCTATGTGTTTGTTTTTTCATTCAGCCGGATAGGTTTTTTTTAACCATTATTTCCACACATCTTGTTATGGGGATAATTAATCCCTTAATTATGGCTCAATCATGTTGGCATGTGACCACAGCAAACCTTCCTATTTAAATCTGTTATCTGCTCTATAAGCAAACCTCTTTACTGGGCTCTGGACTTCACACTGGTGGAACTTATTGTCTCCACTCATCCAAGAAGGTGTGATCTGGGAGTGGCTAGATCCTTCTGGCCATGAGGACTGCACTATGAAGTCTATTATGAAGAGGTCATTCATGTTAGCGCTATACAATACACATGCAATTATGCTGTGGGTTGGACATCCAGGATTGGCTCTTGCAGAGAATATGTGCAAGGATACACCTTGCTGTCTTGAGCTACAGAGTGTGGTTTCTCGCTTTCTCCATTGCTCATATACTGTTAGTTAACAGTTTTGATCATTTGACTTTTAGCTGTTACTTTCTTTTTCATTAGCAAATACGACATAGAGCATACCATCTGTAAGTGCTAAGAACGTGTTTCTTTCACACTATACATCTGAAATGTGTCATCTCACTTTCAGTTTTAGGGTGCAGTACCTTGCCCAATGATAGTAGGGATTCAAACCCATGTCTTCCAACTGCAGAGTGAAAGCTCAAATCACTATACCCGCTATCCACTGCCCCATGTTAGCAAATGCTGCATCTTGTCTAAAGATGATATGCAATATGTACAGTGCTGTTATCCATGAGGACCAGCCACCCGTCAGTCACCCGCAGCGCCACCCACTCCCGTCAGCCTCACAGCATGATGCCCGTCTCTTTGGCTGTCTCCAGGCATACAAATGACGTGCGAGATTAAAGGCGTTCTCTTCACGACCCTGCACTCTGTATTGAGTTCAATCAGGTGAGTGAAAGAAATCTTGCGATTCCTTTGAATGTTCCCCTGACAGATGCTATCCATGTTTGCATACTATGACTGGTAAAAGGAATTTTTTTTATAACAAGCACTGACAGTTTTCTGCAAAAATTATTCCACAAAAATGGAAAAATAAGAAAAGTGCAAAATCAGGAGGAAAAGGTACATATTGTCATCCAGGGTAAACAAAAGTTTTTCCCATAATGATTTCATCTTGAGCTTTACTTTTGCAAAAGCTTGAACACCCCCCAGAAAGAACTTGCCAACAGAAGTAAAAAAAATGGATGGAAAACAAACCAGTTGATACCAAAGACATGACCACTAGCAAATGGTGAGAATTCATTTTTCTCTGATGTGAAAATGTCCAAAAAGTTTGCTGCAGAACTCAGCTTCATGAGCCTCAATGGTCTCCGATTCCCCTCAGTCTCTTGAGTTTCCAGGCAAGTAACAAGTGTCAGGAGAAAAGTAAAATGGAAAAAGCTGACATCTGCATTTTTAATAAATTAAGGAAAGATTAATGACAAAAGGCTTTAGTTTTCAGTTTTAAAAAATTGTCTCTTTACCCTACAGTACAAAGACCACTGTTAAAGAACTACAAAACCAGAAGGATAAAACTGTCCTGAGCAAAGTTGGAATTTAATTGTGAATTTAATGAGCTCCTCTCAGTGAGGCTGACATGACCTGGAAGTGCCAGACCCAGCAGTCAAAGTCTAGCCTGCAGAGATGTGCTGGAACACGCACACAGTTCTGTGGGGGACAGACTAAGAGTTGCTTCCCTATTACACTCAATACTCAAGCCTGGTTAGAAGTGACTTCCACTGCTCAAACCGCATGACAAACACATACTAATATGAACAAATAAAAAACATTCTTCATTTCTGATCAGTAATTCAAGCACTACAGTGACAGACCTTGAAATGATATCTACATCTCACTTGCAGAGAGAAGACTGCCTGAAGAAAGGGCATTGCGCTATGTAGCCCCCCCATGGGGCAGCAAGTGACCGCTCTGTAAGAGAGAGGTAGCCTGGGGCACTCAGCAAGTTTCTTCTGTTCTCATCACAGGTGTGGCCCAGGGCTAAGTCCTACCTATTCTCTATTCATGTATGTGTTTGTGTGTCATAATCTATTTCTTTAACAGACACCACTGTTACAAATCTGGAAGCGGTAATAAATCATTTTTTCCACACAGCCATAAAACCACACTCTTATAAAAAATAATAATAAAATGTGCACCCTACACAAAGCAACATGCAGCATCTGGCTAGTATTCTGAAAACAACTTCTTGTAGCCGGTCTCCTGTGTCCATAAAAGTGGTCAGAAGGGGACTGTACAGTGACGGACATCACAACTCCACTCCTAAAATGGATTATTCACAGTAAGTTATTATACCCATGAGGGATAAGCAGCCAGTGCACCCTGCTACCCCAAAGGTTTTTCTCCTTTTCCAGGTTTAGAAGTTCTGTTTGCTCTTCCTTTGTTGCTTTCTGACTTTTATCCACTATTGTTTTGAACTATCTGTTATTGTTGACAGCATCTGTTTTATGTTTATCATTCTCTGACACATCTTGCTGGGAAAGGTGCTATACAAAAATAAACTGAACTGAAACTGGAAATGTCTGTTTGCAGCTCCAATGCTACAAGACACATTGGCCCCAGGACCACAGCAGAATTGGAGCTGTGTTTACATCAAAAATCAAGCTTAACAAGTTCCCAGAGGTCTCTATGTGTGGTTCATCAGCTGACAAAGAAGAATACAGTGTTGGATTTTGGTCTTTTCATCCCTGTCTTAATTCCGATGACATTTGCTGGTTCAGAAGCAAACATGCATCCAGGTGGGAGACGAAAGGACAAACCTGGAGAGGAAATCAATACTTTATGAAAGGTCACTGTGGTTGAAAATCTCAGCAGCACAATAGTTACTGGCTTTTCAGCACCTCTAGGCCCCTATTCCTCCTGGCATCAATGTGGGACGGTTTTATCACACCAGGAGACTTGGGGACCTGTGTGTGGGGACAGAATATGTTCAGCCTCTGACTGTCTCAAGGGTCGCAGCTTTGACCACCTTAGGCCGCAGCAGAAGCTGTCTAACTATCAGAACAAAAGCAAAGTGAAAAACACAAGTAAAGTACAGTAGAGTCCTATTTAACCAATTTTCCATTAATGGGCCTTCTATGTTTCCAGATAGCAGGTGTTTTTTGTCTTTTTTATGCTGGATATTTTGCAAAATTATTTTGATTGAAAACCCAATTATTTTAGAACTCCATTCAAGCCACAAGCAGTGATATTTGCCTCCCCAAATGTCTTACTTCACACAGAGACATGTTTTGGACATTTTCTTTTTTAACCTTTGTTAGTCATGTACTGAATTATGGTTAATTTTGTTTCACTTTAGGTTTTATTTTAAAAAACACTGAAACTATTACAGCCTAGGTTTGAAAATAAATAAATAAAGGTTTTAAGCTTTTCATTTCACTACTGAAATTAATAGTCTAACAGCTTGTGTTGCATATAGTTCTGTATTATCCAGATTTTTTTCTTATTCAGCCCAGGGCTGTTCCCATTTTACTGACAATTGACTACTGTAAAGGGGAGCATCCAGTTGATTGTAATAATGCTCTAGATCAGTAATATTTGGTTTAGCTCAGAGCTACTTTAATCACAGGCCTAACCAGAGATATTGCACAACATGAGACCCACTTTTTGGAGAAACAGTGAAAAACAATGAGCAAACATCCAGATCACAGGAACAGCAGAGATTCAACAGAGTTCAGTAAAGTTCTACAGATTAACTTATTTAATAATGCTCAGACTTCACTGTTCTTTAAAAAAGAGAATGACACAAGTACAGAACCTCTGCTTATATATTAAATATATATGTGTTTATTTATTTATGCCTTCATAAATTCACTTAATAACTTATTCTTTCAACTGCTTATCTACTTATTGCTGTCTTTATATATGTGTATTGTGTGCATCTAAGTGAATTTCTCTCCACAGTTATTAAAATTTCTTTCATTCATCAATTCATCCATTCATTAATTCGAGATGACACCTCCCACAAGTTCTTAACTGTGCTGAGAGGTTATCCTGAAAGAGCAGCCTGCATACGCGACACTGCTTCACATTTATAAAGACGCACATGTAAAGCGTGTGACAACACTGCCAGACAAGTTTACCAGTTTTCAGCATATGATGTTGCAACATGCAAAAGAAGCCCCCTTCTAACATGCAGTGTGTAACATGCCTCCACTGCAATGTTGCCATCGAGGGTTCTTACTAGAGGACTTTCGGAGAAGCCCCAATTACATAGTCATGTGTTGCCACTACAGCAAGCGAAATCCCTTTAATGGCACTTTTTCACTAAGCTCAATTTAAACTTCACAAGGATAATGGGAGAAGCAACTAGCGACCTCGCCAGCCAGACTCCCTTTCCGTTCCAGGGATGAATTTAGAATACGCTGCAACTTGAAACAATGCTGACGGATGGTGATTAAGGCGTGATTGATAATGTTACTGAATTATGCCATTTATTCCCCCACCACTCCTTCCAGTTCTGTGATCCGGGCTAATCAAGGGTCCAATTTACTGCGGGATGGATTTCAGTTTTCTGAGAGGTTATCTACTCTCAGGAGGTGGGATCCGGTTACCCCTGCTGATTGATTCATGTGGCGGCAATGCTTTCCCAGCAGGCGGGTGTCCTTGGCTCCAGAACTCTGCAGGGTTGCATCACTACACCTAAACTTGTGAGGTCCTGTGGTGTCTTCTGCTCACACACACAAGCTGACCTGTATGTATTGCTGCTTGAGCCTTGTAGCTAAAGGCCTGGCAGAGAATTATTCAAATGAGCATCGGGCAGAGCTGCTGCTTCTCAGGACACATACATTGGATTCTATGTTCTGTTTAATGCTCGAATATGCTTGAATTCCGATTCTTTGGCAACACAGTGACAATGCAGGGGGATTTGGTTGTATAGCCTTTATTCATGTTTTTGGGTGTTCCCTCTTTTGTGTGCACAGATCCTTGATGTCACCCTTCTACTCTGAATCAGCAAGTCCTACATCAGTCACATCAATCTTTTTTATACTCTTTCATAGACCTCCCACCCTACTTTCAAAATTCCGTATCTGACTTTTATACCCACTATAGTCATACTGTTCTAGGGGGACAGATCAAGACAGGACTGACCCCTAGACCCCTTTCTAGAACATCCTACAGAAGCACAACCTAATGTAACTAATAGCATAGCAGAACACCTAAAAGGAATGTTACATTTGTATAACCAAAGAGCACAAAATAATGATCCAGAACCACAAAATAAAACATTTTTACATAACTGAAAATAAACTGATTAAGGGATCAGGGCTTAGCTGTTTGTAAAGTTGTTAATGGAGGTATTAGTAAAATTATATCCCCCTGTTTTGAGTTGTAATATACTATTAATCATAATTGCAACAGCATGACACTTTGGAGTAAAACCAGGAACCTTCAGGATAGCATTCTGTGTCCTCAACCATCATGCTACCTGCAATCTAATTCTTGTCAACATACATGTGCGCTTCAGAGATACACTGGTTTGTGCCACTCTTACTGTTTGTATCCTGAGCTTTTATTCCTGTGTGGTTTACCATTCCCACTGGACTGAGTTTCACTGGAACCAAATATGGCCTTAGGCTCTGGATTTCAGTGTGACCCTGAGCTCCAGACTTGAGTCACAGAGGGCCCTTATCCAACAAGCTGTGAAGCTCTGCTGCTCAGGAGCTACAGAGAAGGGCAAAGCCAACACACTCTGACTGAACCTGTCTCACCACATTTTACCACAAAGATAACCATGCAGGTTACCCATTTTGCAAAAGGTTTAACTGCTGACTGTGTTTGACATCAGTACTCCTTCCTGTCTTATAAATGTGTCTCAGGTTTCACCTGACAGATAGCTCCAGCCCTTTCCTTGGGCTTCCAGGCTGCAGTCTCTTTCAATAACAGATGAAACGACTCCTTTGTCTGTGAGGAGTCACAACACCCTCCGGCTCTGCGGCTGTTTCCTGGAAAAGAAGTGGGACCTGTGAGTCATGAGGGTGAACCTGAAGACAGGGAGTAAGAAGGGGTCAGCAGAGACCAAATGCATGTCCTCTGGAAGATGAGTCCATCGTCATAACCTTATGTATCCCAACAGCATTATTGCCTTAGCCAGGTGCACACTGTGTGGTCCACTGACATCCTTTGAAAATGTTCTGTTCTATTCTGTCGTGCTAACTGCTAAAAGAGCATCTTTTGTTAATTTCTATTAACAAGAGCATGTCTTTCAAACAGAGAGTAAATCTTGATGAAGATGATTTATTGGATCTGCTTGGCTGGAAAGTCACTTACAATTTTATTATATGCACAGGTAAAAAGTTCTCTCTGTTGAAATGACTTGCAGAAAATAAAAAAAGATCTAAGACTTGTCTGTGCATGGTTGTTAAATAATTCATCTTTTATGGAGTAAGAAAATACATACATATAGGTCGACCGTTATAAAAGTATGCAAACATTTCACCAAAGAACTACTGAATCTTTCTGAATGTGAGTTCCACTGAGTGGAACCAAGCAATGACAAACCAGATTCAGCCAAAAAAGTTCTCAGAATCTGCTCTTATTTTCATAAAAATATATGATATGTATAAAACATTCATTCAGTTAACACTTTTCACCAAAATGACCTATAATGTGAAGTTCATATACTAAGCTGCCTGCAGTGATTTGCCCATTTATACAACAAATTCTCACTGAGGGGAAGTACCTTGAAGCAGGATTCAAACTCATGTTCATCAGTTGCAAGGTAATGGTTGTAACCACCAGACCACCTACTGTCCTTGTAAAGCTTTGTATAATCAAATCATTACAGTAAGGTTGTGTTACTATCTAAACAAGAGCAGGCAATATACAGCTACTGGCCACCACACCAAGCCAACTGCAAGCACAGGTAATCCATTTAGACTAATCAGACATGCACAGAATAGGCTGAAATCTAGTTCATTGTTGTCAGAGTGATTCCAAACTGGAGTCTTTTGGCTGACTTGCCAATTTGCACAAAGATGACTGTGCTGTGGCTGGAATACAGATTGCTATTGTTGTAAATTCTTGCCAGTTGTTCCTGCATGTTGTTTAAGGGGATACTGGAGAAGACATAATCTCCAGCGTGGTGGTCACCACTTTGTTAAGACACCACTGGCATTCTCCCTTAATGAGTCATCTAACATCTTCATTCAAAATCAACCTGTAAAAGCAGAGTGGCAGCAGAATAACATAAACAAATGCCTTCTGACTATTCCAAAAACCTTCTAAAATCCATAACAAATATTTTGAATATGACTGTCCATATTAGTGATGGGGGTACTTGCGAAGGTAGGAAGGATTCTATTTCACGAAACTCTGACCGCAGCCCAGTATACGCTACATAACAGGCTCGGCTTAATGTAGGTGTCTAGTCACTGTTAATGTTGTTGAACTTACTTGACCTGCCATTTGACCTGCTTTCAAAAGAAAAACACAAACCACAGAAACAGATCCTGCCTGGCAGCCTTTGACCGTCTCATGACTCTGACATGGTTGACCTCTTTTTGAGGACTGTCTGAGGTCAGGTCAGCTGCAAACTGAGCATGCTGGGCATTGCATGGTAGCAAAGATATATATACAAGCTCTTAGATATAGACTGTAGATTTGTATGAGTTGTTACAAAAATGTAAACTTATGAAAATCCCTTTTACCTTCTTTGCCAGCTAGCTAAATCTGGCTAAAGAATGATATAGTGCTTTGTATGTTTTTGGCTCACTTTCACCCTACTGGGAAGTAAAGTAGGCCATAGCACCACCTGCTTAGGACTTGATGCTGCCTGCAATAGTCACCTCACATTTTGCCATCTTTGTAAACTGAGCAATTTCAATTTCCAGAGAAAAAAAATCCTGTATAGCCTTTATAGCCACTTATATATTTATGTGGCACAACGCTGCAGCAGATAGCACTGGTGCGCCGCAGCTCCTGGGTTATGAGTTCAGAGATGAATTTGAATCTAGTTAATATGTGTGGAGATGGCATGCTTTCCCCATGTTTAGGTGGGCTTCCTCTACATGCTCTGGTTTTGTTCCAGCATCCAAACACATGTTTCAGCATAATTTTTCGTGTATGTGTGAGTGTACTGAGTGCGTGTGGATTGCTCTGTGATGGACTGGCATCCCATCCAAAGTTTAACCTGCCTCATGAAGGGGGGAAAATAAACTATGTAACTGGCCAGCAATCAGTCCTGATCTCAGTCCGATTGAAAACCTTTGGAAAGATCTGAAATCTGCTACTGGTAAAAGGAATCCTGGAAATATTCAAGAGTTACAGCAAAATGCAATTAGAAGAGAGGGGGAAACAACCAGCAGAAGGTGCCAGTAGATTATAGATGGCTACAATAAATGTTTGGTGGTTGTCATCATTAAGGGCTGGGCAACTAAAAATTAGGGAAGGGTGCTTTACACTTGCTTAACACTGTCCAGGCCATATTTTATTTTTCTTTTGAGGGGAAAATAACTGCATGTACTAAATGTAAGTTGAACAGACATCTTTATTGTTGTACAATTTTGAACATCCTATTAAGATATTTTGATGATCAAAACTGTACATTTCTGATTATTTCTGAAGATACTGCACATGATATACTTAAAATGAAAGGGTGACAATAATGTTGAACAGAATTGTAGAAACCACAACAATTTCTGCAGGAAACAATTTGTACAGGACAGACTGGCTACTATGTTGCATTTTCACCTAATTTTTCTTCTACTGAGACTGATCTCACCTGCCGACTCCCTCGCACCCTCCTGCCTAGAACAGCTGTCTGAGGACCATCCTAATCCAGTTTTCGCTCCTCTCACAAAGAAATCATCAAATAGGCTGCAGCCAAGAAATGCAACATCGCTTTTGTTACTCTACCCTGATCTACCTGCTGAAATCATCCGCAAGAGTCACATGTTCAATGGTAATATCAGAAATTTTTAACAAATGAAAATGAGCCGAGCTTTCACTTTTCCTGCCTGACTGAGACGTCTGCACGAAGCGAAGAACCGTATGTTGACCGCATGGCGTCCACCACTGTTTTCCCAGCTGATTTGAATAACTGAGAGTGATTCATTCACGCACTGGAACTTAAATTTCTTTTTGCGGATTTTCATGAGGTTTGTTTATATTCTGTTTTATATAGTTCCTCTCCTTTTCCTGTTGTGGATGTTGCAACTGCTTCTGGGTGTCAGGCTTGTGTTAAGTGCCAGAGAGTAAAGGGGCTACAGATAAAATGGTAAAATGGAAAAAGGAAGGTGGTGAAGACAAATTTCATCTGAATAATGTGTCAGGGAAAGGGTTTATTGTGGGGACATGAGAGTGACACACTGACACACCAAACTCCACAACACTCTTTGCTTGCAAGTGGGCTTCATTTCCACAGGAGGGTGGGTCAGCAGCTCATTCCAAATTTCCAGGTGTGCAACACTGAGGGTATATTAAATATTATATTGAAGGGAAACCACAAAGTCAGTTGTTTAATATTGTACTGAAATATAACTGTACTGTGTGAATCTTGTTTCTTTGGTCTTAATAATTTAAGAGTGGTACTCGTATACGTATGGATATATTGTATTTGAACTCACTGGTATTTCTCTGTGTTGCTGTTCTTGTGTCTGTTTCTTTGACCAAGTGTTGCTGTTGTTGCATTGAGAAAAATAAAGATGAGTTGAGTTTGTGCTGCTGAAAAACCCAAAAACTTTTGTGTCCCATGGACAAGCCATTAATGTGATTACTTGCAACAAGAGACAGGGACTTCCAGATGTGTTTGTTTACTTAACCCCTAACAGCTGCTGTGACACTTCCCCTCCATTTTGACCCCATGGTCCACAGCTGAAAAGAGGCATATCTGCCCTCAGTAAGTGTCAGCTTTAGGCGACATCTCTTCATCCTGTGTCGAAGAGCTGAGCAAACTACTGTGGTACTTTAATCCCACATCCCCAGCTTGCTCAACACCACCTTCTCACAATTCTCCAGCCTGCTAAAGGGGGCATCCTGAGGTAACCTCATCACCCTCTTAATAAGACTCTAGCTGCAGTTTGATACACATTTGTGTTAGAAGGCTGGGGAAATGATTCCTGCTACGTGCAGACCATTCTTGGAGACAAACACAGACTTAGCTTTCTAAATTATGCATTTCCCCACAGCTTTCCCTGCGGTGCTTTTTTTTATGCCTTTCAAATGAAACGGTAGATTAAACTGAATACCAAGAACTCAAAAAAATAAAGGGAGAGAAAAGGGGTTGTTTTAACTGCACTCCCCTGTTTTGTGTACAGAAGTCCCGTTGTGAAAAATATTTTTATCACTGATTACCTGCCTGTGTATAAATGCTAAACAGTTTATACTTAAGTGCTTTAAAAAAAATCAACTCCAAAATTAAACTAGTTAGCTGCTAAAATGGGCTCTTTTCAAAAGTGGCATGTTCCTCCTTGAATCAGGCCTGAGACTTTCATGGCAATTGATAATTTTTTTCTCCAAGATGTGGAGAGTGGTGGGTAGAGGGCTAAAGTCCACACCGCAAAAAAGTCCTTGTGGTGACTCCCGACTGGCAACACATCTCCTGTCAGCACTTTGCAAGTGGATCATTACAGTGAAATCTGTTCATGTAAAACCTCAGCCAGATACCAGAGCCTTTTGTTTGCTTGCTGGATAAATAGGTTTATCATAAACCTTGTTATTTCCTTGGTTTGAGCGTTTGTCACATTTACTATTTCTTTTTTTACCACCTGATCTTCTGATGGTTAAATAGTCTTAAAGCTTTAGGAAAGGTTTAAGGAAATTGTTGGGCAGTCTTATTTTCACCTACAGATTCTGCATTGCCCAAAAGTGGATTACAGGTACAGTGCCACCCAGATCTCGTCTACTGGAAGAGATCCTCAACGTGTCCCAGCCTGACAGCGCTGCGCGACCAGGACCATGCAACTCACAGCTGCCAGACCCACCCACACATTCAGATGGCTCTGTCAGGGAGGAAGGCCAGTGTTCAGGGTGTTTTCCACCTCTCTGAGGCCGATGAAATCCGAAAGGAGTGACAGCCTGTAGCAACACCAGGGTTTTATTTCCCTTGTAGGACAATTACATCCCAGAAAGAAATATGATGTAACGAATCCCTCCCAGAAAAATTAATCCTCCTCCCACAGTTACTTCACTTAACCTCAGGTGACTTTATCAGAGGGAATACACATCAAAAATAAACTCCAGATGATATCGAACTATGATATATGAATATATGTAGGTGGTTGTTCGGGATGTTGACTCCTGGCTGTCAAGAGACAGATATCTTGTTATACTACAGTTTAAGCATAAGGCTGCAGCAGAAGTTGAGTTATTTCTTTGTGGCCATCCTGTTAAACAGCATTCCTTTCTTTCAGGTCATTTCTGTAACACAGCTCTTCTCCCTCTGTGATCATCTTTGCACTCAATTCAGCCATGTCACATATGAGTATATTCCATCACTGTTCCCCTATTTCACATCACTGTGAGTTTCCAGTCAGCATGAGATAGCATCACTGCGGGTAACTGACTAACTCAATGAAGGACGGCAGCAGTGAAAGGCCCACGGCCGTGGATGGAAGCCCTGCAGCTACAAAGATGCTGTTTAAATGATTTTGGTGACATTTTGAATGAGTGCCTTTGGAGAAAAAAAAACCCAGCATTTTCAAAACAGAATGTCTTCACATGAGAAATGAACCCTACACAGTAAATTGTTCATGCCAGGTTTGGCACCTCTAATTGCAACATAATTTCAGAATTTCCTCCTGAACCTTTCTGGACACAGCGTAATGGATCATTCTGAAGCATTTTGTTCAAATATTTCAATTATCCTTTTTACACTGAATAAGGTTTTAAAGTGGTGGCTGCTGACTTGCTCTTTTCCCTCAATATTGTCAAAAAATCTTTAGGGGAATAAGATTAGTCTTTCATTCCACTTACATATTATTGTAATGTACTCGAATACATGTCTACATGTCTTTACTACACAAGTAGTAAAGTTGATTTTCCTGCTCAAAAACAATGTACACTGCATAATTTTAAAAAGTTTCCATTTTATTAAAAATAACAGTAATGGTGAAAGGCTTCAATAAATTATTAATATTAATATTATTATATATTATTAATATTGTGTGTGTGTGTGTGTGTATAGCAGACACTTAGGTTTAGCCTACCAGGTTGACTGAATTTAACAGCTCATTGGTAGTGGCAACCCTCATTTTTGAATGTCCACCCCTTCATTTCTCAAATGCCTTGGAGCATAAATCCAGATCAGAGGTGAACAGGAAAAGCCTTTGGGTTCTCCTTAAGTAGACCCATTAGTTCAATTGCATCTAAAAGTTAAATGTTAATGGCTGGCACATAATAGTAATGGGACTGTGGCTAGACCCCATCTGACAAGACAGGGGGCTAATTATTGACCCTTGGTCCGGTCACAGTCATACTATATAGGTCAGTATGATAAATCTGTAGTCAACTGAAGAAGGCCTGCTTGTTCTGTTTTACATCTGCTGGACACCAACTGCCTCTTAAGAGATTTTTAAAATGTGCAAATTATTTTTCAACATATTATAGTATGCACTGATTTTAAAAAAGTGTCAAAAATTAGTCCAGGGTATACAAAATTGTTTAAACAGTCCTGGCCATTTGTTAAAGTTCCATTTGAAACAATCGCAGATTTCTAAAGAAAGGGGTGGGTGTTAATAGACCCAAATGCTTTTATTCATAGAGCTGGAAATATTGGGTTCCATCAGCACAAAATGTTTCCAGAAGCCCACACATACATATTCATTTCAATCGAAGGAGAAAATGGAGACAATTCTCTCTCCAGCTGGTCTGGGGCCTGGGCCCTTGGGACAGCAGTGTATGCCATAATGGCAGCCTCTGAGCCGACTATACTGTACGGGGGCGGAGCTTAGCGTCCTCGCCCTCTACTCAACGGGAGACGTTCATCTTCACTCCACGCGCTCAACTTACAGAAGCCGAGTCAGCTCCTAGACCCAAAGGCCTGTCTTTTGTGATCGAGAGGAAAGAGGAGACAGAGAATTTCCACCTGAGCTGCCACCTTGCATCTGTGTCCTGAAGCTTTGCCCTGAGGCCCAATCTGAAACATGGCCATTACCCACCACCATCCGGAGGGAAACACACCTAATGCGCTGCATTGTACTAATGCAATGCAATGTAGCACTTATATGAATCTCTTTGCTACAAAGTGGTGCTTTAGGTATGTTGCGGAAGAAATAAACGTACACATTTGAAAAAGAACCCGGGACAATCCACAGAGGAAAAACTCACATCTGCTCTACGTTTCTATTGAATGAGTACTTATTTTAAGTTGGCCAGAACTCTATCAACAAGCTCACACCTTAAGATTTTGACAATAAAAATGTTTTCCAAATGGGAAAATGGCTTTGTTGGCTGTGTAACAGTGTTTTAGTTGGACCAGAACATACTCCAAGTGTCGTGCAGAACAAAAGCAAAAGCTGAGTTGTTTTACTGTACCTTCCCCAAAGTTTACTTAAGGTAACTCTTTCTGAAGTTATGCTCTTATGTTTCTTTTCTTAAGATTTTTTTGATTCATAATGCTAGGTGTAGATGATAAACAGAAATAATTCTAAGTGGACATTTGAACAGGGAATAATGAGAAGATGGGTCTCCTTTGCCACTAGAAAATTAAGGGGTTTTTGTTGCTTTTTAGATCCTTGGAAATGACAGCATGCATCTCCAGGTGGAATACGTCATCTGCATAACAGGGACACTACAAAAACAGGTGTCCAGGAAACAACAGATGTCAGTTAGTGGATAGTTATCTTCCTTCATAGCATGTCACATCTCTTTCTCAAACTAAGACAGTTCAACGTGTATTATTTTACTTCATTAAGCTAACAGAAGAAATTCATAATCCAAATATATATGTATTTATATTGCATTCATACCCATAATTACAGTTTCAAGATATGAAACAAATTTAATAAAGCTATTAAATCATTTTCATGCCTTACTTTGACCTAAACATGCAGATTACAAGTATTTGTATGATAGTCATGATATCCATTACTTATTTTGCCATCATTTCTAAAGCATCCAGTTCCTGTTTTGCTATTTTAGCAAGCAATTTATTAGTGACAAAAAGAGCAGCACTTCAATAATGCAAATAAATAAATAATTAAATTATACAAGCAGTGGATTTGTTTTTTGAAATATGGGTAACCAGATGTAAAATAAAGATAAAATGCCAAATAAAATAAGATTTTTTTTAAGGTCATCAAGCAGATCCAGCTGAGGAACACAGAACAAAAGTAGGCTATAAGAAAAGGATTTTTTAGCAAAGAAAATCCAGATTTTAAAAATCACTTTGTGCTTTATGTCTAAGCATTTCCAGATGTTAAATACTGGAGACCATTTTTTCCACACAGAATAAAAAATCTCTACCAAAATGTCCCCTCTATCATGGCAAATATTTCTGTTTCACGTCTGGACCAGAAGCATTGAGCAATGTGCCAAGATTCAGCTCAAACATGGTCTTAATCATACATTGCTTACCTCCACACATGTGGAGGACTTCCTCCTTTTTTGGGATTCCCCACCAGATGACTCCAGGGAAACTGAAATCACTACCAGATTAAAGTATTTCAGAAAAGCAAACTCTGGCAGTTGCCGACTCCAGATGATATTATAATGATTAAAATATAAATCCTATATCTCTTCAATTTTAACCTCACATATGTTTCTTATTCTTTCTCCAGAGGCATCCTTTGTGAGCTTTACAGCAAAAAATGAGGCAGCGTGATTAATTCTCAGTGCGAAGGGAGCGGTAGGATTGAGACACTGAAAACAGTGGGCCCGGTGTCCTCTGATCTATCACATCCCATAGCAGACGGTGCTGCTTGCCGTGGACAGTGATTAATTTTAAAAACAGCAAGAGCAGTCTCATATGTAACCTCAATATCCAGTTACAGAAAAGAGACCTAATTTCCAAAGGAAAAAACCACTCACAGAATAATCACAGGGTAAAAATATGCCTTCAGTATTGGATGATTTCTCACATATTGTACTGTATTTAAGGAACAAAAGCAATTATTTTTTGCTTGCTTAGGTTTTTGAGTTGAATCAAATATGTCTAGAATGTGTCCTGCATCTACACTGCAGTTTAAAAACTGTTTAATGTCACATGGTACAAAAACAATTCATAGTTAAAAATAAGTCTTTAGCTGTGTGCTCTAAAGCAAATGCAGCTGAAATATTTCCACATCTTGTCTATCTTCATCAGATCATAAGCAGTAAGTACTTCTTCCTCTTTGTAAATGAAAAGAAGCCTTTCAGTTCATCGCTAATCAGGCATTACAGGTCCTTAAATGAAAAAACCAATCACACCTAAACAGATTTTTATCGGCTTATAAAATAACCAATAATGCCCCAAAAAGATCAAGATCATATCAACTCTGGAAACAGCCAGTCACACCATGAGCAGATTCTTATCAACTTTGTGGAGCGCATCACTTCCAGAAGCAAACACACGTCAGGATGAAGTAAAGGGCCCATCAGTCACACAGAATTGATCACTTTAAACAGAGGAAACGCTCGTAAAACACACTGAGTCCCGTCCTACAGGAACCATCCGCAGCTACTGGTCAAAAAACATATCCAGCAACAATGAGACATAGTTCAGTGGCTGTAGTGACTTTAAAGATAGTAGCATGCAGAGAATTGTTGTTTAGTCTGTACTTTCTCCACACTATCTCACAAATACCAGGGCCCTGCCTGGTATTTGAATAGAGCCAAGTTAACACCCAAGTTAAAATCTGTAATCCTAGATACTTTCTATCCTTGAAGTCTATTTGTTTTAAGTCTTTTTTGTGGATTTTGTATGTTCTCCCTGTTTTTGTGTGGGTTTCCAGCAGGTGCTCTGGTTACTTCCCACATTCCAAAACCACATATTGAAGGTGGGTTGGTGAATAAATTGCTCTCAGTGTACGTATATATCACTGAATTACTATATGACTGCCCTGCAATGAATTGCTGTCCTGACAAGGGTATACCCTGCTTGAAGCAGTATACTTTCAGGATAGACTCTGGACCACCGCGACACTTAACTGGAGACATAATTATTGACAATGGATGCATGTACGGATGGATCGACAGACGAATGGACAACATAAAGCTTGCTTGAACATTTGAAGGAAACATTGCTATGCATTTGGACCACATCCCTATGTAGCAAACTACACACCTGCTGGATATGCCTGTTTCAGGAGAAGACAGATGACAGTCTTCAAAGTGAGTTCCTGCTGAATAATACAACCCCAAATTGTGAATATGAAATAATACTGACAGAGTACAGAAATCCTGAATATAGCTGGGCCACACAGCCATGAAAGTGCCACTTTGCTTCCACTTTACCAGTTTCACACCTGCACTCTTTGTCTGGGCTCCCAGCGGAAATAGCCTCTGATCTCTGCCTTTACGGTTCAGTTCACTTTTACAGATGGTAACAAGGCATCTCCAAATGATGTGCCTAAACTCGCTCAGCTCACACACTCACCCAGTACACGCACATACACACACCTGTAGACAGACTGAGGAGCAGGAACAGGTTTAGTTATAGCTATAAAGTGATGACATGCTACAACTAATGAAGGTTGTTTCTCTTCCATTACCTCCTCCTCTATAATCTAAGGGTAAATCACCAGTGTTCTGAACTTCTTTTTTCATCTATTCTTAGGCTCCCCTCTGTGCACTGTGTCCTAATATCGCCGAGAAGTTTGTGAACATTGCAAGATTAAAAAACTGTCTGTATGCCACCAGTCACAGCTTGCATTTGCCTGGGTGACATCCCCTGCCAGAAATCAAAAATAGAAACAAAGGAAAATGTTCTTTTCTGTTCCCTGTCTGGCCGAATCAGGAAACAGTGGCTAGGAATATAATTTCATAACATAAGCCCCCGGGGTTGCCGTTCCGCCTCATTAGGTGGGGCTGAGCTCCCCCCTTTCTCTCTCTCTTTCTCGCTCTCTTGCCTCCTCCACATTATCTTTGCTGGTGCAGAAGCGTGGTGTTTAGGAACCGTTTGTGCACTTTGAAGCTGCCCAAGCACATCTAGAGGCAGCCGTGTGGCAGCTAGGAGGGGCCAGTCATCGTGTCAGGAGACCATTGTGGAAAGAGCACCCTGGGGCAGGAGGTGTCAAACTGGCCCGGTGTGACATCATTTTACCAAGATGTTCAGGGCATCTGATCCACCCAGTGTAGCTATTCAGTAACCAAATAACATCACAACATAGTTAGCTGCTGTATCGGCACCAGGTTGATCGGCTTCATCAAATGACTGGATACCAAGGCGCCATTGAGACATTTCCCTCCATTGTACAAGGCCCTGATTTCCCAGAAAATCCCTTTTTTGTAACTTTTTTGCAAATGGTAGCGCTTCCCAAAGATGGCACTTTCCGCCACTGACTCTTCTCTCTGCAGAAATCTGCTTAATGGTTTTATGGGACTTGATGGGTTTATGGGATTTATGAAAAATGACACTGTGTCCCCAAACAGACACTGAGTAGTTTCAGAAGTTGGGTGGCACCAGTGCCAAGCTAGGACACAGCGCATGTCCTCTATATTCAATGACACTTGGTCCCTTTAGGGGATACAGATTTCTTGTGCATGGGGTAAAACCGTTGATTGAAGTGAGCCCGTACTCAGTGGAATGCAGTCCTGCCACTTCTATACACTGCATTTAGGACTGCAGTGGTTCAGGCTACAGAACCTGCCCAACCAGATTCTCTGGCTGAAGCAAAAGACTGCTGTAGTAAAAGGCCATATTCACAATAGCTCTCATAGCTCCATTTCAGGCCGCTGGGTGCAAGTCACACAGCAGTTACACAGCAAGCCACAATCTGCTTTCCGACTTTTTGTTTAAAACTTACATCCCTTTTATTAAAGTACTATATGTTGTGAATGTCAGCAGTATATCCTAGTTTCTTGTATTCAATGCAGAAATTCAGAATTTAATTCTTAATATTTTGCTGATACCAACCGATACACAGGTCAACATGTTAATGGGAGTAGTGGAATTAATTTTTTTCTGCCACAAGCACTGGGTAGGACTACTGGTTTTATATCAACAATGCATTTTCATCACAGAAATTAAAGATCAAAAGTATTCTCATGTTGGGCACCAGGTAGTGCAGTGGTTCAAATGACAGAGGTAACCTGGAGGTGGCCGGTTCAAATTCAAGGAAGGACCTGGCTTTACCATGCAAGAGCATGGCACCTAGCCTGAAATACATTGGGTAAAAGTGTCAGTTAAGCAACAAAATAATTATAATAAAAGGGATGTTTTGTCACAGGATGCTGGGCCTGCCTTTGATTCAGAATTTGGCTAATTAGCTGTCAAACAAAAGGTTCATCACAGGGAGCCGTTTTGCTGGAGTTCTTAATTATGTGCTTTGAAATTAATTACAAAGTGTAGTACAAGTTTACTGTGAAGAAAAGCCGTGTAACATTTTCTTTGTAGCACTTATGCAAAGCAGGAAAAGAATCTTACTAAACGTTGCAAAAGCACAAACTCTTTGAGCTCTGAAGCCAATTCTCTTTCTGCTGTTTAGTCCAAGATGTGGCAGTAGATGTGGCAGCCGTGGGGTCACGCTAACGCCATCCTGGAATTCATCGATTTAACAGTTAGCTTTGAGTGGCTTGGAAGATGCCTGCAGCAGCAGGATCTTGCTGGGTCACGTGGCTCTCAGAGGCTCTTCAGGTGCCAGAAAGGAGCTGGTTGTCCAGCATCAAAGTGGCTGAACTGCAGCTTCCTGAAGTTCCATGCTACTCACTAGACAGAAATGATGTCTGAAGGGCTTCCTGAACATACGTGGGTTTCCATTTGGAAATCTAGTTGGTCCACACAACTCTCACGCTCACAAACCTGCCCTGGTGGCACTCAGGCTGACCTGCTGTGTTTTTAAAATATTTTCTTTCACTTTGACACTTTCAAGTCCAAAAGATCAAACATACAGCTTGTACATCCCAAGAATAGACGCTTAGAAAAAAATATTGCCAAAAACAGTTAAAGACTCATGGCATAAGAGGGGGCTTCAGTGTGAGAAAGAGCAAGGTGTGAGTTAGACCTATCCATAGAGAAATGGGGATCAGCACAAGTTTGTGATGCTGTGCAGGAAGGATGGACGTGCAGCAGCAGCCAGTGGGGACATAACCAGTGGTGAGTGGAACTGAGGTAGCTGGATCAGGCGGTGATGCAGACAGCAAAGGGAACACCTGGTATCACATGCTGTGGGAGGAGCAGCCTCTCACTGCTGGCCGGCTGGCAGGGGTCCAGGAGACAGCACTAACACCCATGCTCCAGTCTGGGGACAATCTGTATATTGAAACCTCCTAGAAGCGCTATGAGGGCACTGTGCTGCTCAGAAAACTCAGAAAGCAACCGAGTAACATAAAAGAAATACCACATCTGGAAACTGGTTGTTGAGAAAAATGATAAGTTCCGAGTTCTTCACCCAGAAACAGACACTATGTCTATAGTGTGATGTCCAGCATGACCTCAGAGGGCAGAAACAAGAAATGCAGTTCTTCCAGCAGGCAGCCAGGGGGCAGGAGAAGGAGCAGTCCGAGAGAAAAACAGCTCCCATGTCTCTCCTTGTGGTCCAAACATTAGAAAACCAGGCACCTGATTTTGCCCCAGAGTGGAGCATGGTTCCCAGTAAAGTTTCATTATCCCCACTGCACAGGCCCCAGCACTGCAGCAACAAAACAGAGCGCCGTCTCCATGGAAACCAAAGGCTGACTGGCATGTCAACCCACTAAAAGAATAAAACTGTCATGCCATTTGATTTGTGGTCGTCACAACTGGGTTGGCTTTTAAAAGGAGCCCTTGTCATGACATTTCAGAAATACCTAAAAACTCACCCTGCTTCTGCTCTTACAGAATATTTAAATATGATCAATAACACAAATAGCTTCACCACATGAGCACTACTTTTTATTTTTTCCTTAACGTATAGCACACACCTGGTTTTTGTCAAAATTACTGAACTAAATCTAATGACTGGCTGATGAAAGACAGTCCTGTATGTAATATTAAGCATTTAATGTGTGCTTATGTACAGTAACAAGTGTGAAAACATAACCAATAACTAAAAAATGTCATAATTAAAAAAGCATTTTTTCCTCACAAGTGTCAGAAAGTGACAAGTGTTTATGATTCAACAAACAGAGCCAATAAAGTAACAAACAGTGACTGTAAATATTCTTCAGTCTATCCATCAATATACAGTACTGTGCAAAAGTCTTAGGCATGCAACTTCAATGTCTGTTGAGAAGTACAGGTAGATTCTCAAACACCCAATCTCAGCCATACAGAACTATCTTCAGCAAAAAGAAGGAATCCTGCAACAGATGGTATGGTCCCCACAGAGCCCTGATCTCAACATGATCAAGTCAGTCTGGGAGTACATGCAGAGACAGTCAAAGTCTGTAGAAGAACTGTGGCCAGTTCCTCAAAATGTTTGGAAGAACCTACCAACCTCTACCTTAAACTGCATGCAAGTTTGCATAAGAGACCTGATGCTGTTTTAAAGGCAAAGGGTGGTCACACCAAATAGTGATTTGATTTCGGTTTTTTTGTCTACTGCACTTTTTAGAAGGTTTATTGATTATGTATTCATGGCATTATTTTTGGAGCCATCTCCACTTTATAGCATTTTCCCCACAGGTGCCTAAGACTTTTGCACAGTACTGTAAATAAACATTTGTTGAGCCCAGGGTGACAGTGAACTAGAGCCTATACTGAAAATACAGGGTGTGAGGCAGGGTTCACCTTGGACTGGACTCCAGTCCATTAAAGCCAATCAGAAGCACACGCAAAAGGCAGCTTAAAGTGACTAATTAACCTGAAAGACACATTTGGACTGTGGGAATAAACCAGGAACACCCAAAAGAAACGCACGCCAACATGTTGAGAACATATAAATTCTATGTAAATCGAGCCGGGTTCAAACCCACATGAGAACCGATATCACTAGAAATGTGAGGCACCAGCGCTACCAACTGCACCCTGACTTTAAATATTATGTTTTAAATTATACAATGAGAGTTGTTTGGCAGACATTCCATAATACCGTAATACCTTTACCAAATAATCAAATTAACCTATTAATGTATAAATTCCTTTCTCCAAGCATTGTTGAATGTATTTATGGAAGTAGTTCTTGTTATGCAGTTGCTGCTTGCAAACCACTGAACACCACTGAAGCACTCAGTTCTCACCTCAACATCAAACCTAGAGATACAAGCTCATTCTTTTTTTGGCAGGATACAGATCAATTCAGAACAAAGTATTGTGTCTTGTCCCGGTCTGGGGGAGCCTGCTGACCTCTTGCAAAGTTTGAAGAGGAGGTCTAAAGGTGGGAGAGAAACACTAACTAACTAGAAATGTAAGACTGCTTTCTGATGCACATATCCTACTGACCCTCAGCTTGTTTAAGAACAAAGATGCTATGCATCCCTACATTTTCTTTCTTCCTTCAAGCTATTCACTGAACTCCTTTGCAAAACACATACCCTCCTTCAGGAAACATATCAAATTGTTGTTTATTTTCTCTACCATGGGAATAGTTATTTTAGGTTTTTTTTTACAAATAGGCCTCTTCATACAGGCGTTACATAAGCAAAGCTGTCATTTTTTCCCCCCACCAGCTCACATGTATCTCTTTCTCCTTGGCAACCAGACGACATGATTAGGAAAAGGCGTTTCCAGACAGCCCTGTTTTATGAGGTGCACAGAACATGGTGCATGTGTATAAAATGTCAATCAATCAGTCAGTCCATTTTTACAGCTAAAGTTGTCTGACAAAGAGCTGTTTATCAATGGGGATCGCAGAAAGTCATAAAACCCACAGCTGATCTGTGAAAAAAATTAAAATTATTTGTTGAGATCTTGATGGAAGGAGATTGAAACCATATGAAACATAGGCGCTGCAATATGTGAGAAGTAAGACGTGCTGTTATGCGCCAGGCCCATGAGCTGTAAAAGGGGCTGAAATGTGAAATATCTTTTTTGAAAGTGAAAAAGAATGAGAATGTTGACAAAATGTGTCCGGATTTATTTTTCTGTGTCTGAATTATTAATCAGAACTTATTTGTTTGAATCCAAGAATCAGCAAGCTGCATTTCTTTGTCCAATTTGAGCATCATGGGCAACAAAAGAACCATATGGTACCTGCCTGGTTAGCGCCACCTACTGGTTCCTGTCACCTGCAGCAAAACCAGCCAGAGGATTCAACTGTGGGCCTCAAAGTGGAAAAGGGTGCATGACCATTCTTGTACTTGGAGATGAGTCTGCATGATGTTCAGGAGCACAGACAGGGTCCACAGCCTGAGAGATGCCAGAGCCCTGGCCAACTGCACAACCTGCACTGCTCAATCTCAGCTGGCTAAAGGTGTAACGCTGAAAAAGGGTTTAGACAAAGCCATCTGCTGTGTGACTAAACAGCCTCCCATGTGGCCAGTGCTCGGGGTGCTGTAAGAAATCCAGGTTGCCCTGGAGAGGGGAGGGGGAATATGGATCAGTGAGGAGAACAATGACGGAACTGTTTCACTGTTATTAATGCAGTTCCTCGCATACACTTTTTTGTACTTGATCTTATGTTAAGTGCTCTTCTGTTAAGGCAGCCTTGCTGGGGTGCTACATAAAAATAAAGGTAATGTACCAGAAGGGGAGAAGGAGACGAGGTGTGTTTAAATATGGCACATTGTGGGATGAGACATATAGAGACTTTAATGATTTTGAACAAGTAACGTAGAGGTTCACAAATGAGGAGTGTTTACAATGATGATGATGATGAGTATTATTATTATTATTATCATTATTATTATTATTGCTGTTTCAAGCGGATGGTGAAATATCTAACCAGAAGTCCATCTGTGGCCCCTGACTATTATTTATTCATTTGGTTTACATTTTTCTCCAGAGTTGCACAAAATTATTCCCTCTTTTTTGCAGTAACACTAATTTATAATAATCAGTCTCAAGGCAGCATCTCCAAATATTATGCCACCTTCTGGCAGTTTTAACCTATACGTCTGTTTCTGTTTCAGTGATGTCAACTTCTCACACAACTTAACAGGCAGACTGCATTATGCAGTGACATGATGTGTGACGATCCTCTCTTCATTATCTGGTGTCGAGAGCCCAGCATTGCCCACACTCTCCCTCTGTGGGTGACCGCGCTGTGACAGGAGGTGTCACACTGCCTTTGGCTGCTGATAGTGGGGGAGGGGTCCCTGGCACCTGCAGCTATTGTTCTCAGTCCCTCCCTCAGCCTCTTATGACTTCCTGTAGTAGAACTTTACCTCCTCTGAATTGGATTGTGGGCCAAAAAGGAACACAGACAGTTAGACACAGGTCAGTAACACTGCTTAAAAAAACCATATGAAAAACATACGTCTTTTCCAAGGTGTTCCTACATCACCCAGAGGTGACCGGCACTTTTGAAACACACCTGGCAGAGAAGAAACGCGTCTTGTTCTCTAGGAAACTACAGAGGCACACGCTCATATGTTCCCTGGGTGGACACTGGCAAAATGAAATGTCCACGGTCAACATTGGGATAGAGCTCTGCAGGTGATGGTCATCTCCCCCTTCGGTGGTGTTAACAGTGACTGGAAGAGTCACAGCAGGTGACAGCAGGTGATGGAGGTGAGAGCAGGTGACGGGGGTAAGGGTGAGGGCAAGTTTATATTACACGCATACTGTAGTGCCGCTTATAGCTTAGCAGCCATCACAATTATCCATATTGACACGGCACAGAGAACAAGCAGGTGGCATGGGGGCTCTTCCCCCTTCTAATTCCTCAGATCCTTTCCTAGGATCAGTGAAATCCTTAATGGTCTGGACACAACCACTGCCCCATGGTGGCGCAGCGGATGGCACTGGTGTCTAACATAGCCTGAGCTGTGTCTTTGGACACGAGGACTGTCCCCACTTGGTCTATATGTCATTTTCTTATTTTCCCTAAATTGATGTGGTTTCCACCAGGTTCTCAGGTTCCCTTCCGAAAGTCTTTCTCTGTCGTTTAAATGGGTGAATGACTGTAGGGAGTTTTTTATGTAGCGCTATATGTCGCTTTGGATAAAAGCGTCTTCTAAAGAAGTAAATATGATCGTAACCTGGATTTACTAACTGTCGTGACACGGTGGGCTCTCAGATGACCTGTGCAGGCAGGACAAAGGAGGAATAACTCCTTTGGGGGAGGGGGCAGAGCAACTGGATACATCTGAAAAAACATTAAACAACTGAGACACCACAGAGCAACAATTTAAACAGATCCATAATAAGAGATCTTAACTAATATGTGGGGGTCATAATCCGGTTTTAATTTCAACCGTAATTGAACCAGCAGTCATAATTACGAGCAACAGCTGGGGGCTGAAATTACACCTTGTAAAAATACCATCTGACCCTGCGCTGCCAGTCCCCGATAATATCTCATAGCTTCAGTGAATCACTGTGCTTTCTGCCGCCCATAAATCTTTTCTTGCGTTCCTGGGGGTCCAGTGCTTGTTCTGCAGGTCGTGCTGATGGAGCACGTCTAACTGAAGTTTGCACATGGAACGACTCTAAACCCTAACAAAGAATGGAGATGAAAACAAAAGTAGTCATTTATCAGAGATGACACCGCTCAGCAATGTTTTTGTTACTGCTTAACATGTACTCTGTCAGACAGTAACAAGGAGTTGGAAAATACATAAAAAACAGTGTGTTTTTCATACTCTGGTAAATTGCATCAAAAATATGCAAAAACATTTCACCACTCATGAAATTCACATAGATTTTGATACTACATGCAAGAACTTAAAAATTTTAAAAATTAGTATTTTTTCATTTAAACATTATAGTTTTCATTAAAATTTTTAAAAAATGTATAACTGCAAGGAACCAAATATTAAATATATTATTATGTCCATATATAATATTTAAATGTAAATTTACAGTTTGGAATTTTAATTTTTATTTAAATATACATATACTCTGAAAACCTTAGGGTAGTACCAAAAGGGCAGCAATAACATACTGCATGTGTGTCTTCAGCTTTTTTCTCCTCTGTCAAATTTAGCCACGGTAAAGTGAATGTTAGTAAACCAAGGGAATCAAATTCACTTGCAGGTCATGCTCTGTAAGCAGTGTTCTCTGTTATACCTGTAAATGCTGGATAAAGCTTATTTTGAATTAATGATGATCTTTTTTCTGAAATCGCATTCATATTAAAAAAGCAAACTGCAGCCACACTGTGTAACATTGCTGTGTTAAGGTATTTCATTCAGAGTTCCCTCAATGGTAGCCAGGCGTGGAGTCTGGAAAGGATTTATGTCGTTATACTATGAGAGAAAAAATATTTCCTGCAAAAAGCTCGCCTGGAATTGTTTTACCACCCCATCATGCAACATATCATCATGTAAGTCAGGCGTTATCGTGTACGTAATGAGGGGGTGCTCATAAAACACATCTGCCCTTCAGGGAAGCCAATTGTTATGAATTAATTTTATTGGCGACTGTCTGTAGCTGTAAATCTGCAGTACAGACATATCGCCGGCCACATCGCCAGGCACATATCAAACCACAACAGTCTCACCTGAGCACTAGATAATGGCAACAAGCAACCATTACAGAAACACTCCATCTAAAGCGATCAAATAAACTGCCCCATCAGTCCTCACTGTAGAATACTGTGGTTGCAACACAAGAGTTCACAGCTAAAAATTCTAGGAGAGACTGTTATTGTGCAACAACAAACAAATTCACTTTAGTTACTTCAAGGAAATTTTCCACAATAATGGAAAAGATATCATTGCTTCCCCTAGAAATTTACTATAGCATGTGTGTCTGGCAGTCCCTTAAGTGGGCTGGTGCTCAGTGGTCAGTACAATAGTGGCATTTCTATATTAAGCTCTTTGGAGAAACAGGACTTGTTCTTGCTTCCAGCATTTCTGATAAGCTCCCAGTGTACTTTCTGTCCTGGGATAATCAGATTCTTTGAATGAGCTGCTCTCCAGCAAAAGACTGCTGCATTACATGGGCATTATTCATAATAGCACTCATGGCTACTTTTCATTACCAAGGGTGCACTAAGTTATGCTGCAGGTCAGCTTTTGTGCTACTTTCCTACTGGTTGCTAGATACTTGCATTTGTGGATACAGTTTTAAAGAAACTAGCTGAGTTAACCAGTGTTGTTCAGGTCAAAAAGGTGTAGTGATGGAAACATATATATATAGTAATAGCATTTCATAATCCCCAAACTATTTTACCATTAAAGTGGTTACATTTAGTACATAAGCACTGTTTGTGCTGTCAGACAGGCGAATGTCACAGACAGCGATGGTAGTTTAATGGAAAGGAAAAACAATATTTATATCATTAAACTTTACTACCCTTACATCACAAATGTGTGCTGCACAGTATGTGTGTGTGTGTGTGTGTGTGTGTGTGTGGAACACAGGTAGCCTGTGCAGACAGATGTGCAGACAGTAACAAGAATCGCCAAACTTGATTAACTTCTGATTGGTGTTTCCCCTGAGAAAGTAGGTTAGTATATGTTTGCAGAGACAATCTATGCTTTTTTCTCCAAAATTCTGAAAAGTATATCAAAGTGCTGACTCTAACCTTAACCCTACTTATGGTCAGTTTTAACCTACTTCAATCATGATGAGGAAGAAACAACTGCTAAACAAATATATTATAGACATGCAACCGCTTCACCCATCTCTAACCATTTGGAGAAGGTTATGGTTCTCTTTATTTCTACAGTGAGTCCAGATAAGTGAAGTGAGGTGACAGGATTTATACCCTGAGATGTTTTTTCACTTCAGCAATGCAAATGCGATGCTGTTCAAACCTGTTGGAGTACAATGGTGGAACAGGGATTTTCCTACCAACCTCTGTGCAGGTACACATCTAATGTCTTTTTTAAATCAAAGCAAATCATTTTGAAATTGAACACCAGTTTAGTAAATTTAATAAAGGTAGCCAGCACCATTTTCTGAGTGCTTGAGCATTTGACATTATTGTCATGAAAGGAGTTCTTTCTAACCATCACCCCAGAAAGCAAATGATCAAGCTATTGGCATTGAAGCACGCTGCCTTGCCAGGCCAGTTTAGCATCTTTATGGTAGGGTAGTCTGATACAAGCTGTGGTCCCATTTTGAGCAATGGGTAAGGACTCCACATAGATGCTCAATCTGACCAAAACAACTCAAGCACCATCATCCAGCTCATGTCTTCAAACCCTGAGACCAGCCGCTGCTCCAGGAGACCTCCTCCAAAAAAAAAAAAAAAACAGACCTGCCTTCTCTGGAAAGGAAACAAAAGCAATTCATACACTGTGTACCCCAATTAGCTCCCATTACATTATCCTCCCTCCACATATTCACAATTCTACAAGGACATTAGCAAAAAACACTGAATGTAACTGTTTTTCACACAGCACAGCCATAATACACGAGCATAAATTTATAAGCTTAAACTGAACGCAAAGCTAAAATCTCATAAGGATACAAGCAGATTGGTGCAAAAACAAGCACGAAATATGGCCACATAGCTATTGCATTGTTGTTCGTGGCAGTGCTGGAAGTGGGGAAAAAATTAAATGTCGGTTCTAGGCTTACAGGCCTGCTGAAGTGCACATCATTTTGTACCAGCAAATTATTAAATATTAAAATTTGAATTTCTGCACAAAATATAAAAGTAGGAAATATTCCTGATGCTTGCAATATTCATTTCTTTAATCAAGGCAAAACAAATTTGGAACAAAAAACCAGCACGCAAGCTGACTTGCTGTACAACTTAGTGCACCCTGGATAATGAAATGTAACTATGAGGGTTTTAATGAATAAAGGAAAATAAACTATAACAGTCTTTCACTGGGAGAGTAGCTCAGCCAGAGAATCTGGTTGCCTGGGAGCAGAAAAGAGTATTGAGAGTATATGGGAAGTGCCCCTATACAAGATAAAGTTCCAGTACCCCAAAGAGCAAAATGTAGTCATTACTGGGCATCACTGAGTATCATCCTATTCCAAACACTGGTCCATGGTGCACAGTGTCATTCAGAAGTCCTCTAGTCAACAGCCTCAGATGTACAGAATGAACAAGTAAGGTGCTCTGTAAGCAAAAGACTGGCAACCTTTCTGACAAGCTAGTCAGAAAGTGGCCATCAAAGCATAAATAGAGAGGATCCACAGTGACAGGTCAAGTGTTGGATCTCAGTTTGGTGTCTAGGGCCCCTAGTCACAGCTAGTTGGAATATCATGGAGCACCCATGTGAACTACAATGATACTGTTGTTAATATAACACTTTTCTGGTCTTCCCCAAATGTGCCTCTACAAAGGAGTAGAAAGCCAGGCCTTGACAAAAATGATGGCCATTCAGTAGCTTTCCCTGGTTTCTGAAACGTTGCCTGCCTTAGAACACCTTGTCATTGCCCTGAAACCCCACAGCTTCAAAATTACAATCCAGTAACTTTCATTTTCAGTTTATGACACGCAAAATCAACCTTGTCTTTTTTCTTCATCATTATCTGACACTTATGAGCACCACAGTTTGTCTCAATGGTCCCACCACAGTGCTTAAGTGGTAAAGGTTTCTAGACCACAGCACAAGTCTGTAGGAAAGTGCAACACAGGTTATTTTAAGACTTAAAGGGCAAACAGTGGGGGCCGGAGGGGGGTCTGAGGAGACACATTTTAAACAGGCACCCACTCATTTAGTTTTACCTACTGCACAGCCCGAGACACCCAAGTGTTATAAAGTCAGCGGGAAGCAAATATTTGTCGGTCCAGCAGCACTGGCCGTCTGCTCGGATCCCAGAGCACAGCCCCTCGAGGCCACATTTCACAGCTCACCGTCAGTTTTGTTCAAATTGGATGCACTTATAATTGCTTGCAGCAGGATACTGGAGTGTATATTAATACTTTCTGTTTGTTTCTTAGACTTTTGTCATCTCTGGTATAAAATATTCTTAGTCACACTGATTCCAGCCACTCCTAACACTGGTTCTGTTTTATGGTGCTTTCTGCTGTACTGCACTATTGTGCGATGTTATTGGCCTCCACTGTACTGCATTTGAGCAGCAATGGTTCAGTGGGCTTCTCTCAAAGAATCAGCCAAATGAGAAAAAGTCAATAAAGAAAAAATGAAACGTAAAGCAGGAATCTTTAATTTGTGTCTGCAAATATAGCATTTGAGTGTCTTACATTAGTGTGGGGAGAGATTCCTATGCAATAGTCAGCAGAGAGTGGAAGCAAACTTGACAGAACAGGACTGAGATGCCAGTGGGTGACTGCTGTTCAGGCATCCAACATGCAGGTTCTATGGGCAATCCCACATACACCCACACACGTGCACACACACGTGCACACATACACTTTTTACAACTTTGCAACTTTAATGCAATAAATGACAACAGAAAATAGGGTATAATAAACAAAAAGTTCTCACACTTTTAATTTTTAAGCTGATCAAACCCATGGGCATGTTTTTTATGGGCATATCCCCACAACATCTGTTTTCCTGGGTTTACTAAATCCTTCTGTTTCTTTCTCCTATTATAGTTAAAGATAAACGGAAAAGTACACACACTTCCCTCAAGCACAAAATGCATTTCAAGGAATTCTTGCTTCCATGAAAAGAGCGCAAATAAATACCCATGTCATAAAACAAATGTTAACTTGATTTACACCATACTTGCAGGGGTTGTAAAATGTCTTCAGTGCACACATCTGCACTCCACTGCTGGAAAGCCCAACATGAAAATAAGGCTGTAATGATGCCCAGTCTGTTAGCCACATTAAAACATATGAATGATTAAATAAACTTCTAAGTATAACCATAACCTACTGCATGACTTCTACAGAGTATCTTTACCAGTGCAATTGAAAGGCATTTTATGTCCCAGCTAAGTGCTAATTTTGCTCTTTGATAGGAATCAAATGAATTAAAGTTTCTTTCTCCTACTTGCAGCATCCATGATACTATTATGACCTACATTGATTGTTGCCATGGCAATGGCACAAACTCCAAGTCCCAAGCATTAAGAGCTTCCCCAAATTTCCCCAGGACAAACACAAAGGGAAGCTTGCTAATTATGTTTTAAAATCATGGATTAGAAAACAGTTTTCCTAAAGCTCCCATTTATAGCAACCACTCACAGCTCACCACAGTAAATGATGATTAATTACACCTTGTTTTTTCACTGGATTATTTTATTCGCTAAGTTGAATGTGTGCGAGTTTTCAATTACATTTGAAAAATTTCAAGAGACTCATTGGACGTACATGTATCCACTCATAAAGGTGCTGAAAGGGGCACCATCCATCTTGAACACATTGCATCTGCTAATTCAGGTCAAGAAAATCATTATGATAAGTCATTGTCTTATTAAACTAGGATGACAGATGAAAATAAAGATGAATAAATTGATTTTCTTCATGATCATATTCAAACTGTAACAGTATATCCGTTTTTACTGTTTCATTCTGTGTGTGTGTGCACACGTGTGCGTGCATGCGTGTGTGTGTGCGTGTGTGTGTGCGTGTGTGTGTGTGTGTGTGTGTGTGTGTGTGTGTGTGACTAAGTGCTAACTAGACCAGCTAAACCAGGGGAAAGGGCTGCAGTCAACCAGCAGGGACTCCAGGGAATTTGAAGGCGACACTGAGTCACTCGGCTAGAGCTGTGAGTGACAGATTAAACACAGGTGGTCTTTGAAAGCACACCTACTCATGGATGTGACTCAGTCCTTGTCACATATGTGCCAAGGTGGCTGCACTTAAGGGAGTGCATGTTTCCTCCAGGTGGTACCCTCAATCGCTGACATAAAACCTACCTCACATAGGTGGGCAGGGGGGACAGCTCCTCTACCAGGGCATTGTGGATGCATGGGAGTTTCTCTCTCCTCAGCTGCAGCTTTCTAACATGATGGGGCTGGACATTCAGGAGTACATGAGGTAAGCAGAACTGGGACAGAGTCCTGATGTTGCCACCAAATCAGAGGGACCTTGGCCTAAAATGGTCTAACTCTGGACAGAGGATGTGAATGGTGGAGGAGGGCTGAGTCCAAGGGAGATATGGAAGCAAATGTGGAAAAATATTTCTCAGAAACATTCTGTGAAACCAGACAGGAAAGTCTCTGGTCAGTCAGAACCTCAGTTTGTTGGTCACCTGCCCATCCTGTCTACAAAGTGAGCCAGCTCTGTAATTAACGCAAAAAAACAACATTATCCAACCCTTTAGAAAATCTCCCAAGAGAATATCACCAAAGATCTTGTCTCTTTGAAAAAGAATGTGTCTAAAATAACCATCTGTCACTTTCACAGCACAAATGGGGGGCCTGTGCTGTCTGGACTGGCCATCACTAGGCCTAATGTTCTTCTTCCAAAGCGCTGACTTGCCATCACACAATGCTTTTTAAATGCTTTGCATTTTCATTTTTAGCTTTCAACATAATAGCCAGTCATCATTTAAATGGGTCTCTGCTTCATAAACTAACCACTTCAGTCTGTCAGCCACAAAACCCCGTATTAAGAGAAAAATAGAGATCTGCAGGTTTGCCTCTCCTCCCTTGGGAAAAGTGTGAATGAGGCAGTTTGATGAGTCCCCCCTCCTCAACCCAGACAAACACACATAGACAGCGGAGCAGAAAATAAGTCCTTGCATTCTGCTTGAGCCCTCTGCATACACACACAGGCTGCTCATTCACAGCACACACTACATAGGTGTAACACACCACTGGCCATAAAGTAACAATATCAGCCATCTAACTGGTGTACATCACTGCTGTCACCTTGGAGCACACTCACCTGCCGAGGGTCACTTACAGAGAGAGGTTTCTCAAACCCAGAAAACGCAAAGAAACTAATATACAGTACTGTGCAAAAGTCTTAGGCACCTGTGGGAAAAATGCTATAAAGCAAGGATGGTTCCAAAAATAATGCCATGAACACTTATTAATCAATAAACCTTCTAAAAAGTGCAGTAGACAAAAAACCTCAATCAAATCAATATTTGGTGGGACCACCCTTTGCCTTTAAAACACCATCAATTCTCTTATGCAAACCTGCATGCAGTTTAAGGTAGAGGTTGGTAGGTTCTTCTAAACATTTTGAGGAACTGGCCACAGTTCTTCTACAGACTTTGACTGTCTCTGCATGTACTCCCAGACTGACTTGAGCAGGTTGAGATCAGGGTTCTGTGGGGACCATACCATCTGTTGCAGGATTCCTTCTTTTTGCTGAAGATAGTTCTGTTTGACTGAAATTGGATGTTTGAGGTCATTCTCAGGCTGCAGAATGAATTTGGGACCAATCAGAAACCCCCCTGACGGTAGATAAGAATTTACCTGTACTTCTCATCAGACATTGAAGTTGCATGCCTAAGACTTTTGCACAGTACTGTACCTTGACAGTCAAAAGTTTGAATACACCTGGGGCAATGGTTTAAACTTGTATGGGAAGAATTTGATGGCAAAGTGAAACCAAAGCAGCCACAGGTGCCCTCAATATCTGGGAATTTCTGCTGAAGAACATGGCATCTGACCAAACCTGTTAACAGACTGTCCAGTGGGGGAAAAACAAACTAGTTTCCACCAAACCTTTGACCAAGTGTGGCACCACCACAACAGAGCAGAGCATGTGCTGCAAGAAACCAGAAGGTCACAGAAAGCCACAGGTGGCTGCGTAGGAAATCACTAACACCAGCTCAGTATAACCAGACTGAAATTCGGAAATTCGGAGGCACAGTGTGCATATTGAAGACTGTTACTAATGTCTACGTTCTTACTGGATGACAATATAAACTAATGTCAAATAAAGGCTTGTGACACCATGAGGCCAAGTGTTAGTAATGTGTTTTAAATGGTTTTATTTGAGGGGAAAAAAGGAGATTTTAGATGACTTATCTAATTACTGGCAGATTTGATGCCGCAATTATATTCTAAAGATTGTAAAAGTCATTTCTTAAATTTAGGTTAAAGAGCTTCAGCCAAAATTTTTGAGGTAGAAGCTTTCAACTTCATTGAATTACAACTTACTTTAAAGCCTTTTTATTAATATTAGAGACGTGCCAGACAGCTCTTTGCGATGTTAATTTTCTATAGAGAATTTATAATGGTGGAGAATTCTGCCAAAAAAAAGCCCTTCACGTATAAAATGGGACAGTTTGGCTTCCACAAGCTTATAAAACAGCAGAAGAAACTTTAGCGCTGAATCTTCTCAGCAACAGCTTGGACTGACCTGACATCAAACACTGGGATCTGGAAACAAGCAGTCCAGGCCAACATTTCCCTCCATAGTCAACAGCTTCAACTTTTTAAATGAGAAAAGTCACTCAGGAGAAGGAATTAGTTGCACATTGCAATTAAGTTGAGTGTTTTAACGCAGCATGAGTACCATAGTAAAAGACCAGCATGAATATCTCACAATCAGATGATAAAATATCTTGACTCAAAGTTATTGTCCTTGCAAAAAGTTGAAATAGCATAAGAATACAGAGGACTGAGGGAAAACCTGAGACAATGAACAATCCATACATTTTCCAGTAGGCAATGTATCCTCTCATAAATACAGACAAGTCAAATCAAGGCTGTGCTGACAGGGGCAGAAGAAGATCACAATGAAAGGACTTGAATAAAAACGGCCATGAAGAAGAGGGAAAAAAACCAGAGTGTGTATAAACTGGAACATGCAGTACTTTGAGTCAGACTGCTGGGAGTGTTAAAACAAACTGAGGTCAAGTAGACAATGGTGCCTCTAAATGGTGCCTGTAGGCTTTCAAGCACATTTCAGAGTGTGAACAATGAGCCCAAAGTGGTTTATTTCTATGAGATATGATTCATCTCAGCAGGCCTACAGGCATTACCGTCTTGTTTTTCTGATGGTTTTAGTGGCATGACAGTCTGCTGCATTGGACAGGTAGGCCAACAAATGGAAAACGTATGACTGTGCACTTAATTATATTGACTTTAGTTTTTATTCACCTTCTGACCAACATTATAAAATGGAAAGTTGGGTGTGCCTGGGAACCTCAATGTGTGACTGGGTGTTTGGCATTCCAAAGAACATCCAAGCTGGCATGAGGATCATAGGCGCTAAGGAACCTTCATGCTTAATCTGTTTAATGAAAATGAAACATAACATTCTATCACTGCTTTTGTCTTTATCTTAAAAACATGATGGATGCAATACTCTTTTTTTCTGCAGACTTTATAGCCCTTTCCAAAAGTCACAGTAGGAAATATTACTAGTAAAACTCTTTCCTTGGGAGTCACATCATTACCTGTCCTATTTTCATAACAAACGGACCTAAAAACATTATTCATTTGTTGGCCAGCAGACCTTAGCCAGTTCTCAATGGGCCAGTTTTTTTCTGTCTATCACTGAAAAGCTTCTTTTAAAACTAGGCCTGTTTTTCAGCTTGAAATCACTGACCTTAAATTGCACACAACACAGTAGCTCAGTCTGACTCCAGAGGTCATTATGCAGTTTTACAACAGCCTGAGTAAATTAACCACTTTGCACAGCCTGTTCTGAACTCATTTAAGTGCTCAAAGTCGCTCTTCAGACACCTGAAATAAAGTATAATCTGGATGCAAATTGCCCAGGTCCTGTCCTTGAGGTACATCACCATATCATGTAATCTGCATGAAAATGGCAGTTCTTATCAATGGGTTTTCCAGTTCACCTAATATGAAAGCAAAGCTACAGTATTCATTCCTACAGTAAAAAGGAAGTCAGGAGGCATTTCAATCCAATCATCGACATAGAAGCAAAAGTCTGCAAAAATTAAGGATTTGAAATGATGTATTAACCCTGTGCGTTTGGTTAACAGGTAAAGCCACGTACGAATGAGATTTATGGAATTTGTGTAAAGGGCATTTTTATGCAGCTCTAGCCAGTATCTGTTACAAATTTATTTGAACAATTAAAAACAAACTAAATGTGATCAGATATTGGAAAAAAAATATCCAGCTGCAAGCCTCTTTTGAAGTAAGGTGTGCTTTAACATACAAAAGAGAATCAACAGGTTCACATCTGGCTGTGAAGCTGGTCAGTTTAATAAATTAGCAATGCTTATCATGACATTTTTAATTCCTAATAGAAATAACATGGCGTTAAACATATTGTGCAGAATTTGCGCTGGAAGACCGGGACTGGCATTTTTGCCACAAGTCTACCTTCAGCCACATTTATGAAATGAACAGGCCCACAAAGAAGAGATTTCATAAAGAAGAGCAAGGCGCCACCTGGTGGACCTTCATAAAAACAGGCCGCCGCTGTGTTTTATTGATGTGGTTAAACTTACGCTGTAGGTCGATAAAATCGCCTGAAAAGGACCGTCTTATAGCGAAACAGCGGAGATGTTTTCCCCTAAGAAAGAATGTAAAATGAGTTTACATGCACAATTACACCGTTAAAAAAATCATTTACATATCTTTTACCATGACAGTAGTATTATTAGTACAGCATTACCAAGCGGTTTGTGATAAACACATCTTGCTTTAACAGGTGTCATCATTACTGGGTTCAGGACAGTAATGGTTCGTAACTGGCTTTTCCACAACATACCCCACTCAGAAAGTACCAGTTTCATTCATTCATTCATTCATTCATTCATTCATTCATTTGTCCATTCATTGACATAGCCAAGAAGGTATTTGAAATGAAAATGAAATATTGACTGTTTATTGCTTTACATGTGCAGGTATATGTTGATGTGGTATGGCGGGACAGCAAGCAGCGCTGTCATCTCACAGCACGTGGGGTGCTCGGGTGTGGGTTCAAATCTGCTTCAGTTGGTGTGAAGTTTGCATGGGTTTCCTCCTACAGTGCAAAGACGTGAGTTTCAGGTTAATTGGTCACTCTAAAACGGCTATAGTGTGCAAATATGTTTCTGTGTGATGTCCCCACAACAGACTGGTGTCCCACCCATGCTGCAGTTCCCCTGCAACCCTGACCAAGACAGAGTGGTTAAAGATAATAGATACTATACTTACTCCACTCTATGTATTTCCGGAAAGCATGAAAAAAACTTGTATTACTTACCAAGTGTGAAACATGCAAGCAGTTTTGGTGTTTGGAAATGTAAATTATAATTGTAGTATGAAAATAGTCACAGACCTCTACACTCAATGTACAGCATTGGACTTTAAACAAGAATTTTTCCAAGTCATATTTTAGAATGTTCTACAATAATATAAAACAAAACCTCTAAAAAAATCACAAAAACACAGACAAGCCTTATAATAGATGTTCAGAAAACACAAACAATAAATTCATACCAATATCCTGTGACATACGTTTCTTCTCTTTTCATATAGGAATTCCATACGTTATTAAAAACACCCTTTTTACTTACAGTATTTACAAAGAAGTGTCTAATTTCTGGTATGTTCCATTTATCTGTTTAAAATATTGTTTAAAATGATTTCCAGGTACTGTTACTGATTCATAGATAAATTCATTTGCACATGCAGTATATGTATATATAAAAAGTGATTTGAAATGTAATAGACTATTATCATATGTTTACCACACCCTGCTGGACTAGATGTAACAACTGAATTCAGTGAAAATGCACTGTGTGTCAGAATGGGAAGAATGCTGGTTTGCAACATAATTCATTTTATTGTTAGATTTTAGTGCCATTATAACACAGTAGAATAAATATTCATGAACAAAAATCTGTTCCTTACTGTTGTTGGTGATTCAACCAGAGGTAACAAAAAGCTTATTTTACATTCTGCTGTTCCCCCAAGAAACTTCAGTCTTGGTTATTTCTGTGGATTGTGGTTTGCCTTTAAACTAATCTCAGAAACCAAAAGTTCACAGATGGTTTTTTGACTGTGGAAAGGTAAAACAAAAGGAATCTGGCTTTTCATATTAAGGAGGACCATAGAAACTGTTAAAACCAGCCAGTTTGGATGGGTACTGACATTGCTACATATATGTTATTTGCTACCAATATTTTCAACCGTTTTTATTTTCAATAAAAACGGACCAGTTATGGCAACTGTCTCACAGTGCCAAAGGTTCCCTTTCTTTTTAGTTACAACATTTAAAGCATCATTATTTCATTTAGGACACGCATCAGAAATCCATGCTCCATCTGACAGAGGTAACCCACAGTGGTGAGAGTAAGCAGCTCCACTTCTGTTGCCACAAACAGATGTGAGAGAATGGCTGTGACACGCATGGTGTTGCTCTCCTCTCAGTTCAGAGGTATGTATGAACCTGCTACAGTTGCCAGGGGCTGACTTACAGGTCAGTCCTTTTAGGCCCACTTGCCAGTGGTTGCAGGTCCACTTAAACAGCAAAGTTCATTTCTGGTCCTCTCAGGTTCACAGCCAGTCACACAGAGAAGCAAAATGCTGGAACAGCGTCTATGCAGGAGTTCTTCGATAGAGAAATACCATATCTGGCAGTGGTAGAGTTGAAGAGCACATGGGGTCCGGCTGTGGACTCAACCCAGCAAATCTGGTCAGTGTCGTCTGCAACCAGCAACTCAGGGGTACCTGGCCGGGACTCATGAAGGGCTGACCAGCGACTCCTCATGACAGGTTTGGCAGCAGCGCTGCCTATAATGGGCCAAAGGGCAGAGCTGGAGCCTCTTTACTGTGATACAGTAATGGGTTGTGTCCCTGCAAACACCTGGAAACACAGAGACAGGAAACAACAAGAGACCTTCACACCTCATGCTAGAGGCCAGGAAACTGGTCTCTCCTCCAGCATGTGGAAAGAACAAGGTTACAACTCCAGGTTACATGCTTCATATGGTAAAGTGCTTAGGGAACCATATAAACAAGTGTGTGTATAAAATCCCATTTTCACAGATACATTTCATATAATTATGTGCTTATTATTTAAAAAATTTCCAGTTAGCTGTTTGTACAAGAACTACAACGTTCAGCCACATCAACATTATTAGGTTATAGAAATTCAAGCCTACTAAAGTGCTGCAATATGTAATATGAATCTGTATGAAAATATAAAATATACGGTCAAAAACAACTGTGCATTTAACAATGAGAGGAAGCGACGGTTTTCTCAGCATGTGTACACAGCACGGCACCACAACCTGGTCAGGCTTGGCGTTGCTGCGCTTTACCGTCACAGGATGCTACGTTGCAGTGCTGCCAAGTGACAGGCCGGTGCTGCCAGGCACACTGCTGGTTCGCCAGCTTCCTGCCGGTCCTCCGGTGAACACACTCCACCTGGCGAGACTGGAACCCGCTGCCACAGTCTGTGCTACATGCCCGCCACGGCCCTGTCCGCCACTGGTTGGCACATACCTCCCAGGTGCAGTTACGTACTGATGATGGCCTGCAGACATACCCAGCCCCCACAGTGCCATCTTAGACTGCACTATATGACATCACACCTCACTGAATGGTATCACACTGTATTATATGAGCTCACGTGTCATTCCACAAAATTGCAGTACACCATTTGGCATCATGCTTCACAGTATGGCATCCCAGTTCATTGCATGATATCAAGTTGCAGTTGCCACACACCTGTAATCTAATATTTGATTGTATGACATCAAGCAGCTAGGTCTGACATAATTTCTCCCCATTACATCACACTATCCTACTTGACATCATTACTCACTGTCTGACATCACTCTGTTCTCTCTGATGTTATGTCAGACTGAAGGAATGTCAAGAATAAAGTATGCTTTGGACTGAGAAGCAAAAAAAATGAGCTAATATATTGCATAAAATACTGCATACAGCTACAGTAATAACTTTCCCAAATATCATCCATGTTCTAACATGGACATCTAACATCATATTTGATAACGAACCCTGGCTAATCAAGCCTCTGACTTTCAGCAGAAGCATACTGTACTACATAAAAATACTATTTAACTTTCAACTTTTTGTTAAGTACAGTAATCCCTCGGCATCCAAACTCCCTATTTTCAAATTTTCACTCTAACGAAGGAATATTTTTTTGAATATTTTTATCCAAAGCTCATCTAAAATAAGAAACATCAGAACATGAATGAACATCAAAATAAATAAAAAACATCTAGGTTTCTAAGAGTACTGTACAGTGTACTGTAATAAAAAATATTGAAAGTATTGTAATAAACTGTATTGTATACTGTTACGAATTTACTGGAAACAAAAGTTCGAAACACACGTACCGGTGTCTTATCAGCTGTATCCACTGTTTCCACTCGTTTTCTTAGGAGACTCCTGCTTGTGTTGTGTGAATATGTTTGCGCAGCATCACCACATATACTGTGATTTAAGCTGGATAATTCAGCTGGGTGTCCAACAGTCCTCACAACAAACCTCGCAACCCTCTCTCCCTTCACTCCATTCGATGAGTACCCAGTCTAAGTTGTTAGCCATGTTTTTTAAAATGATCAGCATTTTTTAAACTAAATTTCATGTTTTTAAACGTCAGTGGCAGCACTAACATATGAAATGTCCTGTACTGTACATACTGTACCATGTGATAGAAACATGTAAACTAATGTGTTTTCTAACTAGGTAACTGGTGTTTACAGTGTTTTATCAGGCTGAAGTCATGGGTTGATAGTTATATAGATGTTTTCTGATGAGCTGGGAGAAAATAATTTATTTATTTTTCCATTTAAAAAGATTGGAACTAAGCACTTGGTATCCGAAAAACCGGTATCCAGCGTATTTTCTTCGACAATTTACATTCGGATACCGAGGGATTACTACATCTTAAGTGAAGCACCATTGACAAAACACACATTTACAAAAATACATAAATGTTGAGACTTTCCACATTTCTCGGACCACCCCTCAAGGTGCAGTTCCAGTACGTGGATACCACCGAGAGTTCTAACCCACCTGGTCCTCTGGGCACAATGGGACTCAGCAAGGGCAGAGCCATTAGTATGCTGGCACATCACTGGTCGGCTCTGAATGGCAAGGGCAGGGCCAACGCACCTCCCGGAGCACTGTGGGAAAGAGGATGTTGCGATGTGGGCCTTCAGCTGAGGTGGATGTGATATGATGGGGTGGAGTGTGTGCCCCTACCTGTCCCCACCGGATGGTTTGCCACACAGTACACAGGTGTGACAGACAATCCTCTCTGTCCACTGGTCGCGGGACTGTAGCACACATGGAGTCAGGTAGGACCCTCAGTGTCCCCTGGGCCTGCCATTGGTGGCAACGCACTTGCCTCTGCCGGAAGCCCCACTCACAGGAAGCAGAACATTCTGACCATATGGTTGTCTCCCAGCTGCCAATAAAAAAAGAGTTTAATATTTCAAACATGGACTCTTGAAGCAACTTGACTTATGTGGTTGCAGCTAGTCAGAAGGTCTTTGAGCAGCAATGATGGACTCATGTGGAACCTCGTCTACTCACCTACAGTAAACAGAATGCATCTCTGTGTTGTGCATTTGGATTGGGGTGCGAGGCATAGTGTGAAGCATATTTCCCAGCCCTTTGCTATGGCTTTGGAAACACTCAGAAGACTGAAACATATTTATAACTTCTGCCCACATGGCATAAAATGTCCTCCCAGCAGCACTGGGTCTGTACAGCTTGCAAAATTAGCATGTGTTTGCATTACAGTAGCAAAAGACAGCCATTGAGAAACAGCAGATCCTTGCTCTGCATTGTGCCATCACTAAACAGCTTCATCACAGGTGTACCTGCTGTTTCACAGGTCTGCGTGATAGCGTAGAATCAGATAGGACTGTACTGATAACCACAGGGAAATTTGACATACTGCAGCTGAATACATAAGACACATATCATAAAATACTCTAATATACCAAAAAATAAATTACAAATGAAAAAGTAGAAAATAAATCTTTAACCAGTAAATAAGAGTGGTAAGTACAGCCTGATCATTGATGGGCCCTTGTGTGGCATTATGGTGGCAGATGGCTGTTGGTAAGGACCCCAGAAGCAGGCCTCAGTGCCCCTAAGTTAAAAAAAGCTCATGGCGATCACTTCATTTTGAGGATATAAGCTATTGTCCATGATGGATTTTAGTTTCCTCCTCATCCTGGCCTCTGCAACAGCCTCCACTGAAAAAAAACTGATCCATAACAGAACCGGCTTACTTCATGAGTCTGTTGAGTCTATGCCTCTCACCATGAGTGATGCTTCACAGATATGCCTGCTATTTAATAAGTACTATCTCTTGAGACAGACTTTCTGTAGGGGATTGTTGCAGAGAGGTGACTGGCAAGGTACCTGACAGAACCTTTTAAAAACAGAACCTGTTATGGACACATGACAGGTAGTATCACTGAGGCAGCTTCTGAGACAAGACGGAATGTGTGCACAAATGTGAGTTTGTCTGTGTTTGTGCGGCCATCATGCTGAACAAAGGTCACACAGCTCATTGCAGTATGCAATTGTATGTCTGTTACTCTGTAAAGGGGTAATGAGTGTACCTGGGGGGGCAGTCCCACATATTGCACAGCTGGAAGGGGCTGGCTGGGCGGGGCCGGTGGTGACAAAGAACAGGGGCCACCTCCTGACCCCCTGCACTGGTGCAGCGAACCCTCCTGTACTGGGAGCCTCTGTTGCCGCAACTGGCACTACAGCCTGTCCACACACCAGGCCTCCAGTCGAACGCTGTCACACACAGCACACAGTCACACAATGAAGAGTCACACACTGTATAGTAACAAATATTGCGGTCACAAAATCACTGAGTCAGAGTTCACAGCTAGAGTATCATAGTGAAAGCACTTGAAACACTAAGATTTCTCTTTTTCTCTTGTTCCAGCTGTCAGAACAATGTGCATCCCATGTAAAATATTGTCATTAGGGTAAATTACAGTAGCCCTACATAATATAACTCCCCAGTACTTTAAAATCTCTCAGCTGTCCGGCAAGCAAGACAGAAGGCTGAGGAGGAGGGCACTATAAAAGCCACCCAACTTCAACTCACCTGCTCTTCCTGCTCTTGCTACTGACACAACCAGTTCCCTCGAGCACACATTTTCATATTTTTAGAAGGTGCTGTCTTACATCATAATAATTAGTGCTTAACTAAGACCACTTGCTGACCTAAAGCATTCAGGGACCACTGAGATTCTTATTATTGTTCCATCCATGTACATGGAGCAGCCAGATTTCTGGAGCAAAAATACTCACGTTTACTAGTCTAAACTACATCAAGTTTTCAGAAGCTACATCAACCTTAATTCTTAATGCCATTGTATTATGGATGTAAATGCTGCTTGAGATTGGGAAAGTGTTGAAAGGCATGGAAGCGCCGGCAGGGAAGTGCCCACAGCTCCTGAGCTGTGTGGTCAGACATTGGTTTTGAACCGGCTGTGTGGAGTTTGCATGTTTTTCCTGCATCTGCGTGGGTTTCCTCCCACAGTCCCTAGATGTGTGTTTGAGAAGTTCTGGTGACTCTAAATTGCCATTAATGTGAGTATGTGTGAGTAAATAATCGTGTGTGTGTGTGTGTGTGTGTGTGTGTGTGTGTGTGAGAGAGAGAGAGAGAGAGAGAGAGAGAAGCTGCCCTGTCCACCATGTACCATCCCCTCATTCTATGGGTTTCCAGGATAGGTTCCAAACCACTACAGGCACAAGTTATCAATTATTGATTATGGATGGATGGAGGATGCTCCGCTAATGTGTGTATGTGCATGTGTGTGTTTTCTTTCCTTGCTGACTTCTGGCTTTTCTTCCCACATTCATTCCTTAAATGCATATTGCATATTGTTAATTAGTTGTTTATCCATCTTTCATTTCCATTCCCAGTGTTTATTATTAATGGTGATACTTGTTAGGTATTTTTTTGTACTTTATCCTCCTCATTATATGCTACATGCTCTGGGGAAACCCTGTGGAGAATCACATTGAACTGGACCAAAATACATCCAAAGTGAACAAAACACACAAAATAAACAGCTTCCACACACACACACACACACACACACACACACACACACACACACCTTCTACGTTCACATGGACCCAGGCAGACAGAAGCTCAGAGAAGAAGGTGGTCTGGCATTTGTAACGACCAACAGATTTCCCAGAGAGCAGGTTCAGCTCCAGCACTCGGCCACCAGCCAGCACCCGGTACCGCAGGCCCGGGACCCTTTGCAGAGTACGGTTCTGGAAGGACCAGCTGACAGGCTCTCTGGGGTTGGGATGAAAGGGACACCCTAGGGGCAAGATACCCTGCCAGTTACCAAGGATCATGTGATCAACCTTGAAGAAAACAATAATAATAACAATCCAAAGTCCTGGGAAGTCCATCAGGATGCAGCTAAAACCACCAGAACACACACACACACACACACACACACACAGGTCCCAGTTGGTCCCAGATGGCCTTGATCTACCTATGCGTAGGATGTCTCCAGGCCGGACAGTGATGTTGGTTCCAAGGGGAGAAGCCATCAACACCATTCCTTGGCTAACATTGCGGTGCACCAGGTGCCCTCTGGTGGTGGGATCTGGACAAACCCCAATAGATTCTATAACTGCTGTTGTTTTTTTCTACAGCATTAATATACAATACACAAAAAAGTTGAGGACAAAGTCCAGCATATGGTGAGGGTTAAATGTAACAAAGTGAAACCAGCATGTGGACTACAGGGCACTCTCCAGATGAAGCACTGTGCTGTGTATGTCACACTGTGTGTGAATATGATGCTAAAACCACAATGACTTATTAACTGGCTGTAAAGCACCTTAAGAGTGCTCTGACCCAGAATCCCTGTGGAAGAAGAGATGCAGCCCTGTCTGATGTGGCCATAGAAGGGTGAGCTCACCATGCTTCACAGTGGTGGGCTAACCTGCTATAAAAAGTTGCCGTGTGGAAAAGCCACTGTATTTCCACTATTAGATGTGATCTCAAGCAAGATTTGAACTGATTCTATCCTGAAGTCTGCTAACACTCTGATGGGTCCTACCACCTGGGCTGAAGTCAGCCAGCACTTCAATGGATTCTACTGCCTTTGCCACAGCTGCCTTGGGATGTGCTTGGTTTCACAAAGACCTGATGCTGGCTGGGCTCCAGCCTCACCCCATCCCTCAACCCGAAGTGCCTGCCAGCGTCAGTATCAACAGCACATTTGCCGTCAGTGTCAGTCAGCAGGGGCGGTAGTCCATAGCCTCACTGGGATCAAATAAATAATGATCAACGCCAGACTAGACAGGGCAAGACAGGACCTACCAATCACACGTATGCGGCTGGAGGCTACAGATGTCCCGAGAGCATTTGAGGCAGAGCAGGCGTATGTCCCAATGTCCCGGTCTGATGCGTTGTGGAGTAGCAAGGAGCCATCAGCCTGGGGGACTGCGTTTCTAGTCAGTGGCGCCTCTGCCCTTCCCCAGGTCACATTGGGCAGGGGGAACCCTGTAACCGGGGAAACATAAGCACATAAAAGCAGTTAAGGACATGCAATTGCAACCTAAAGATTGTTACCTGAGTGCCTGGATTTCATTTTTTTATTATTTGCAGCTCTGCCAAAGTGTAAATTCACTTCAGATAAAACCAAAAAAAGTAATGAATATCAACAATGACAGTATCAGGTACCGGAGGCCAGTCGCCAGTATTCTACCACACGTGCACCATGAAGCTCAGTAAAATGCAGCAAAGTGAAGCACATGGGCAGGAGCACATTTCGGAACAAATTAGGAGGACAAATGAACTTAATGACTCTAAACTGACTGCACTCGGTACATTGCATTGAATGGCCTCCCTGTGCACTAATGAGGAGCATATGGCGTGGACCGCAGTCCAGCCGAACCCGGAAAGGGGGACTTTCTAAACTATTCCACAGAGCCAAACAAGGACGGGGGCAGGTACCTGGTCACCAGGCAACGCAGGACACATAGCCACAGTCCACTTTGAGCTTTCAATAAGCAGAATTGTCCTTTGGAATATCTCAGAGCAAAAGCGCAACACAAAGCAGAAGGAGAGTAAACACCTCTAAGATCATGAATCACAAGGAGGTACTGTTTTTTTTTAACTTTGTCTCCAGAGATACACAAATGGATGACAAAAAGGGGGCCAAAGAGTTGGATAAACACATTTAACTCAAATTACTAATTACTGGTAATTATTCATTACTATTTAAAATGCTCAGAGGACTTTGTCAGTGCCTGGTTTTCTCTTTCCCAGTCCTACAATTTGTCTTATTTTCCCCAAGGGGGCGCCATTGCAACACATGGCCCAAGGACACTGTACAGCTTTCTGTCCAAAAAGGTTAACATATCCCAAGTTTCAGAGGAGGATTCCTGAAACAGGAGTCATGGTCTATGTAATTCCAGGGGCAGCGATACCCCCTGGAAGGTGAGGAACACCCGAATGGGGATCCCTAGCGAGCCTTATGTCTGTGCTGCATGTCTGAGGATCACTGAGATGTGACCTGTTTTCAGGACTGTTGGGGCAGGTTTTCATTTCCCAGGCTTAGGGTGGGGAGGCTTCCAGGTGTGTTAGGAATGGAATGAAACATCAAAATACACCTGTTGGGTCTCCACGCACGCACACAATCACATATTTGCACACAGACACATGCAACAGCATGCAAACAATCACAAATTTGTTGTATGAATCAAACCATATTATGGCAGGAGTGTTCATAATGGGATGTTTATTAAATCTCATGCACTTCTCATCAGGAGTGTGCAGGTCGCCAATAGATTTAAAACAGCGTATAGTAAGTTGCATGACTTCCCTAGGATAGATAGTTTGAACTGCATTTTACACAACATCAACATCAACAAGCGAGGAACAGGATGGCAATGTTAGAAGAGTCGTCACGGGCATCAGACCTACTCACAGCATCCACAGGATGTGGATGTGTCTAAATGATGTGAGAAAAAGATCAATAAACTAAGAATTCTGCAGTGACGTTACACTCCATTGCTTCCCAGTTACTTGGAAACGGCATCATTTCCTCTAAGTACACAGGATCCATTTGGTTATTACATGTAAACTCTAAACATATGCCAGCATAATTGTGGGATGATGGTTTTATTGGTTTGCAGCATCCGAGAACATGCTGTCCATTTCAGGTGAAATTAACGTGTTTTTTTCAGGACCAACACAAACCAGAACTTCCTCTTAACCCACCTGAGACAGGACACAGCAGTGTGAGGTTCACCCCACGGCGAACAGCCACTCTGCCCCCGACCACGGCACTCAGCACCATGTTCTTCACATCTGATGTGTCTCTCCGAGAGGCAGCAATGGAGGGGGGCTCTGTGTTAGACACCCAAAGAATGATTTCATCATAGACTCAAATCACATAAGGGGACATTAAAGCAGTTGTAATCAAGTGGTTGTTGGATCATGTCATATGAGATCCAGTGTACAAAATGGCAATGTAGCAACACTGTGGTCGTTGTGGTCAGATTGGGACCATGTGGTCTTGTTGTGGTCAGAACAGTGAGAGGGTCTCACCGGCCATCAGTAGCTCAGAAGTGTGCGCGTCGGAGCCAAGCTCATTGGTGGCAGTGCAGCAATACACTCCTTGATCTTCTTTGCGGGGATTTGAGATGTGTAGCACGCCAGTGCTGTCCCAGAACACCCTGCAGGCCAGACAAGATCCCACTCAACTATGCTCTGAACGTCAAAAATGTCATTCCCTGCCACCAGTGGAGTACATTATACTGATTTACTTACAGAACACACAGGGGTATAATTTTCCTTTCGCAAAGAAAAATATATGTGCTTTCTGTCAAGTCAATCAACCTTTAACAAAACCAATATTCGCTGTTTTTATTTAGTCTTTTTTCTTCCAACTAGAATTTCACTAACCAGTCTGAGCACAGAGGAACAGCTCAGTATTCAATTCAGTGGCTCAGAAGCCGTTTTAAAAACATGTGTAAGTGTCTAATTATTGCATATTTATTATTGCTGGGTTAATTTACATGACATGATCCATGATATGTGTTGCAGCTGTAGGGCCACTTCAGACAGACCATCTGAGTATCCATGTCAGACGGCATTATGATCTGCCAGGAGAGCTGGCCATGTACCTCCTGTGCTTTTCCAGGCAGCTCCTTGGCTTAGGAACCGAGACCAAGTCAAGTTCACAAAAAGTAACATTAATACAATGATCGTTCAATTCAAAGCTTTAGATGAACATTTTGTATGGAAATTTTCAAGTAATCCTTATGTATCTGAATAATCTACTAGCATAAGAAACAAACATGCCCTGTTGTATAACCCACTGCAAACTCCCATTTTCATGATCTCCAAATCAGGGTGGAGGAGGTCACCAACCTTGTTCAGTTTGAAAGCACTCTTCAGGTCAAAAATAAATCACATAACACCATTCATATCATAAGACAAGTTTGTCAAATATATATTGGAATATGGAGGTAGAGTAGAAATTAAGGAGAGACTTTTACCTTGCACTTCAGTAAGCGCCTTCTTGTTGGATCTTGAGTTTGGTATTTAACCTATGTGTAAACTTTAAACAGCTTTGGATAATAATATATAGTTATACATTTTTCTCAATATGCCATTGCTAAATGTCCATTGTTTTACAAGGAGAAGCAAGAGATAGAGTAATGATGGCTTATTATTACTTATATAGGCATTTTACAGCATTTTAGTGATATTTGGGACAAATAGCTAGTGTTTTTGTTATGGCCACATCCAGCATCTGTTGGCATTTGCAACAATGCAATGTTGTGTTATTAAGAGATGATTTCTTTGTGTGGATTTCAGATCTTTGGAGATGTTTGTTATGTAAGCTGCACAATGAATGCCAGATAACCAAATTAATATGTTGCATCCTGTATCTTTATGTGACATAACAGTTTTTTTTGGATGGGGTTACAACAGATTATAACTTTTTTTAAACAATGGGAAATAGGCTGCCTATTTATGTTTTGCCAGTTTAAAATTCGGTTTTCAGGAATCGATTAGGAACGTAAACTGGGGATAGTTATATTCTGGATGACTGTTTGGACAGGTTTTATTATACAAAAACTGTTGGGAGAAAATGTTGGGAAATAAAACACATTTGGCATTTGCAACAAAAATGGAAAATGCAAAACAATTTTAATATTTATGGTAAATAAACAAATAAATACATGTTCTGTATGTACCCGGGAAATCCACTAGAGAGAAAGCTGAACTATATCAGTCCAATGGAAATGAGACGGCTAACTACAGCAAATGAATATCGCTGATAATAATGAATTTGCTTCTTACCCCCTGTAAACAGGAACCACATCTGAATTTATGATTTCACAAGTAATGAACATTTTAATTGTTACCGGAGCAAAGATACCTTCACAAAACTGGAAGTGACATATGGAACATGTCACAGGTTACATACTCTTTTAACATATACTAACTAGAAATCCCTGTTTACTGTCAGCTGAAAGCGCTAAGAAGTACTAAGTTACAGGAGCAAGACTACAATGTACCGTGCATGCGCCACATAATAAATCTCGACTGTATGAAACAGTACCAGCTGGCATGTGTCCTGGTCACCCCATCATTTTTATGTGGATGTTGTGAAATACAGTGTGGACGATAAAACTCAGACCAAGAAAAATAAGGCATAACCAGAAGAACATTTACAGCAACTCTACAGCCTTGCTGCTGCAACAGTACAGTGCCAAGTATGTACAGTATTCCATATTTAGTTTATGTATATCACAAAATTCAGCGGTTGTTCTAATCAGGACATGAAGTGGACTAAACGTTCAACATTAGTATTAGTAACAGGCTCAGAGTCAACAACCAGGTCTATCCTAGAGTAACCAACCAGGCTTAGCTCATAGTTACCAAACAGCCTTAGACCAGAGTTGCCAACCAGATTAAGTTCATAATCATCCTCAAAGCCTGGCTCAGAGTCACAAAGTTATGTTCAGAGCCACTCAGCAGTGTTTTTACAGCAAGCTCTGACACCTATGACTATCTTTTGTGCAGAAGTAATCAAACTCATGTCTGTGCAATCTTCCATACCACTTGTCTTCTTTGGTTTTGGCTTCCAATAGGAGTCAAAATGATAAAAACATGCAATTTTGCTGACCGCACATCCACATGTCCTCCTGGGCTACACCCATAGTCAGTCAGTCAAAAATCAGGCAGGTAGCAGGACACATGATCATCAGTACCAATATAATTCCAATTATCACTTCGTTCATCTTTATAAAAGAACTAACAGAGAAACGAACGGCTCAGTCACTGGCAAAGAACACAGAGTTTCTCGTAATTGCAGTGCATATTATCGTCATTTAAAAAGTCTATTTTCTCCTTTAGTAAAGTCTACTATTTTCAAAAAATCCAAATTGAAATGCATCCTGATAATCCAGCATGTTTAAAACCCAACACATTTCTGAACAGTTTGATTAATAATCTCTTCAAATACAGTATATGCCGGCAAATTGGTTCTTTTGTGCTCTGAAATTACACAATTTAATGTCAGAAGACTTCAAGTCTGCGCTAGTTTGAATTACATGCAAAATTTCTCTTACCCAGGATCCAAAAAAGTTCTAATGAACTTCTAAATCACCTCGACAAATGCTACAAGTTTGATTTCTGGCAAAAAGAAGGTTGGTTGTCATGCTTGTCATGCTGGTTGATTTACAACCCCTTCCAAAGGCTCAGTGTGAATCAAGACCAGCATCAGGAATAAGACATGGCAGCAGCAGGGCACAGCTGTTTGGGGGAGCATTTTCCTTTTGTATCTAGACAGGTGATGTTTTAGTCTCTGTTGAAAAGGGCTGTTTTTCCCTTTGACAAAATCTGAAATCAGTTCACAAAATAAATGCGTTACAGCACAGCAGTCAAGGGCTCAGTCATATCAAAAGCTAAGTTTAAAAACTTAATACTATCACAGAATGTAAACCATATCTGGTTTGAATATAAAATATAAACTGTTCAGTATTAATATAAACAAATTGATGTAAGTTAGTCAATAATGAGTTAATAAAGGTTAAGAACCAAAGAGTAAGGACCAATCTCACTTAATAAGTGATGCAACAAACAGACATAACCAATACCAGTCAAGGACTAATGATAAGGAATATGATAAGGAATATGCCAAAAATGCAGTCAGTAACTTTAAAGGTAAGAAGAGGTAGGGAGCAGTGGTGACAGCATACAGAAGCCAATGGGAGTTTGTGTTTTTGCGTACTGACCTCTGACAAGACTGCCAAAACTTCAACAAGTTTCCACATTCAGAGTGCTTCTAACCTAAGCAGATCAGCCCCAGGGAAGAGCAAAAAGCATATTTGACGACTGTCTGGGCGAAGGCCATTTTGAGTAGCTCTACACCAACAATCTTTCAGCACTCTGATCGTTTTCAGGGGCACTGTTTCACCCGTACACCGTAACTCAACATTATGACCCACTGAGATGTTCTCATAACAGCCCTACAGGAGGCTGGGAAATACAAACACAGACAACAGTTTCTCTCGTGGCATTGCAATTCTATCAAAGCTAAGAACGAAGCATGCCAACAAGCCTGAGCTCACTATATGCACCATATCATACCATAATGCCACTGGAAAGTGAATCCAGCCCTGAATGAGCCAACGTTACGTGCATCGCAAATGAACAGTTCTGATCATTGAAAGCATTCCATCTGGACTCATTTGTAAGTCTTAATGGAAACCAGATGAATGCCTTGACACTTGTTGCACTACAAGTTCCATTCCTAACTTACGTTGATGTTGCATGTTAGTGTGTCAAAGTTGATCCTACATCTGAACCAACATGAGAGAGCTTGCAGTAACTCACTAAATGTTGGCAGCCCAACCCTCTGTGGGATGGGGACAGAAGCGTGCATTAATTTCCTGTTTTCGTGTTTCCTGAACAACGAGCCAGCCCAGGGTGTGAATGTTCATAGTCCAGAAGCAGATGTGCTCAACTGCAATTTTTACTATTTCAAGACCCAGACCTCAGATTGTTTCTTGACAATAGCCAAAAAGGAGGAAATACGCAAAACTAGATACAGTCAGCAAAGAAAAAAATCCTCAACAAAGTCCAGAAAGAAAAAACACTATATAGCACTTATACGATTTTACCATTAAATAACATGGACTGTGACTTTTATTGTTTGAAATGAGCAGACCCCCTTTTCCCATAATTTCAGGTGGCAAGCTGTCAGAACAATTTGTTCTGTTATTGGAGTCCTAGGAATTTTTATGCTAAAACTCTTTTCATAAGAGAAACAAACAGAGAACTCAATTTGTAATTCAATGAGATGGTATAAACACCTATTGTTCATTACTGTAATAATAAATTAATTTATTAAGCTACTATTATTTAATTTTAATGTTTGCTAATCTGATGCTTAAAAAAGTGATTGTCTTCATTTTTAAAAGCTCTCCTAATGACCAAGAGAAATACAAAAGAAACATTAAAATAACAGTCCAAACATACTAACATGACACGTCCTTAAATTAACATTAAAGAAGTGCAACTATTTTTTACCCAAAAAAAGAAACTGTGCAAATTATAAGGAAGTTATTTAAGATTTTAATGAACATCATAGTGGTAGAATTAGAAATTATCTAAACTGTGAAGAGATAAGGTGTTCACCTGTCTGTCACATGTACTTGTTTGCCATCTTTGGTCCAGGTGATGTTGGGATCTGGAGCTCCATGGGCAATGCAGAGCAGGAGCACACTACGGGTGTCATTGGTCAGGATGGCCCTTTGGCCAATGGTCATACTGATGTTCTCCTGGAAGCCTGCCAGAGGGTATTGCTCCTGCCAAACTATGACCGGCTTCTTGTGCTGGGCTTTTCTTTCTTCAGGCCTCTGCTCTGATGAATTAGCAGTCCTGTCCAGGAGTACACTACTTGACTTGGCTTCTCCTCCTGACATGGGTTGTTTCTGAGGGCTTGGAGTCATCTGCTGGATGTGCCAAGAGGTTGTCTCTTTAGCCTTGTTCCCACTCTTCTTTTCACTAGTGAAGTTGATCTTCTTCAGTAGCTCTACCAACTCCAGGGGCTCCAGGCTATGCACCCCTGGCAGGATGGAGGACCCCAGGTGGTTGTCAGGTGGCTGAGCAGTGCTTGTCAGGTAGCTATGGAGAACCTGCAGGAAGGCCTCCTCGTGACCCTGGGCCTGACTGTCATCCAAGTAGAATTCATTTTTTTGGCTCCAGTTTTGCCACATGGTGCTCATGTGTTTCCACATCTCGTCTAAGTAGCCCAGGTCCTGGTTGGCCGTAATGCCTTCAGGCCTCACCTCAAACCCCTTCCCCTCTGGCAGCATGACCTGCCAATTTTTGCTCCCAATGAGCTTCAGGATAAAGGTTTCAGAAGCCATACCAGCTGTGCAGCGGTAAACCCCAACGTCAGCCACCTCCAGCATATGAATCTTTAATGAGCCGGACTTGGTGATCCCCAGGTGCCTGGAGGAAAACAGGGCCTGGCCATCCTTCTCCCACTTAATGTTGTGTTTCTGGAAGTGACGCACAGGGCATTTGATCACCAAAGATGTTTTAGGAAACAAGTAAGCTCTGCCCCCAACAGTGAGGTGGATACGCTTCTCCTGGCGTGTCTGGATGTAGATGCGATGTAGGCCCAGGATGTACGGTTGCCTGGGTCTCTCCACCTTCTTTAGCTCTGGGGACACAAATTGAGGCTGCTGATGAACCAAATAGACCTTCAGAAGAAGAGAACGGCAAGATTGCATCCAGATGCTGAAAAATTTTCAATGTGGGCAATTAGGCCTGCATATACCCCTGTGACTCATTAGTTGTTATATGCTGGTCAGGTTTGGAGCCCGTAGAGATAGAGACACAGACAGGCCACTTACTGGAGCAGGCATTCATTCGGCAGGTTCTGACAAGGAGTGGCAGTGGGAGGCCTTCGCAGGCAGCTCGTGGCAGGGTCACCTGCTGCCCCGCAGTTGTCAGTCGGCGACACACTGGCTCTCTCCGCTGGATCCCACTCCCACAGCTCACAGAGCACTGCAGGGAGTCACATTGAGCAGTTCACTGGGTACTCCTGGAAAATCCGCAGGCTGAATGTTTGGGATGTCATGTGAGCTGAACTATGTTACAGCTTCTTTTAGAATATATTGTTCCAAGTTAGAAATTACAATGATAATGTGAGGCTACATTACTTTACATTACATTATTACTATGCTTCTTTCTCCAAACTGACATGTATAGCTTATCTTTCACCCATATAAGAGTCAACTCACTGGTACAATGACAAGAACCTTCCAGAAACTTGAACCTGGAACATTCTAATCATAACTCCAGATGCTTTACCCCAAATTTAATGAGCACCCATATTAAGAGTGTACCTCTGACCAATCTCCCCCGACCATCTGTGGAGGACATGGAGTCCTGGCACAGGGCTTATAGGCTGCAGGCTTGTTCCCAGGGCAGGAGGTGTCTGGAAGTTTCAAAAAGCCCCCAGTGGAGAGCTGTTGCTTGCAGTGGACCTTCCGTGACTGGGTGCCACCCCCACAGGTGTGAGAGCACTGCATGATGAGCAGAGTTCAAATGGTAAGCAAATGACCCCAGAAAATGTGAATCTGTCCATGCACCTGGTGAGGTCACCTGCTGCCATTCTTCTAAGTGCCAGGCTGCTGGGCAGTCCACTTGATTGCAGGCCCTCAACACAGGTGGTTTGAGCTCCCGGCACTTGAAATCAGGTACAGCCACAGTGTCCACAGGTCTGAGGGATCGCAGCTGCCTGCAGTGCACACTTCGGGTCTGAATGCCAACCCCACAGGTGGCAGTGCACTGTGTCCAAGGGCCCGACTCCCACCTGGGGGACAAGAGTTAATGCCTGACGTCTTGGTCTGAACAGAGTCCCACCAGCACTCAATCACTCCTGATCAGCCAGCTGCTAAAGCACAATACTTTGGCACTTTTTTTTTGTCAGCAATCACTTTGTTCATATACGCCACAGCTGGATCCCTCATGGGAATTAAACATACAGTTCCACTTGTATGACTATTACCTGCTTCACACAGTGAAAACAAGGGAATATTTCACCTCCCTTTGTGCCCTTTATTTCGACTGAAAGCTCCTAGATCCAGTATATCCAACCATTCTAAATTCAATGTTCTCACTCTGAAAGCAAACTGGATGCACTGGATGCATTGGGCAACAGGCTCTCTAATCTATTGTGACTTTTGTTTGAAATGTTCTTTACAAGATGGTTCTATGAATATGCTAAGGTTTAGCATTTAATGAGGACCTGCTGAGTTGACTTACTGGAGCAAACCAAGTACAGTTGCCCAGCAAAGAGGACACAAGGGGTCTTAAAATTTGGGGTCTGACCGGCAGAAAAGTTAGAGGCTAGAGACCACAGCTGCTTCCTGTCCAAAAGCCGTTAGCACCCTCAGGATAGCACTAAATCAGGCTCTGTATCAGGGTTACAACTGGACAGGACAGTTTCTCAGCCATAGTCAAATAAATCTCCTTCATCTACATTGCGATCTAGGGGAACTTGGGGTTAACCTGTCCTGGATATCTGTTCTGTGGTGGAAGAAAATCATGAGTGAGAGGAGGTATGGAACAAGGTGACATTTCGAGGTGTGTAGAGATCTATGTGCACACTATTTAATGTTTTGTGTCCTTTTGTACATCATTTGGGGACCATCTATCTATTCTTTGACCATCCTCATAGAGATCAATGCAACATCATCCCTTCCCACAGAAACTCAGAGACACAAAGTCACTTACATGTATTGGATGAGTACACACTTTTGTGCAAAAGCAATATACACAGATTGTAGAATTCCATTATATTTCCTTGATCTGCAGCATTACTCTACTCCTCTCTGAATGGGAGCTCTTTTATCACAAACTCAAATCCCAATATCAAAGTGAGTCTACCATCTTAAAAAGTTGAGTTTTCATAGATATAACTTACATTTTTGTTCACAAAGCAGTGCTGCCAGTGTATAGACAGAACAGTATGTATAAAATATTGCAAATATCTTTATTAAACTTTATTCTGTAGGAGTAAACATGTGGTTCACACTCAGCTGATAATTGGCAAAACTGGATTATGCATCAATAGCAGTCACTGCTTTAAAAACCAGACACAAATTCTCATGGATACCTAGTGTCTTACTGGATCACACACAGGTTGCGATGACTGGCTCAGATAGTCATTAAAATCTCCAAGATGTAGATAAGATAAATGTTTCCTGTAACAGGGTTCGCTTCTCTAATAATCTTTCCTAGTCACATACTGAATGGGATGAGTCACTGCATATGCAAAAAGATGAATCACATACATTCAGATCTCATCGCACAGAAAACTGCAGCAGACGGCTTGTTTCACCAGCTGAAAAATGCAGTTTTGAACATACTCCATTGCTCCAAAAACTACTTCATTTACGATCGGTAATTTGGCCCCTGTTGAAGACAGAGTTAATTTAGAGGAACTACATCATGGCAGTGGACCATGAGTCCTTTCTCTGCAAACTCTATGTTGCACACTGCCCCAACCTTTTAGTTACAGACACATTGACCCAAGTGGTGTGCGATCATATTTGCAGTTGATTTACCTGTACAACTTTTCAAAGCATTATTATTCTATTACGGCCTCATTTGCATTTGTTTTTTAGTGCTCTGCTTCAGTCTGCTGAGCACAGCACTATAAGAATAAATTGAACTGAACAGAATTGAGTTGAACTGCGTGATGAGGGTTTCAGAACCTGCTGAGATGTGGCTTAACACCCCACCAATGACCAGCTTCCAGAGCATAGTCTCCCCTGCCCCCTCAGTACTCTGTCATGGATAGGTTGTTGAACCCATGGGTTGTTCTCTCATTCAGCCTTGAGAACACATATCTGAGCCCAGATCTGAGAAACAGGGTCGGGGAGGACGTAAGCTGGAACTATGTAGCGGGAACACTTCCACTCCCAAAAGAGGAGTCTCGCAGTGACCTGTTTGAAAAACCATCCACCCACACTCTGATAATCCCTGACAGGCTAATTGGCCCATCAAAGTTGCTGCTGGGGCTATGAAAGCCTTTCATGCTGCAGAGTGAGTCTAGCACCAGTGTTCTTATGTCTGGGCGATACCTGCAAGGACACACCCTGTGGCGCCAGGAAGAATGTAAAAATCTTCAGAAAGTCTGAGCAACAGAGAGCTTGGTTGAGAGCATTTTCCCACGTTTTATCAAGCAGAGCTGCAAAAGAGGTTTATGTACCAAGCATGCTGGCAGCTAACTTTCCTTCCAAGCTATGGTGCTAAATATTCAGCACCCCCTTAAAGACACAACACCTACAAATGTAGTAAATTTTACCTTGGGGGGCATGGATGGGGATTACAAACTCTAATGGCTGCCGGGGGTCTTCTGAATCTGCTGCAGAAACTCTCATCCACTATTTTGTGTGTTTCCTTTGTCAGGCACCTCACCATGGTCTCTTGTGTTCCTTTACGGGGTAGGAATAAGTGTCAGGCAGGGGGAGACGTTGGCCTTCCTTTCCTTTTTAAGGCCCATACATCACACTACTAAACCAAGGATCAAACACTCATAATCAATTGACTATGACATAATAATCAGTTCAGTGGAGACTGTTCATCCTCAGTGAAGGCCTGTTCATGTACTGTAAGAATTTCAACTTACCTGCTGCACAGGTGGAAGAGCAAGCAGTAAAGCCCACATGCTCCCAGCCATAGTGTTGCTCTGAATGGTGGGGTCCAGAAATTCCTATGCAGGATCGTAGTTGACAGGGCCTTTCCGCCAAGGGCCTCTCCTCCCTGCACTCTTCATCCGGGAGGTCAACCTCAGTCTGGGTGAAAGTCAGCAAGATGCGACATTTCACCCGGCGTTTCTGCCATCCAGAGCCACAGGTGGCACTGCAGGGCAGCCATGGCCCAGTGAGGAACCTTCACAGATAACAAAAAACAAAAGCTAGGTGAGGGACAGCTTCATGTGGGAACCATCATTGAGGGTACAAAATACGGCCTCTTTTGAGAACCCCAAATAAGGGTGCAGGACAAAATATCATCTGAAGGCAAACAACAATTATAAAATAAAAATACATAAATGAACCATCAGTTTAAATCTGGGTTCCAATCTGGCTCAGTCTGTGTGGAATTTGTATGGTCTCCTTGAGTTTTTGCTTATTTGGAAGTTCTGGTTTCATCTCACAGTCCAAAGATATGTGTCTCTGATTAACCTTTGACCTCAAATTGTTTTCAGTGTGCATGATTTCCTTGTGATGTATTGACATCCAATTCACAGTGTACCTTGACTCAGACCCTTAGTTTTAGGATGAATTCCAGATGGCTGTGACCCTGAACTCAACAAGTGGATATTGATAGTGGGTGGATGGAATTAAACAATGTATAAATAAAATATGTTGCATTTTTAAATGAGCACACCACAGAATTTTCATGAAAAACATTTTGTCAGGTACAATCAGGTACAGCTGCATGTCAGGTGTAATCCAGACAGGACTGTTAAAAAGTATTCACGCCTGCCCAAAAACATTTTATTCTTCATTTCACTTGACATTTGTAGTATATTTCCTTTTCAGACTTAAAAACACAAAAATAGATATTTCCATATTTCCAGTAAACTGCTAATCAATCGTCCGTTAGATGAAAAAAGCCGAAAAAAAAAACCAGTGGAAGAAGCAATACAATAAACACTGGAGACATCTTTCAGAGAGGCTGATTAACTATAACTAATGGTTGACAGATGACAGAAAATGCTGTTGGCAGGAATACAAAAACAAACAGAAAAAAGTGTCATTTCCTGAAGGGATTATATACCTCTTGTGTGGTAAATCAATCTAACCCCCAGCAGAGGTTGCAAGGTCATCTACCCCACTTGAAATGAATGGCGGCTACAGATATACATTTCATAGGCCTCAGAAACTGTATCCCTTTTAAAAACCACACACTGCAATTTGCTGGTTGAGTATATTTTGAGATGGAGCCTGTGACACGACTAGAAGCAAGGTCGACAGGGGCTGTTTGCTGCTGAGTCTCCAGACATAGGAGGTACACTTTGGACATTTGCTAGTCTGCAAGGCACAAGAGCAACATCGGGCCACTAGGTCTGCGAAAGCACTTAAACGCGTCCGGTGGCGAGCACCCCCCCCAACCCCCCCCGCAATGGTGGGCCCTGTGGCCCTGCTGTGTAAACATTCTTCAGGCTTACAGGATTAAGTTTTATGGGCCTTGTAACTCCCCTGAAGCCACACCATGTCATGTTTTGACTAATGTGGCTGCATTATTAAGGAATATCATGAATTCAGAACGAAAACTTTGTGTGATCGAGGAAACAGATCCTGTATATTCCAAGGGCTTTAGGTGGACAACAGTTCCGGTAATTTGCTTCTTAGGAGCTGTGTGAGATATGACCAGTCTTATAGATTAGGGGTATAGGTATAGCAGTAACAGTCAACTACTCTTTGGTCAGATGAGTTTAGCATGTAAAAAACATCAGCACTGTGATTTAGTCAGGCTTTGACAAACATATAGATCAATTCTGTGAACCAACCACAAGCACCCTAAGCAGCCTTGCAGAGTAGGTCCAACATCAGCAGAATCCACAACAGCATCTTGCTGTTGATGGGTTAAGATGGGTAATTTCAGATGAAGCAGAAAAAGGTAGCCAAACAGAAAAGCTCCACACATCCCCTAAATTTAGCTGGGTGACTAAAATGACAAAATAAGAATTCCTCATTGATTTTACATCACAGGAAGATAATTTGGGACAGATGAATTATCACAGCTGTTTAGAACGAGGAGTCCACTTTACACAGGTCAGTCTTTATTCTTGTAATCTCCCCCGTGAATGCTTAAACCCTTTTTCCTCACATTCCTCTTTTTTATGAGATTCTGAGACAGCTAACTTGTTTAAACCATACTGGAGTATGAGTGTGTGTGTGTGTGTGTGTGTGTGTGTGTGTGTGTGTGTGTGCGTGTGTGTGTGCGTGTGTGTGTGCGTGCATGCGTGCGTGTGTTCTCTATGTATCTGTCATGCAGGACAGCTCTAGTGTGTCTTTATTCAGCAGCTTTGAAAGGAGATTTGCATTTACTCCCCAGGCCACCATAATTTAAACCTATTTAATTCTTTTCCAAATTCAAAAAATAATAAAAATCCTGCAAACTTCCATATGAAAATAATATGAAAAGCTTCATGGGAGATTGTCACAAAAAATTACCATAAACCAAGGCTACGAGACCAGTGTAGGTAAGCCTGTTGCCCTCTTGTCATTTGTCAGCAGGGTGAGAAGATAAATTGAATGAAAGCGTCCAGGGTGGACTGGGGCAACTGTGGAGAAGTAAGGTGGAGGTAGCTCATACTGTGCAAAAATTACTAATATGTTATAGAGTATTCAAAAAAGAAGTTTTGAAGCCAGTCATCGAGGTAGGTGTTTGGTGAGAAGTGGTGCACAAATGGATGCAGTGCCAAACTCACATGGGCTCCTCTGATGCAGCTCTGGGCTCCTCCAGCTCCTGGGCCAGTTTCTGCCAAGGCGGCTTGGCCTCCACAGGAACAGTCTCTAGAAGAGCAGAGGGCACGTGTCCGATTTTGTCCGATCTTGTCATTAAACAGAACACATTCTCTTCTCTGGGACACCTTTGATCAAACAACAATATACTTGGGCCCGGATGCCAAACTAATTCCAGTCATTGAATGCATATAGAGTGATGGAATGAACCTCTTCAAACCAACTCTGGAGGTAAGTACATCATTCTGCCCCCCCAACTAAACAATCTTGGATCTTACGGCAGTCCAGGATTACAACATCAGCAACGTTCCCCAGGCACATAGCTGGGTTCTTTCTAGGGTAATTATTTGCCTTTGGGGGCCCAAGAGGGTCATAAGAGGTAGGAGGCAGTTTCATCTCATAACATGCTGTGCTGTTGGCCTGCTGCCCTACCAGTGCACTCTCTATCATCCATCTCCCTCAGTGTCAGGACGTCTACTGTTGCTCAGAAAACCAGAAGACCAGCTTTCACACCCATAGTGGACTACCGTCAGGGCAAATTTACACATATTCCAACTAAATATTTATATGTTCCCAGCAACGAACAGGATTTGCGTCCAGCTATTGTACTATAGCTTCTTTAGTCAGACGTTTGATTCATTACAAACAGACGCCAGTGCTGGCTGTACAATGTCTCAGATGAATAGATCTCACAAGGAGACAATGGGAGCTCAGCTTGAGCTCTCTCAGTGACACAGGCCAAACTAGCATCGATCAGTGGCATTTATTTGAGTTTATTCAATAATACAACCCCATCTCAGGAGCTGGTTTGGCCACCTCTTTGGGCTCTTTGGAGAGTGCAAGGCAACTGACCCTGTGAGACCTAAGCTTTTGACACAAAACACTATGGGATCTCTATAGGCTTATAAAGTTAATGATACCATGGCCTGCAGCTGCTGTCAGGTGTACCATTAACCTTGGCCCACAAGAACACCAGATGTCCCAGAAGCAACAGCTGCATTATAGGAAACAGACATTGTGTCAGCCATAGACAAGTGGTGACCTCGATGTGTACACCGAAATGGCAGTCCACTGTGAAGAGCACAGCATCCCTGACAGGTCCTTCTCCAGGGTTCCTCTCAAGTCAGGGCTTACCTTGAGGCCTATAGCATGCGACAGGGACCAGGCAGTCCTCTTTGACGTGAGGCTTCCGCCCGGTGTCACATCCCCCAGCATGCTGCCCTCTGTGATCCAGGCACAGAACCACTCTGTAACGCAAGCCACGGCCACAGGTCACTGTGCACTGCAAAACCAACAAGCCATTACAATGCCACACTCTGTGTGTGAACAGAGGAAACAACACAGTACATGATCACAGTTCTAACACACGGTCAACATGCAAGGGAAAGGGAGCAGAATGGTAAATGCAGGGCACTGACAGGTGTTTGATGGTAAGTTCTCACCTGAGACCACTCCATGGCTGCCCACTGGGGGCAATCAAAGGTGTTGCAGTCCTGATGGTCGGCCGGTCGGCTTGAGTGGGTGCATTTCCACTCCTCCACCTGGGTCACCTGGCCCTGCAGATCCTCCTCCACACACACCACGCTCCTGCTCTGGGTACCCCCGCCACAGGAGGCTGAGCAGGTCATCCAGGGGTTCATCTCCCAACTACCTCCAGGAGACAAGGTAGCTTCAGTGTGGCCACTGGCAATGTTTAGAAAGCTCCAGCATGGACCACTTGCAACATTTAAACACAGTGTTTATGGACAGCTGGCATCAACCTAGGATTGAGCCCACCTACAAGGCATGTTATAGGCAGTGATAGAGCGAAAGCATTAAAGCAGCAGAGAACAAAACATACACCACCAGACAAGTCCTTTGACTGCTGAAATATTTTTGGTCAGAGGTACCTTACCGGGGTAGGGGCTGGAATTGGTCATATGGCATCACTTCCTTGAAGCCATCACTGTCAGGGGAGAATGACAAATGTCATATTTAAGCTACTTTTCTGATCCATTTTTAATCTTAAGAACTAAATTAACAACATAAAATAACACTGAACCTTTTTCTTTTGACTGTTCTCGTACATTACCACTGCCAGCTGTCACTGTTGTCTTCTGCTGGTGTAAGATGTTGGTGTACATGTGGAGGCCACATGTAGCTGCATGGTGAAAATTTTTGGAAGTGTCTCTCTCACTAACCTTTCTGGGCAGAGGTCCAAGCTGCACTCCCTCAGCTTGGGTTTGGGTTTCTTGTTCTCTGGATAAAGGTTGCAGTGGTACTCGGCCACTGCACGGTTTAGGCGCATGTCCCTGCATTCAGCTGAGTTCAGCTGGTACCCTGAGGAATGTAGTGAGGGAAGGAATGCTGTCAATCAGCCATGGTTGCCAACCGTCATTCTTTAGCAACTAGGCGACACCCACCTCCTCCACAGGTAGCAGTGCAGGGGAAGAAGTCAGTCTCTCTCCACTGATACCGAATGGGTTGGTAGAACATGAATTGGACAAGGGTGTTTCTAGGAGCAGTGTCCTTTACCTGTAATAGTAACAGTAGTTTGGTAGGCACAACAGGCGCAAAATGTGTCAAAGGAATCTTCACAACAGAATACAACACCTGATGGCTTCTTTGCAACTATACAATGTGAAACGCATCAAATTATGGATAAATTTTATTTCTTTCTCACCCCATTTTTTCCTGTGGCTGGTATGTATTCTTAGACTGCTCCTGCTACAGCCCTGGGAGTTTGAAGGTACTGCACAGTAATTTGCTATTGTTAGGATTGCGCTCTTCTGGACTGAGATCGATGTCATTCTTTCATTCTGATGGAGTCACTATTCCAGTTTAGGCAACACTGTCCCGAGTGCTAATATCACCAAAGGGACTACCCTGGTTTTTCAACTTCCAGTTCCTTGCTGAATCTCTGGTATTTCTCCAGCTTGGAATCCTTCTTCTTTCTGATATTACTGTCACTTTGAATTGCCACATCTGTTACCGCTACTGTTTTTCACCCCTTATCTATTATCACTGTATCTAATGGGTTAGCTATTATTTGTTAATCTGTCTGGATCTGAAATTCTTACAGAATCTTCGTCCTGTTGTGTAAACCATATTCCTTGGGGATGTTCTGATATATTCTTGACATTTGGTTGTGCCTCTCAGTGTATGCTGTTCTCACTTGCCATTGTATTTGGACTATATTTGTAGGTAGGTTGGGGTAGTGTTTGGATTTTTATTTCATTTGTCTGTTCTTTATGCACAGCTTTGTTTTTCAAACCACAAACTTGAAATGTGGCACACAAGTACTGTACTTCTCACCTCAAGTAAGGTTCCTGCATAGTTAACTTCATTAGGCTCCAAAAAAGCTACTTACTGCTTTAAATTTAAAACTCAGTCTCTGACAAAGGCTTGGAGAAGTGAGAGTAGTGATGTCACACACAGCATGTAGTAACATCACATGCAGAGCATATGTATGCAATGCTGACAGATTTTCTCACTACACACACACACACACACACACACACACACACACACACATAAATGTACAAAATTCACCAATTTTAAAGGTAATAAACTTTGGCGATATATAAATTGCTATTTACTGTGTGCATGCCACTACGGTGAGGGCATACAATGCTGTCGGTGCTATTTACAGATTTGATCGAAGGAGCTGGTAGTTGTAATGTGTGAGCAAATGAAAATGTAAAAATTAATAAGGAATTATGCATGACAAACACAGAGAACTGCACAAATTAGTAGTGATGTATGGGTAATAAAGTTTAGCAATATATATTTTTATATCAGTTTTTTCCTTTCCATTGGACTACAACCAGCACACATCATGTCACTTTCTGTGGTGTTTGCCTGTTCAATAGAAATAACAATACTTATGTACCTAGAACAACCATTTTAATGGTAAAACAGTTTAGTGATTAAAAAATGTGTTATTCCTTTTGACCATTCCACCACTATACCTTTTTGACCCCACTGGTAACTCAGCTCTCTCTCTCTCTCTCTCTCTCTCTCTCTCTCTATATATATATATATATATATATAAACAGTGTCCAAATAAAACACAGTGTGTGTGTGTGTGTGTGTGTGTGTGTATATATATATAAATCACAGAAATTAAACAATATAAATAATATAAATAGAAATTAAATCATATAAATCAGAAATTATAACACACTCAACTATATATATTATATATATATATATATATATATAATATATAGTTGAGTGTGTTATAATTTCTGATTAATTTTTGCATTTACATTTTCACATTTTCACATTTTCATATGTACATGACTTTTGGAATAATAGTTTTCTAAATATTCTTATGCTAAACATTATAAAAGTGCACTGTTTGTATGACTCTCAGATTTACAGCCTCCGCACTTTAATATTCAAATCACGTCACCCTAGAGTCCATCTCAATTACAAGTCTTACAGTGACAGGAATATAAACCCCCCTCTAAAAAAACACGTACTGCCCTCACCTTGACAATGAAGTCTGCAACAAGGGGTCCAGGTGCCCGGAGGGTCAGTCTATCTGGGCCCTTCTGAAGCTCCACAGAGGTGTTACCCATGATGTGGGCCCCAGGGGATCCAGGGATATACTCTTCCCTCTGACCCTGTAGAGAGTGTGTCTCCACAACTGAAAGGAAGCAGAGGCACAGAGCTGCAGCAGGTCTGTCTCCATGCCAGAAACAGGTCAACAATCTGCCCACATTGTTTAAAACCAGGGGAAGCTGTTTCACATTCTAGGAATAAGAGGCCCATAGTCTGACAGAAGCATGAAAACCAGCAGGTGCAGCTTAGAGTAGTAAATCCTTAGGCAGCCAGTAATAATTTGTCTGATAGTAGATGGAGGTGCCAACATCTGAAGTAAAGATTAAAGCTTCAACATCCCACAAACCAAACCAGACCACAGCGCTGAAATTACGGCAAAATGATGTCAAATCGGCATTTAAAGTAAAATTATTTTCATTTGTTCTCTAATAGAACATAATGCATTTATTATGACACTTCAAAGGATAAAGCAAAATAAAATTGTTTATTTTCTTTCTGCTACAGCTACTCATCTCTGTTATGATGTTCTTTAAATGTAAGAATTTTAAATGGCATGTTCCATGAACGATGGAGAGGTGAAGTCAAACCATTTGAAACAAAATAAGTATGTGATGTGTTTTAATAACTTCAGTCAGACTGACGTGACTATAAATAGTACCAATTAAACAATGTTAAAGTTCTGCTTTGCCTGTCATGCTAAAAAATCATTTGTTAACCCAGAGTCCTAATGTGGCACTATATGAAGGAAATCAGGTTATCCATTTTTTGACTAGCTTCTGATAATATTTAGCTTAACTTCAGTTCATGCATTGTTCCTTTGGGCATTTGGGGTTTAAAATGTGGATTTAATGTTCCTGTTCTGTCTCTGTGTTCTTTCCCCCTTTTAAACTTTACTACACTTTTCCATGCATACATCATTAGTCTCTTGATAGCTGACAGATGACCTGCAAAAGCAATTTGAGGGTCAGATCTGATATGTTTCATGAAATGCAGGACAAAATAAACATTGTGATGTTTGCCACCAACCTATCCCGCTCCACAGGAAACCCTTCTGCCAGGGAAACAAGTGGAGGTGAAGCAGCTGTGGGCTACTCACTCAGGAGATCGGGTCCCTTGGCAGTGACTCTCATGCTGCGACTTCCCAGAGGGATCTCCACCACTGTCTTCACTGCTACGGACAGGAACAGAGACAAGTTAACTTTCGCCACCATTGAATTTTCACTGCATATATACAGACATGGCCTTGACACAATCTTTGTATGCTCTTGCATTTGTGAATGTGTTTATGTGCACGAAACTTCAAAAAGTGTCATCATTTAATCATGAATATGCTCCATCTGATTTTTTCAGGGGCTGACCGCAGCTACATGAAGAGCTCTGAGCCCTTAACTTCACAATTCCAGCCTTACAAGCCTGAGCATAGAAATACTGTAGTGAACATGTACAGGCTTTTAGACAGTGACAGTCTTGCGGGAACTTTGCCACATGATTTTCATAGCTTGTCTGCTCCAGACCCTTGACCCCACATACACAGACTAACAATATTTCACAGATATATTTAGATAAAATTCAATCCAGCTATGTCTCCATTAAAAAAATGATGAATTAAAGTTTAGGGGTTATGCTTGTTGAAACAAATTATAATTTTAAAATTATAAAATGATGGTGCCTGAGAGTTCCTGCAAATATGCAATAAGACTACAATCTCTTCTCATAAGCCCTAGTATGATATCACTTTGTACACAACTGAATAAGGAAAAACCCAACCACACACTGTTCCTTAAGTTCTGTTTTTGTGACCCCCAAAACTAAAGACCCTGGGCAGCAGAACATGGTATCCATTAGAATGTTTACATGGATGGGGCAGAGGGTACAGTGAAATCAAAAACATGTTGGGCCAGCTGCAGGTGTAGAGGTTAAGTCCTGCTGCAGCAACAAGTATTATAACCCAGCTCTGTTTGTGTACCGTGGTTTCTTTCCATAGTCCAAAGAGGTCTTTTAGATTGGGTTAGGGTTCGCCATTGTGACTGTATTCCCTGTAATGGGCTGTAATTGCATCCAGGTCCTGCCCTGCATCACACAATTTGCTGATACCACTGAAAAAAAATTGCTTTTGACAAGTCAGTTTTGACAAGATCTTTGTCTTCTTCACATTAAGATGTAAGCCCATGAGACAGTCTTCTTTGATTTTGATAAGCAGATGTTTCAAGTCGTCTTCACTTTCAGCTAGTATTGTGGTATCATTAGCATAGCAAAGGATGTTGTATCCAACTCACATCTTCAATGATGTCCCTTGTTTTTCATCCTTTTCTTTAATCCTCCTTGCACTTTTGGCAGTTCTCATTCCAAATAACACTGTCGTCTTCACTGAATGATTTTGAAGCCGGTGTATGATGAGAACAATTGTGCAATAATTATAACAATCGTTGGAACACCTTTCTTTAGGACTGGTATGAACACAGATCTTTTTCAGTCTGTCAGCCATTATGTTATCTTCCAAACTTCTCGGCAGAGCTTTGTTAGTATTGCAATGACTGGATCCGATTGCTTCAGTAATTCGATGGGAATGGCACCGATTCCTGGTGCTTTGTTCTTTGATAAGGCTTTCAGGGCTGCTTCTATTTCTATCATCACCAGTGCTTCCTGGTTGTAAGGTACAGGTAGAAATGACTGTTGGTCTGCTTGATCCACATGGTATAATGAGTCCTTGTCATTGTACTCCTTCCATCTTTCTTTGATATATATAATGATAGTATGATAGTATAATTCTTAACTCATAAGTATGAATCCTTGAGCATCTTTTTTAGGATTCCAATTTGAGGCTTTAAGTTTTCCCTTAATATTTTCTGATGCTATTTGCTTGCACATATCATTGTAGTACTTCTCTTTGTCCTTTCTTGTAGCATGTTGGAAGCTTTGGTTAAGTTCCACAGCTGCCGCTTTCTCCTTTGGCTTTAGCTTCTCTCTGTTTCTGGGCAGCATTCAGAGTCTCATCAGTCATTCATTTTGGCTGTTTGTTTTTTCACTCTTTGCAAGGACTTTTCACTTTCAAGATGTCTTTCCATAACTCTTCTGGTACTCTATACTTGTACCCGACGCAGCAAATCGATTCTGCAGACAGTCTTTAAATTCTGGTGGTATATTTTCAAAATGGCACTTTGCTATGTGCCAGACTAACTTGCCCTTTTGCAGCCTCAGCTTGAGTTTGGATACCAGTAGCTGGTGATGTGTACCACAGTTGGCTCCAGGTTTTGTCTTCCTTGATGTTACTGAACTTTTCCATTGTCTGTTTCCGCAGATTTAATCGGTTTGATCTCTGTACAATCCACTGGGTGAAGTCCATGTGTACAGTTGCCGCCTGTCTTGCTGGAAGAAACTCTTAGAAATACATAGGTCTTCCATTACTGAGTCCATATTTTCCAACCACTTTATCTTCTTCTTCACTCCTAGCTTTTGCATTGCAGTCGTCCATGACTACCAGTACATATTGTTTGCATGTTCTGTTAATTTAAGCTTGCTTGCTCATAGAACTGACCAACTTCACCCTCTTCTGCTTTTGTTATATCTGAATGATGATCACGTTGATGAGTGTTCCTTGCAGAAATTAATAGAACTGACTACACTGTTTTCTGTTACAGTCCTTGTGAGCTTGTTCTTGATTATAAATGTGACCCCCCCTTTCATCTTTGTTTTTCATGTCCAATATAGTATAGCATGTGTTTATCAAATTCAAAGCATCCAATGACAGTTCATTTCAGACACTTAACATATTGCGTTATGAATGTTCCATTTCATACTTGACCACAAATAACTTACAATGCTGTATAGATGACACTACAACTCCCTTGAGTCATTCACCCATCTACACACAGCAGAGCAATGCAACATCCATGTACACAAACCAGTTAGAGTCACTAATTCACCTGAAACACTTGTTTTTGGACTCTGGGATGAAACCAGATCACCTGGAGGAAACCCAAACAAATAACATGCCTGAGCTGGGATTGAACCCACACCTGTCAAACCACTTAAGAGCAGTCAGACACAAGCACTACCTGCTGTGACACCCAAACTTGAAATAAGATGGTTTTCTTTTCATATGTTGCGGCTTAGAAGTGGCAAAGGGTAGGGAAAATACAGTAGCATTTATTTATTTTTCCTGTTTCCACAATGATATTTAAAGAAATAAAACCCTAAATCACTGAATTTTAGTGTCTTACATTGTAAAACAGCTGCATGGCACACAAGCTGTGTGTCAGCATGCTACTTTGAAGAGACAGCAGACTGAAAATAAGTCCATAAAACCTGAAAATGATCCTTGGGAAATGTAACCAAAGGGATGTGTGGTGTCCACCTGCATGTGCAGTCTGTACAGAAGAGACTGTGGTCACAACTCAAATCCTCATGTGGGTATGCGTGTGCAAAACCCAAGATACACATGTGCACACAGCAATACTCAAGTGCACATACTTATTGACACACTGACAACCAATATAACATTTAACAAAGCTGTAAATTAACACACGCACACACTTGTAATATGACAACTATTAAGTAAAGTAATAAAAATGAAATGCCCCAGAATCCACCAAATTATGCAGCACCTCAGGTAATGGTGGTATGTTAAAATTACTTTGTAAGGAAGCATTAACAAAAGGCCTGAAATTGGATGTGATTTTTGGCTCTTTCAAAGGCCAGCCACCCATCCAGCAACAAGCAGACAGAGCACTGCAGGAAGGCAAATGTCTGCACTATTCTTCAAACAGTGACCTCAGAAAGAGAGATTGGGTGACAGGGTTGTGGTGGATTGTGTATAATGCCCTTTTAAAGCTGCATGACCTGAATACCGTTCATCAGAAAGGCTCTATAACAAGAACTGCCAGTGAGACTGGCGCAGTTCACAGCACTGTATATTAGAAAAATACATTCTGGAAGCTTCTGAGCTGCTCCAACAACCACTGGCCAAAAAGAGTTATGCAATACATAGTCAGCAGGACTCAGACCAACCGATTAAGACCAGTAAATTTAACTTGAAGTAAATTCCACTACTATGACTATTCATTCCCCTTCTTAGGTCCATGCCTTATAAAGGTCTTGGCCAAACCCTTAAACATAAACTGTTACCACTTGCGTCTTATTACATGTTTTACAGCAGGGTAATTGCCATGTGATACACGGCAACTGTAAAACTTGGAATTCAAACTAAGGCAGTAGGTTTGAAAAGACCCAGTATGGGGTCCCTATAGTAGTGCTGGGTACGCTGCTGGCAGAATGAGGTTCCATGGTCCCGTTGGAAGCCCACACCAGGCTTGACCTGGGATCCTCCCACATCTAATGGGAAGGGCTTTTAAAAGGAATTACAAGTGGTGGGGAAATCCCAGAGGTATTTGACATCGCTGCCTTCCTTGAACCCAAGATCACCAGGGATGGGCAGGCAGACTCCAGTGGACCAACAGAGTAGACCGACATCCCCCTGGAGACAATGGTGCATGATGCTGTCTCTCACGAGTTCTCTAGCTACAAAGGCAGAACCATGTTGTAATCATGTGTACAGGGATCAGAAATGTAGTGACTTAATTTTAACTTCAACTGTCCTGAGAAGGTTGCAAAACTCAGACACACATTGGCCAGCCAGCAATATTTGACCATTACACATTCTATTACTCCGTCCCAAACACTGATACACAGAGAAAGAATGTAATAAATGATTTGTATATGTGATGATCTGAAGTTTCCCCTGGCCTGGCAGATCTAAGAGTTCCAGGTAAGTTAAAGAAACCTGCTTTTTCAGACAGGTTTTAAAGGAAGGAAATAAAGAATTGCTTGCAAACATTAGACTTCATACTATATCCAACTTAACACAGTACTTGAATTTCTATAGCTATAAAACTCAATCTCTCAGTCTGTTTGTTTGTCCATTTATTCTGTATGCATACCTGCACTTTCCAAGCCACAGACTTAATATCTGGCACACAGGTAATTCTCATTCTAAGTGAGGTTTTACCATAGCCCATAGTCAATCATACACACACATAGATGGTGCTCCATGCAATAATAATGTGTGCATCCAGTTAGATCCCACCTAATTTGTCAGGATGAGGACAACAGGTGACTTCACATGCACACATACATACACACACACACACACACACACACACAAACACACAAGGGAGAGATGACCAGGCTTTTAATAATGCCCAAAGTGAAAAATGTCTACAGTTCTCTAACTTCTTTATTGTTTTCTGATCAAGTAGTATTGCCCCTTATTTTGATGCACGCTAAAATGTTTTATGAAATTTTTGTAATATTTAATTTATAGTGGTCAATTAACCTGAAAGACATATCTTTAGGTTATAAAAGGAAACTGCAGCACCCTGAAGAAACCCACACAAACATAGGAAGGCATCAGGAAGTCTGTTGTTGTTGTTAAAATTCTATATATTACTGTTACATAGATGCTTAGGAACAGAGGAAGATCATTTAGCATTACAGGTTTTATTGTGCATATCTGACACACGTCTTAGACGCAGCCAAGTTGTTGCATATGTGGAACACTTACTCAGGATTTTATGATTACCATAATCACAGTTGCAAAAAAAGTCACTTTTATGTCAAATCATGTATAAAAATGCACAAAACTTCTGATCTCATGACTAGCTACAGTGATTAAATCCTGCCACTGTATAGCTGTCTGCTCTGATTTAGCAAAAGTCTCTTTATTTTATTTGAAAAATAAATAAAACAAAGGGAGCCAACAGGCAGTAAAGGTTTCTTTGGACATGGAATTTTATTATGACACCTACAAGCAAATACAAGTGCTGGTTTTCAGTTGCTTGTGGGGTTTCTGGGAACTGCTTGTGCCAGATGGAGGGAGAGCAGATAAGAGTCATAAAAGGAACAATAAAGTACCACAAACATCTAAGTCTTTACTAAGAATGCGTATGTGTTTGTTAGAGAAGAGGGTGTATATGTGTGTGGTGTGTTAGGGTGCAGATGTAACGGCTGTACCTACATTCCTCTGGAGAGACGTGCGACAGGACCTGTCCCCTCACCAGCCTGCAGGTGGAGCCGTCCCCTGCACAGACTCCGCAGCTGTCTTCCTTTGCATTGCTCCCCAGCTGGTGATCACAACCGACCTCCTGTCAACAGCAAGACAGCATCATCAGGAACTCAACAGAGAGCACAGCTGTCCATTCAGTGCTCAGATTCAATCAGGACCCAGGTCCACTCAGCATCCAACATTCAGTCAGTCTTAGGCTCAGTCAGTCATCAGTCTCAGTCCTGGTCCAGTCATTTTCCAGAACCACTATGTCTCTAGGTGCAGTTGATTTCTGGTTACAGAAATCCTCTATAGGCCCTGTCTCTTCAAAGTCACACATATCTTCCTTTTTTAACCCCATCTGTATTCCTATTAATTCCTATAAATTTTCAAGACAAGAGTCCTCATTTGGCCAGACTAGACACTGTCCTCTGCTGGTGAGCTTTCATTTCTTAGAGCCAAGTTCTTAATCAGCTCTTGCAGAGCTACACATGTATAAGCATAGAGACATTACAGTTGTACTCTGCACTACTTTGTTGGTCCTTCCTTTATTTTCCATGTAAGAGAAACATACTTTTGATTCAGTGGAGGACACCATTTGCATTGGAGTGAACTTCTCCAAAACCACGCAGTGAAATCCCACAGATGATGTCCTAAAGCCTTCCTGCTCTTTGGAAGAGACCAATGTGACAGCAGGAAGAGCTGCTTAATTTGACAAGGTTAAACTCAGAGGTCAATCTTCTAGCCCCATGGCTGCAGGGGTGTACTTACTGAGACCTTTATACAAAAGTGAGATTCTGCATTCCCAAATCAAAATTCCAGAAGGTCTCTGCCAGTTCCTACTCCTCTGTGCTCCAGACAGCTTGAATCAGTGTTTCCATTACTGACAGAAATCCAGCTTCGATCCTGCGCCTCCAAGTATAGCAATAAAACAAATTGCACTTTCAGTCTCACAAGGAAAGGCTGTCGATGTTAGTCCTAAGCCTGCAGATCAAACTTCGCACTCATGGCCTTTCCCTTTGTACCAACATGCACAGTCAAATCACAGAAAAGAGCAGAAGGAAAGCAAAAATAAACAGCACTGATAGTGATACTACACGCTACAATCCGGCATGCCAGTTAACCTGGCAGAAGTTAGGGAAGAGAAACATAATATTTCATGAACAAGACCATGAGCCACACATCGGCCATCATCATCTAGTGAAGTATCTGCTGCCCAGTTCATGCCATTTTCTATGAATGTGCAAATTGCGCAGGGGAACACTGCCAGGTTTTCACAGTTCAGCAACTCACTTCAGAGGCCAGTCAGCATTTAATGTCCTGAAAATGGCAGCCAGAGAAAACAAACAACGGCAGTTGGTCAGGAGCTCCAGTAAACAGAGGCTTGAAAACAATCAGCCCTCATTTGAAGCAATTTTTTTTCCATAGCATAGTGAAAGGAAGAGGTGAAGAAGAAGCAGAAAAGGTTTTCAGTACGTATAGATAGAGCTGAGTACAGAACTGTAGCAGAAGCTTGACCATTAAAGACGTTAAATTTACAATCTTAGATGTTTCTTTCCATGCAGAAAAACCTACAGTTGCTAAATTTTGCTAATCAGTAAATTAATGAATGAGTAAATTACACTGCAACCTGAAAGATCAGTGGGGTAAAACTGATGAAAGTAGAAAATAAAATAACAAAAACCACAATCATGGAATTTTTTAAGCATAAGATAAGGAACCATAGAGAGTTCTGAAATTTTCTTCATTAGTTAACAATACAGTGAAATTAAGTTTTTAATTGGGTTATAACTAGAATTCCAGTGAGATTAAGCATCATTGTAGGCACACTTTACTTAGACAGAAAAGATATCTTCCTATAAACTAGCGCTTGAAGTGGAAAAGTGCAATGGACAGGAGTTCTATCCTGACTGTACTCCCTCACTGGCATCCTGTCATGCATATCGATCAGCATTAACAGGCTGTAAGTATTAAATTCAGATTTTCGATATTGAATAAAATATATTAGGTATATTAGATATGGTTGTTATAATATATATTTCTTGGATAAAGGAGATGCAAATTTTGAGCAAACAGTAGGAAAGCAGCTTACAAGCTGACTTGCAGTGCAACTTATTCCACCCTGTTTAATGAAATGTAGCAAATAGGGTTATAGTGGTGTGAAAAAGTATTTGCCCCTTCCTGATTTCCCCAATTATTGGATATTTGACACACTGAATGTTTTCAGATCTTTAGACAAAAAGCACTCCAAGATATTATGAATAATCATCATGTATCACAGCAGTCTTTTGATGGGAGAAAAGCTCACTAAGAGAATCTGGTCAGTGGGGGTCAGAAAAGAGTACTGGGAGCTTGTGAGACATGCCAGGAGTCCAGAAAAGGTCCCAGTGCTCCAAAGAGCAAAATGTAGAATTGCTGCTACTGTGTATACTGAATAGCAGCCCGTTTCAAGCTCCACTATAAAACAACAAATCTGCACTTTACCAAATTAAAAGACAGCATTTGTCTTTTAATTTGGTACAGGAGTCAGCATACATGCTTGTGTGTGTGTCTGTATAGTACAGTTAGCCAGAGTGTTTCAGACAGCTCACCTCACAAACCCCATTAATGCACATGTCCAGTGACCCGGCTCTGCAACGAGTGCCATCCAGAACTTTGGGTGCCAGCTCAACCACTAACCCCTGCCCCTGGGCCTGGCACCGTAGGGAGCAGGGGGCTGCCACATCGTGGGTCGCTGGTATCCATTCATATGTGTGCCCCTGGTACTTGACATCATTGTGGGCAGAGCATTGCTGGGCTCTAAAGTCCCCTGAGTCCACTGGACAATCCTGGAGAGAACAAAGCAACAGAGTAAGGTCTATAATAACACATTGGCTATTAATACCAGGGTCATCAACAACAGAGTTTCCATCACATCAATGGCATGGTCATCAACACCAGAGAAACTAAACAGGCCTCAAACATATGTGCCATAAATATTGATGTCACAGATAGGTTATGAACATCAGGAATGCCTCCTGGTTGAGCTCATTCTACTGTTTAATGATCAAATTGTTTTAATTCTTATTCATATTTATTAACATGACAAATTAAAATTAAACATAAGATCAAGGGTCAAACCTTTGGCTCTGGTAAAACCAAAATAATTTTTATAAAACTTATACACACACACACACACACACACACACACACAGAAATAGGAATCAGGTATCCTTGAGATACAAGTCTTTGAGTTAGTTTTTGTATATACAAGTGAAATGACTTAATATCCTTTACAGAGTTCTGAAATATGAGGAAATATGCAAACATGATGATTTTTTTTTCTTTTTTTGAATTTACGAGTAACAAGAGTTGGTTGAGCCATAATGGTATTTATGTCTCTAACATATATATGGTATTTATGACAAGATTTAAACTTACAAACTGATTTCCAGGAACAGATGACGTTTCCTAAGTAGGGAGCTACTTGTATATAGCTAGAGGCTACCAAAAAGAAATTGCTAGACTGCTGTGTTACCATAGGGAAAGGAAAGCAGGCTCCTGTAGGACACACAACAGCTTTCCTCAGCCAGACATCTGGACCAGTTGCTACAGGGCTGCCCCTTCCCCCTCCTCATTAGCCAATAACTCTAAGCTTCATCTCTTGATTCCAATGAACATGGAGCAAGTTTTAAAATTGCCTTGTCCATATGAAAGGGGACACATTATATCCTTTGATTGAGGCAATTCTATGCACTACAGTAATTCCCAATAAGAAATTTTCATCCATGAATCAAAAGAAATCCCAGACCATGCATTGAACCCAAACATGGACTCCATCAACAATTATGACCCCAGAACAAAAAAAGGTTCTCTTTGTTTCTATACTCTAAGCTCCCCTACTTGAGTGAAATGTTAAAAATAACTGGCCTGGACTGCTTCCCATTGGTCTTGAGTGAAATCATTGCTTGTCTGCAAAAAATCCAGACAAAACCACTTCAGTAGTACAAAAAGTGCTCCTCCTTTTGATTAACACGGTGTGAGTATTGCTCCAGGCCACCTCCTCTCAGCATATGGACTACAGGGAGTCTTGGCCAGTGCATTATATGAAGGAGATGACATTAGCAGAAGATGTTTCTTTACTGTTGTGTCCTCAAAGGAGGAGGGACACTGATGTGGATTTACCAGATGGGGAGCGACAGAAGTGCAAATGGCCACTGGGAGCATTCCGAATGGATCACGCACAGATATAGCACCTGTCTCATAATAAAGAGCTCCACTGCAGGAGATCCATGCCCTGTATGGAACCTATGCTTGGTAGAAAGATGCAGCCAAGGGCAGTTGTGACGAAGAAATAGCTGGCTTCAGGACAAGGAGACCAATAGCTAAAGAAGCTCCATAGGAAGACTTTCTAAATGTGAGGGCGATTCTTTATAAAACAGTCTCCCAGGCTTGATTCAATAGCACTGACCTTAAGCACTACCTCCAGACAAAGCCCGTTGTGATCCTGTCACTAGGAGTCATTCAATTAATTAATAATTATTAATCAATTAATTATCAATTAATTAATTAACTCTCAAGCTCAAATAACTTTACTTACCACGATGCTGCATGTCCTATATCTGATGTTCCTACCTTCACAACTCCTGAAAAAGAGTGCAGAGGAAGAGTTGAAGAGTTTAACTTTAATCACACTTAGTCCATGAAATCATGTTGCCTAGTTTACATTTTTGAACACATCTATATGAAATGGAATAGCAAAAATAAACCTTGACAGGTATCATTCTCTGAATTATGAGCAACATCATCTCTAATGCCAAAACAAGGATCATGAAATGGATCCAAGCCTAAATGGCCAAGTAGCAATTGAACCCTACAATAAGCTGAGACCCAGAGCAGTGATAGGCAGTCACATGTTCAAGAAAACTTTACAATGCACAACAATGTACAAAAGCACATAATTTTCTCCAGGAAGAAGAATTTCAACCATAAAAAAACTCTCCTGAACAATCTAAAGATGCATAACTTTTATTAATCTGACTTGTGCATTTCTTTGGAAGAAAGCCTCTGACAGATGCATTTAAGTCACCAGCAGAAGACCCCGGCATGCAACAAAAGAGCCAGACAGGTATGCAGGCACAGCTGGCAAACAATGTCAATCCCATGGCAAAAGAGCATGCATTTTCTTCTATTTACTGTGGCAGCAGTTCATCGTACCTTCTCACAGCTTTATGGGAGACCACTGGAAATATATTACTGGAAGTTTTCCAATTTAGAGCATCATAACATTAACTGGAGAGTTATGGTCTACAAATGGAATGTTTGCACTCTGTTGAACTGCTGTCCTCTTCTGCCCCACTACAGTTGAAAAAGGGGCAACCTCTCGGCAGTTAGTGATATGAAAATTTGCCCATTCCCCCAGCAATCTACCATGATCTTTACCCAAGATGAATTTGAGGGTTTGTGTTACAGAAGACATTTGAGAGCAAATATGGTCACAAATATCTGCATTGGAGACTTAGGTTTTTAAGTGCTTGGGACTTTACATCAGTGTATTACTTTGCTCTAACTTAAGGGCCAGATTCCTGCATAATAAGTAAATATCAAAAGTAAATTTAGCAACAAAATGGCTTTATTCACATTTATCACTCAATATTTATTATCACAGTAACAGCTTGAGCACACTGTCAAATATGTATTCTACCACAAGAAAACCCTCAGATGGCATTTTTCTGCTGCAGTGCCCGCACACTAACATTTTCCCTGGTTGAGTTCCCCAGTGATGGTCACTGGACAGTCAGAGTCGAATTAGATGTGATGCTTTCACAATTCTAGACTACATTTTGATGCCCCTACTGAACTTAGACAGAAACAACTAAGAACCGCAGTGTTGTTAAACAGTAGGGTATGAGATCAGATGCAAAGGAACACAGAAATAAACAGGTTCACTAACCCACTGAGGCACCTGCGCAGGGAGTAGGAAGCCCCGCCTCCACAGGTGCGTGAGCAATCGCTCCAGGTGCCCCAGGCGTCCCAGCCCACTTCTCGGTCTTCATCAGAGCGTGTGATCCTTGATGACTGGAAGAGACAGAGAGTAAAGTTTCAATCAATAAACTATGCTCAAAAAAACAACTGATGAAAGAGGAACTGAGACAAGAGAGCTGCGGGTGGAGCTCAGCCTTAACATCATTACCTGTTTTTTGTTTATGAGGTTGGTGGAATAGTAACCACAACTGAAATCCCACATTAATGTTATTATCCTTCATTTAGCTCATACCTTTTTCAAAGCAATTTACAATGTATGATGTAATCAAGTTGGTCCAGTTGTACAGCCATTTAATGGTCTCAATCCAGGATAATTACCTTCATCAAAGATACTGCAACAGGAGGTGAGAATTGAACTAGAAGTCTTCAGATTCCAAGGAAGCAGGTATAACCACCACACTACATACTGCTGAGAAGAAAGACTCAAACCTGAAGTGAAGAAGTTCAATAGGAAACTTTCTTCCAGCTACCAAGATTATATGTTTGGTTTTCTGTGCTCTGCTCCCTATTTAAATCAATTTATTTTTTATTTGGTTTATTTAACTTTTGGCTCTCATCTATGTATTTTACATAAGCAATGAGTGCAGCAGTTAAGAAGCTGGAACTGTAAACAAAGAAAAAAATGAAGTGCAGTTTGAAGTTTCACGTTGTAAGCGGGTACCTGCTATTGTACTCTGTAGAAAACTATTTAGCCTGAACTGCTTCAGTGAAATATCCATTTGTCTTCACTGGACAAACATGGTCTAGAAATGTCTGCTAAGCTAATTCTGATATAAATAATAATGTTGTGGCAGTAGAGTGCAGCCTTGCTGTCCACTCCTGCCAGAAAGGCCCCCTTCTTATTGCCCCTGGCTAGGGTCAGTAATCTGGAAAATGGATGGATGGATGGATAATGATGTTAGTGGTAAGTGGTAAATCAAAGAGGCTCCAACGGGAAGTGTTCAATACTTTGAATAGTCCAGGGTGGCCAATTTACAGCTGCTGAGGTGCAGGTTGTGAATTCATTAAACTGGTTCAGTGCACACCAGATCTTACTGTATAAACACTTCAAAGAAAGTCCGTTTTCCTGGCGTGACTTCCACCCACCCTAGCTATACTTCAGTGCTGTATATTAACCGCAGTGGACTCCTGAAAATGCTCCATGATGAAGCCCAGGATGCTAGATAGGCCTTGGATATGGTGAAAACCATATCTCAGCCTGCAACACTAGGCAGACTGTGGACTTTACAATACAGGGTGGATACTGTGGTTTTGTCCTGTCTGCCAGCCAGCTTTCCAAGGACAGAGAAATCCACTCACCCAGAACAAGCAAATAGATAACTATCTGAATAATAACAGAGCAAGAAAACAAAACATGTTTAAAGGACATTAAAGAAAATATTGACAGAGACAAAATCATATTTTGCAGATTGAATAACAGCTGAAGTATCAGTTAAACATTATGATGGGCTGACAGCAGTATGGGTGAAATTGAGGGAATTGTTCCTGCCAGCTACCCAGCCCCATGATCTGTGAGCACAGCATGTAGGCAAGGATCATGCGGAGGGTCTTGTCTGGTGCCCAGCAATAGCAAAAGGTCTCCTATGTGGGAAGAGGGTCAACCACTTCTCTGGGTGAGGCAACAAAGAGCTCCTGTTTTGAGCTGACGCCACATTTTCTTCCCGGTGCAGATTAGGAATTTTAACTAATGGCCTCATATAAAGATCCTCAATGCCATCCAGGCCAAAGGGCAATAGCTATTGTTAAGTTTCAGAAACTCCTCTCCAGGCACCAACAAATCCATCCAGACCCAGAGAGGGTCCATACATACACCCTACAGGTGAACTTTGCCTCAACAGGCCTCATCAACTTTATCAAATCTCAAAATTTCAAGCTTTGCACAAACCAAGATAGAAATGTATTTTCCTGCCTATTTGCTCACAACAACAAGAAAGTTGGCTTCTCTGAACGTGTGATGTCAGCATCTTCTGTGATGCTAGAGATCATGCAGGGTGCCATTTTAATAAAACATGAGAGCAAAGCAACACCTTTACTAGGACCTTGTAAATGTCCCCTTTGCTGTGAGATTTATTATTACTGATTTAGAACGCTGACTCTAAATGAAAATTGAGGGCAGATATCCCACTGTTGCCATGCCACCCATGCATGTCCACCTGGTATTTTCCAAGCACCACCATAAGATAACCGCCACTTTCTCCAGCGTCTCTAGGCACCTGTGGGCTCATGACGATTAGGCTCCTCTCCTGAACGCTGGCCTGTCGAATGGTAATCTCTCCAGCACAGGAACACACTGGAACAAGCAAAAAACTTTCCACTGAAACTCTCATGGAACAGTAATGCCTCGAATGGAAACAAGATTGGAGCAAGGGGGGCTCCATTTCAACCATTAGTGGTCAATAGGACTAGGTTCTACCTTAGTGTATACAGTGCATCTCAGAGAAACACCACTATTTGCCTGATACAAGTCTCCCATTATTACTGCCTGTCAGAAAGAACTACATGTTCTCTCAAATAACTTATCCCAGTAGACTCTACCTACTGTAATGCAAACACCACTTGTGTATTGCAGAGGAATCTGGAATTATTTCAGGTAAAGGGAGGCAGCTGCCAACAATACCACAGTTTCTGCCGGTGCTGCCATTGCATCAGCTGTTTGCTTTAGCTTTGCATTTCCTGCTATACCCCCTCAAAATAGCACTACCGAGAAACCAGAGTCATGGGAAAATCGCTCAGCTGGCATGGTGGTGATATGAAGCCAGTACAGTTAGAAGTTCCACAGCCTGAAAAAGAATGACATATAAGCATTTGTTTGTCCATTTCTGTATACGTGTGAGCATGCATATATGAGTATGTGTGGATGTGTGCATATGAATACATAAGTGTGTGTTTATGAGTGTGTGTACACACAGGGGAGCCATGGTCCCTGGTCTTGGATGATTAGCCCTGAAACTTGATGCCCCACCCCATAGTCTTACTAAGGGAGGTTAGAAACCTGCAGAGTTGGGCCAAATCAAACATCCGCACAGGGCTAATTCCGCTGCAGTCGCTGGGCCTTCTAGCAGCCAAGGGCAGGGGAGATCACCAACACTGTGCTCGCCACCCTCCCTAGGGGACACTGGGACGTCCAGTCTCCATCACTGCTATTGGACGGTCTGTCACATCCAGATGTCCCCCTCTCACAGTATCCACACTCACCCAGGGTCTGTTCCAAAGGTGCTGCAGTTTGTATCAAAATTCAGACAAAGCCTCAGTCTAATCCAAACTCTGACATTCAAAGCCCAGAACAGCCCCTGTCTGCTGTATGAATTGGGGATGGCACTTCAGTGGTGGAAAGAACTTTACAGCTTGCTTTTCCTATGTGCTTCCTTAGTGGTTTGTGAGATATTAAAGGTAAAGGCTGGCTTCAGGACCTTTTATAATACTATTATGGATGTGTGTAAAATACATCCTTACTTGTCTGTCAATACTTTTTCAAAAATTAATACTTTAATCAGCTTAGGTTTCCTACCACTCATAGAAAATCTATTCAGGGTGGAAAACCATATAACAGACCTAAAAACTGTTGCTTCTCATAGTTGAAACAGTAAAGAAAAATTCTCAGAAATATTTTTCTAATAAATTATTTCAGTAGTCTGGCATTTCCTAGTTTTTTTATCATATTTATTTTTATACCAAGAAAGCGATGTTATATCACTGCACAATAATGTCTTCATGGTTCTTCCATCACAGACAGGAAAAGAGTGCACAGAAAATCCACAGAGACTTCCAAATTAGCACAGATATTCCTTGCAACTTTGTAGAATGTTCCTATCTTCACAGAAATTAAATATTGTTAAAAAGGAGTTTTCACAGGAGAATGAAGGAAATTTTTACTAGAATATAGGCATTCTTGTTAAAATTTTGACTGCAGAATTCTAAATTATGAGGCATGATTGGCTGTGATAGTACTTGTGCAATGCTGGGTGTACTGCTTCTTTGCAACAAGGACACTGACTGTGTATACGCTGACTTAACACTAGCAAGGATTGTAACTTTCATTACATAAAAGGCCAAGAAAAAGGAATGATTGTGGCAGGGTTGTATAGATTGTCAACAGCAGGCTGAAGTGTTTATTAGAAACAAGCTGAACTCCCTTGTTCCCAATGAAACAGCAGCCAAGTCGCAGAGCAGCCAACATGCTCCTCCACAGCCACCCGACCTCTGGGGACACACAGCGGGGACGCTCTCATCCGTCATCCGCCAGATGTGAGAGCGGGGGTGGAGGCCGGAAGAGTTGCATCCAGCTTCCCACTAAACAGAAAATCATTTCTCCTGAGATGCTAAAGCAGAGATCATTCAAGGCTGGAGGCAAAACATGATTAATAACAAATAATGTAATGCTTTTTCAGATTTTCCTACTACAGAATATTGCACAGTACCTGAGATCACAAAGGAAAAAAGTCTAGAGTTCAGCTTTCAAAGCTTGGCTACTGTAACAGTCTGTCAGCAGGCTCATTATTGAAAGTGCTCAGTGTCCTTCGAATCCTTTCAGTGATGATTCCTCCTTTCAACCACAGATTTGCTGTTTAATCAATGCCCATACAGACTCTAATGAGCTCTATGACAAACAGGAATGTGTGTGATGTGTGGGAAATTGCAGACCCATCACAGCCGGCCTCAAGCTACACAGCACTCCACCCAAAGCCTTCATCAACTATTGGAATGTCCATTGAATGAAACAAAATCGAAGGCAGTCATATTCTCTAGTTATTGACCACTGTGTCAGAGTGGCCCTGAACCCCTCACATCTATGCCTAGATCAATCATTTACTTTAAATTTTTTTTATTGTCTTTTTCTCTCTCTGGCAGATCAGGAGGAACAGCTCATACCAGTGTTCAGCAGTGATTTATTGTTGACAAAAGTTATTATGAGGAAAAGTTTCTTCAGTTCAAGAAAGTACTGTGGCATACCTTAAACAAACTTCCTGACAAACGGATTAAAACAGGGCATGCTCTTGCCAAACTGTTTCCACAAATATCTTATAGCTCTTGCTTAGCCTATGTTGGCTGGTTTGAGGTGCTGTGATATATCCATTTTGCAGAAGCAATTTAGAAATGCCATGTCAGTCACTCTGACAGCAGCTATGACTGAACCCTGGACAGCAGGCTTATGGAGACAACGTAAAACCTAGAGGGCATTTAATCAACTGATCGAAAAAATCAAATAAACGTGGTTGGCAAAGTCACCAAAGCATAAGAAATAAACCAAACACATCTGAGGAAACCCAAAGAGGAAAAAGTGCAAAATAGTTTATTTTTCTTTAGACTTTCTGCAGGGTTGACACCTAACTATAAGTTTGGCAGTTATCTAGAAATCTAGGCCTCAGAAGACTAATCCAGACCAATTGAGAACAAGGTGTAGAAAGGGGAGACTAGCAGAGACTAAAGGAGACCAGGGAAGACCAGTAGAGTCCATATGAAATCTGCAGTAGAGACCTGCAAGATGTGGTGTTGCCTTGGTCTGACTGACTCGACCAGACTACAATGGGCCTCCTCTGTGAGAATCCAGCCAAGGTAAACATTCCCTACTCACAGGTACACAGAACCACAGATTGCTCAAATTATCCCACTGTCTTTACAGCCAAGTCCGCCAGGGAAATCCTCACAAGCAGGATTTATACATAACTGTGCATGCAGAGCATAATTCTTGTCCAGTAAGACAGATGAAAAAAGCAAACTTTTTGGACCACAAGGTAAGAGACTCAGCACGCTAACACTGAACCTCCAATTCCACTGATTTCGTGGCGAGTGTGAAGAGCCAGGACCAGAGAACTGTTGCTGTGACTGCTTCTCCAATCCATCAGGTAGTCACCAATTCAACATATCCATTCTATCCAAAAACAGAGCACATGAGAGTTAAAACCACAACATTTTTATAGCTATTATTACTTCATGAAAAATCTTAAGCATGAGAAAGCATACATTTTATACTCTATATTGAAAATGGTATTTACAATGGCTTGTACAAACACATCTTACAGTTTTATTCAGATACAGTATCCTCAAAAGCTCTGCAAGTCACCATGAATGAGAGAATAAATCAAATAAACAAATAAAAAAGTGGTATTTAAGATGTATGAGGATTGTAACATCAATACTGCTTGCCTTAGGTTTCTTTTGACTTTTCCCCCTGTGGAACAATTGTAATGAATGCCAGCGGGATGAAGAGAGCCGCTGTGTGCACTGACCACAGACGGTCGAGCCATGGAACTCAATACGCCTGTCGCAAGGTTCCGATCTGCAACGGAACCACAAGGGCCTGTAAGGTCATAGAATTAAAGAAATGATGGGTGACACTCCTCATCATTCTTGCTTGTGCCCAAAAACTGTCTCTGTAGAATGTTTTAACAGCAATAAAAAGAGCTATAAAATGAAACCAGCTAATATTAGACAAAGAACTGTGGTGACACAGTGGGTAGTGTCATGCCTTTCAGCTCCCAAAGCTGTTTGTTCAAGCTAAAGTTTGACTCCAGTTTAGGGTGTGTAGAGCATTCATGTTCTCCCCATGTTTGCAACCCACTGACGTGCAGAAGAAGACAGCATTAAACCATTTCCTTACTTTCTTCCACTTGCATGAAAACTATGTGAGTTCAGGTTGGTTTTGGTGTTGGAGTTGAATGTGACTTAACAGCATGTACCCTTATCTTTACATATCTATGTAAGAATATGACTCTTGAAGAAGAGAATTTTCACAGAACTTATGAATGAGTTAATGAATACAAAGCCCACCTGCAGTAGGCAGTCTTCTGCTGAGCAGTTTTGAGGTACACCATGCTTTTGCATGTGACAAGGAGTTGGTTGGGATACAAGTAGCAGTAGCACAAAAAACAGAGCCTCCACGGCAGCAGCCTGTGCAGGGTGTCCCAACCAGCAGCAAATAGACATGCATTCGGAAAAGAGGACTAAGGATTGGGTCATGAAGCTGAGGACAGGGTCACAGAGCTGAGCAATAATATTCTTCCCAGCCACAATGCCAGAAAAATCTGAATCTCAGCTGAGTAGCACATTCTTCCCCAAATAATCACAATTGATATGAGGGGATTCATTGAACAAATTTCGTTATTCATATACAGTGAGTCACTAGATTATTAGGTACACCCCCCACCTTCACATATATTGTACATTCCAATAAGTCACACGGCATGTGACTTTGCTGTGCAGCAACTGAGAGCACTTCAAGAAGGTTTAATTCATTCACACTTTTTCCCAAAAACATATCACCAGTTTCCCATCTTAAAAAGTTATATCAAACAGTAAGTAACAATTAAGGTAAATAGGTAAATTACACCTGAAGGAGTACATTTTAACCTAATTTTCAGAAATTGATTGCAAGCCTGTAAAAATTAACAAAATTTTAAGCTTTTTTTTCTTTCCAAAAGAAAACATTATGCTGAGATGTTTTTACTCTCATAATTCTGTAGGTATTAAAAACTGAAATAATTTAACTGAAACTAAACTTGATATGCAAAGTTAATTTTGTCAGAAGTTAAACTCAAAATAACAATTTAAATTATTCTCTGACCTCCATAGCAAAACTATTTCATAGTTAATACAAAAAAAGTCTATGAAGAATTAAGATTATCTTAAACATAAATTATGTTGGCAGTTTATTAGGTACACTCCCCACCTTTACAAAAATTGTGCACTCCAACAAGTCATATGTCATGTAACTGCAGTTTGTAGTATATATTAGGCAGACCGATGTTTATAGCGTCAGTTATTGTTCAACAAAGCATTGGAATAGCAAAAACTGAGCCACCATAGTGACTCAGTGTGGCATGATAGTTGGAGCAAGGCATGGCATTTCTAGCATCTCCTAAATAGCTGTCATCCTGGGCTTTTCACATGCAACCATTTCAAGGGTTTACTGAGAATGGTGCAAAAGGCAAAAAGTACCAGTGATTGGTGATGTTGTAAGCAAAAATGGCTTGTTGATTGGAAAGATCAAAGGAAATTGTTTAAAAAAGTGTCAGCAAACAGATGGAACACAATATCTGAATTCAATATTGGTGTGCAAATGTCATCTCAGAATGGACCACTTATTGGATTTTGTCTCAAATGGGCTAATATAGCCAGACCATGTCAGGTGCCAATGTTGTCACCAAAGAAGAAGAAACAGAATCTCCAGTTAGCACAGTACCATTAAAATTGGACTGTTGTCGATAGGAAAAAAGTCACTTGGTCAGACGTATACAAGTTCTTCTTGCCACATGCTGAAGGAAGGATTATATTTTGGTACAAGTAACATGAGTCCAAGAGCCATCCTATTTGGGTTCAACAGTACAGGCTAGTGGTGGCAGTGTGATGGTGTAGGGAATGTCTTCCTGGCACATATTAGGCATGGTGCATCTAACAGTTGTCGCTGAGCAAGTTCATGGCTTCATGGCTTCAGTCCACACTCAAATGGACACTTCCATCATGCTAATGTACCATGTCACAGACACATGCACAGATGAATTCTCTTCTGAAGGCCAAAGGAGGTGCCACATATTAATAGGCAATTGTACCTAATAAACTGGCAGCTTAGTGTATGTAGTAGGTCTATATTGGGCTATAATAGAATTGTGTTGAGAGCAGTGAAGTAATATTGTCAAGAATATGAAAAAATATCCCATAATTAAACTCAGAGGAATTACACAAATTCTGAAGGGCATTAAACTCAAATAAACATTTGAGGGACACCCCCATCCAGCAGTTAGGCCTATCATTGTCAGTACCTGTGGCTTACATTGTAAAATAATCATGACACAACTTTAAATATGTCTACCTATGTATATCCCACCCAGGCACCCTGTGAGAAGGTGAGACCTAACATGGCTGCAAAAACAGAGGCCAGAGGCTGGAACAAATGGGTCCAACAAATTTCCTCACCATGTAAATAGCAACTCAGCCTGTTTCCCACTGATGGTAGTGTAGATACTGGTCCACTAGTTTAGCTCCACACACCCTCCAGTTACTGCAATTCCACAGCCTAATTTGGGTGGGGTGGTTGGGGCATCGCGTGTTGACTGACAGGAGATGACCTTGTGACCTTGAGCCCAGCATCTTACCATGACACGCTATACAAGTCCCACAATCGTATCCACAATGGATAAGAGGGATGTAGATTCTTTCCAAATATACCACACACTTCTGACTCTTATGGTTTTGTCTATGAACTAGAAAAAGTATTTATTATATCAGTGGTTGATTTCTCAAGAAATAGTACCAAGTCAAAAGTGAAAAGCAGTTCCCGAATTCAATTATCAGCAGCTGCTTTGTTTGCTGAGCCTGTGACACAAAGGGAAACTGAAGATGAGGGAAATGGCACCTGATAATTTTTATTGTGAGATAACTTTCCCAAAACAACATTGGCAAACAGTTATTTCTGACAGAAATATACTGAAGAGAACACAGACAAAAATATTTTTGATGTTGCTCCAGCTATTAAAGTATACTGAACAATCATTTCATAATCAGCTTTAAAAAACTCCACATGTGCAATTATATTTGTGACCAGTGATAAATGAGGCAGAGAAATGGGTTAGGGAGAAGATGAGGAAGTCCAGAGATGAAGACAAGTCTCTTCATGTAACCAGCCTAGCTACTCCTCTATAAAGTTGTCCTTTTAACCCACAAGGGCCTCAGCTGCAGTGAGGAAAAAAATATGTCACATTTATATATCATTTGACAGTAATCAGAAAATAAAGCGTTTCTGGACCAGTGCATACATGCAAAACTAGTAGAGTTCCAAATTTAATGCATGTTTCAGGAATGTATATAATTTAAAAATGTAAAATGAGGTGTCTGAAACAGACTTATTGAACTGAAAAAGGACAAAGATTGGTAAGCAGAGATTGGAGAACATGCAGTGGCGCCATTTTCATGTCCCACAGAGACCGTCCCACAAAGTTGTTCAAAGCAAAGCTAAATCAGTCAGTGGGCTCTGGGGATGAATAACAATGCTGGAAAAGATATCAGTAGGGCAACTAGCTGAGCAGTGGCCATGAAGGAGGTAACCCCAAATCAGATGCAGCTCAGATTAAAAACAGAGACTCCATATCACCTGAGTCATAATCTGTCTTCTCATATGACTGCTGTCCCACACCAACCATTTGGGTACAAGCAGCAGCCCTTTCCTAGATTCCACATCGACACCCTCATACTCCCCAACTCTAATATGAGGTTAGTACCCAGTCTAGACTACAGCAGTGCAAAGATGTCTAACACAAGAGTTGGTAATGTTATAAAATCTGTAACCAGTCACATTGCTACCTGCCATTTCTTTGTTGCTAACTCTGCTTTAAGACACTCTGATCTCACAAGTGGTTTGCAAAGAGTGAAAAAGGTAAACATCATCACAGCTATGCAGATCTCACCTCATTTGACTTCCTTAGAAGAACAGAGATTTATGACAGTCACTTTGCCTTGGTGAAATGTGACATTAGCCAGTTTGAGTTATCAGCAATGAGCCATTACAGATCTTCATCTGCTCTAACAAGACCCGACTGTTCAGGCCAGCATTTCACTGCTGATTTGGGTTTTTGTTTTCATAATGGAAACTTTTGATTCACTCAGGATGTCTGCTGTTTCTTCAGTTTTCATTTGTGTCTCTCATCTGAGCATGAGAGTTTCTTCTCATCTAAAACATTCCAAATCATACAGTAGACAACACATTAAAAATATATATAAAACTGTGATGTAAAACACGTTTAACTCTCAAATAACTGGGTCCTACACTATAAAAAACCACTACAATAGCTTATGAAAATATACACCTTTTTCCTCAAATAAGGATTATGTGGTACAATTTTTCCTCATCTATGAGGTCATTTTTACTTCACAACAGGTATTTATTCACTGCTCACTATGTCTTTCACTCTGCAAGACTAGCATACATTGTGCATCTTCCATAACAAAACCAGCTAAATCTTTTTTCTTCTTATCACACTGACAGTCTGACCCAATCACAACTACTGATTAAGGCAAATATAATATCAAACCTGAAACATCTATCATCATCATCAGCATCATCATAATCATCATCATCATCATCATCATCATCATTATTATTATTGTTATTATCGACTAATGAAATTCTCTGAAGCAATTTAAAATTTTAAGCTACTTACAATGATTCATACAGCAGGATAATAGTTGCTGGAGGAATTCAGGGTAAGTACCACGCTCAAGTATGCCATATCAAGAAAGGGAATCAAACATTTGTCAGTAACTCTACTTAGCAAAAGGTAAAGTATGCAGTGGTTCTGTGAACTTTATTTCTTAATATCATAAACATCTATTCAAAATGTTTCCATCCAGGCTGTACCCTGCCTTGTGCCAATGTTTCCTGGTTAGAAGGACCTCTGAGACCCTGCACTGGACAATCAAGTATGGATTATACATGAATGAATGAAAATATAACATTAAAGCAGGACAAGCTAGAAATATTTATTTTTTACAAATATTTTATATATTGGTGTTATTGCTATCATGCATGAAAAATTAATATTAAGTGACCTTTTTAACTCAAGAACCAACCTTCCATAGGAATTAATGGTAATTACACCCTTTCACAGCAGGAATTTGGGAAACAGGGTCATTCCACATAAATTAAATCCTATATATAAAGAATGACTGCATTTACAAATATAATCTGACTCCCAAAAATAAAATACCACTTAAAATACCACTGTAGTTCCTGGAAAACAGGTTTCCTATTATAACCTTTTGATTAGCATAATATGAAAATAATTAAAAAATGACATGTTTAAAAATACACTGAATGCTAGTCTAACAACTGAAATATTTAGCAATACATCCATTTCTGTGCTCAGGTCACAGTACCTCGGTGGAAAAAAATAGCATATTTCAAGGTGGGTTTCAAGTTACCCTGTTCATTAACCTCAAGGTTTTCTGTGACCTCGAGGGAGGACAAAACTGTTTACAATTCAGTCATGAACCACATCATTAGCATGCACAAAGAGATACAGAAGTTCCACAAATCTCCTTTGTAAATAAGGACAAACTATGGCTTTTTCAGCTCAAGCATGAAAAAACATGTCCTACTGACCTGTCACTCTGAAAGTCATAATTCATAGAAAGGTGAAAGAATCATAACATTTTGTACCTTTCAGAAATGCACAAAACTGTTAAAATAGTACATCAATCTGGCTATAACTTGGCAATTCACAGTTAGTTTCTTTGGTCAACATAACAGAATATTATTCAAATTAGTTGTTCAGCCATGCACTTCTGATATTGTCATTATGGTGACAGAAGGCAGATCACAGATTTCCAGAAACAAGGAAAGAAACTAAACTTTGTATTTTTACTATAGTGTGCTGCAATTGTCTTGATTTCTAGACCAGTTAATGGAGCTGTAAAATTATGACCACTGGTTTCTGAAGCCTGGAAAATATACTGACAAGATATAAAGCAATTATTCTGACAAGTACTGCATGCTTTCTGCATTTTGCATCTGGAGCCCAGTGTAGCCTTGGGGTCACTGAGGACTAACTTAGCAGCACGCAAGAACGAAGTGATCGCATTTTCTGAGTCATCGTGAAGATTGTGCAATGGCATAGTCATAGCATCTGCAAACAGGACAACCAATCCTTGATCCAGAGACTTCAAAGACTGCCAGCAGCTAAGGTCATTCAGCTTAACAAAGGCAGCTCTGAGTCATCAGCATCATGACATCATTGTTCGGAACAAACACAAGCCACTGAAACTCAAGTCGTTGCTACGGCTGCCTTGGACAGTGGACCTGAATCAGTTCTGGCATCTTCTGCCTGTTTCTTTCTTCAGGCTCAGTAGAGAGCTGCTAAAATGTGTAACTGATGAAACCTTTGCTTCAGGAGTTGAGGCTTATCATTTTAGTTAGCCTTTCTTACAGGAATGCATGTCTTCATCATTATTTTCTGGACGTATGCTTGCTCAAACATGTAGTCTTCATATTATAAAAGAAATTAGCATAAAATTATCACCATATAAGTTGGAAAAATTGAAAAAAATGCAGTAAATGAAAATTACAATTTATATTGATGAGAACACCTAAAAAAGATAAAGTAAATTTTTCCACAAATCCTTTTCTTCCTTTCAGCTGAAGAAATTGAGATGTTGTAGGCATGAGTGGATCTAACTACCCACATAAACCACATTTTATTTTGCCTGGTTTAATCTGATTTACAAAGATCTGTACCAACCCAACTATTCCACACTATATCTGCACACAGCCAGGCAAATACTGGAAGGCCATCTGAGGGCACAGTTAAACATTTTAATTGCCAGACTCAAGGTAGGACAAGCATCGTTGCAATGAGGAAGGTTCTTTGAGTACATAGTAATCCCATTCTATACACCAATTGGATCACCAATGCTCCCTCAACAGAAGAAATGTAGAGAAATCACAAGGACTTCCAGAGAGTATGGTTCCCCACACAAATCTTGGTGGCAGAGAGGTGCACTGGACAAATAAACCGTCAACATTCCTTGCTCCTTGTGCACCCTGTTCCTCTTCTTTACGGCAGGGGGACCACCTAGAAGCTTGAGTCATTAATTACTCTTCACACAGAACTCACACAAGGAACGTGAAAAAATCAGGAAACAATAATAAACTTAGCCTGGGAGGGATCATTCATTCCAGTTAAATTGCATTCCATTCAGACTTTGGGATGTCAGTAACAAGGAGAAACACCAGGTTCTCCAGCAACCATGTGCCAGTGTAGTATTGGGTTCTTTAATATAGATGGCCAGGACACTGACCCTGGGCCCAACCCAGGGACCAAAACTTATAGAAGTCGTGGATGAAACTCAGACATTTAGAAATCCAGACCCACAGAAATTCAGTGAGCTTCAATGGCAGCTGCAGCTGCAGGCCTACACCTTACTGTAAAATCAGGAGAATTTCCTGTGATCTGACCAGTTTCAGTGTGTGTGCATAATAATAGTAACTCCTCTGAAGAAAGAGCCACAGATAAAGGGTATATACAAGAAGAGCAATTAGATTAAACTGGGGTGGGAAGGCCCTGCAAAATGCTTACACAGGTAGAAGATGGGGGAAGGTTCACCCCTGGAAGGTTCCAAACTGGACACTTTTCACTCTGAGCATTTGGAAGCACTTGCTGGTAGGACCAATTCTACCCCGAACTAAAAATGCACTTAAGCTATTTTGGTGGAATTTGTTTCACAATCCTGTGGTGAAAAGGAGAAATTTGTACATTTTAAGATGAAAGGTTCCAGCCTGACGAGCAGCATGATGTGCTTTGCTGCATGACTAGTTTTGTTTCCTACTAAAGCCTGGACTTGAAACTTCCCTGCTTCTACTTGCTGTGTATGTCACTCACACGAGACAACTGTGCCTGGAGACATCCAGTAATTACAGGCTGTGTGCTGAATATTTAACAGGATCACTATAGTTTACATTGTGTTGAAGCTGGCTGCAGTTGAAGTCAGTGTTTTTACGCAGGAGGGGTCGCATTGGTGGTGACTGTGCAATGGGGATCTGCTGCAGACCTGCAGGGCAAATCCAAGCTGCAATAGAATGGAACAAAGCAGTGTTCCAAATCAGCCAAAAACAGCACAGTTAGAGTTGAAGTGAGGCCTTATCTCACAGGGAAAATTCTACAGTCAGTGCCAATCTAGTGCAGAGGTTCCTAAGCAGAGAAATCTGCTGAAATTTACTGTATTTCAGTCACTGTTCAGTGCCTGTATACATGTATGTGCATGTTTCTCATAAGGTTATTTTTGTTTATGTGTGAAGGCGTAGGATTTGAATTCTGGTGGTTAAACTGCTCTTTTTCATGTAGGCACTGGCTGGAGACTGAGAGTACTTCAAGAAGACTGAAATAACTCATACTTTCTCTGAAAAAGAAACATATTTCCTAGTTCTTCTCCATCATGTTAACTTTCTTAAAAGATACTACAGACAGTAAGTAACAGTTAAAGTAAATACAGAATGCAACTTAAGCAGTAGATTTTAGGGGATGCAGTGGCACTGTGCCTGACCTGTTTAGCTGGAATGGGGTTTGAATCCAAATCAGGGTGTGTGGAGTTTGCATGTTCTCCCCATGTTTGCGCCCCTTAAACATGCACGGAGGAAGGCAATGGCAAAGTATTTCCATTCCTCCTTGCCTCGGAAACCACACAAGTGGTCGTCTACGACATAGATTTGTCTTGATGGCACTTCCACAAACAATAGATTTTAACCTAACTTTCAGAAATAGACTGCAAACCTATAAATATAAGCAGAAGTAATCTACAAACAGTAATAAAACTTTATTAAAAGGGATTAGTACAATTAAATGTTTAGCACGATAGTGCACGTATTTTTTTTCCCCAAAAGAAAACATTGTAATGCTGGAATGTTTATGTTCTCATAATTCTGCAGTTGCCAAAAAACTGATATGAAAAGTTCATTTTGTCAGATATTAAACTCTAAACAACATTTGAAACTAATTTCTGACTTCCCTGGCAAGGCTATTTCACAGTTAATACAAAAAACAGCAGTCTACGAATTAAGACCAGCTATCACTCACACTACCATACACTGAGTCGCCAGTTTATTAGATACACTCTCCACCTTCACATAAATTGTATACTTCAACAAGTCATATGTCACATAACGTCGGTTTGTGATATAAATCAGGTGGACTACCATTTCTAGGCTCATTTAGTGTTCAGCTAAACCTGTTTCAAGGGTTTACTAAGAATGGTGTAAAAAGCAAAAAAGTACCAGTGATGGGTAATCCTGTGGATGAAAACAGCTTGTGGGTCAGAGGGGTCACAGCAAACAGATTAAACACAACCAGGCAAATCACATGAAAATTCAGCACTGGTGTGCCGAATTTCATCTCAGAATGCACCACTTAACAGACTTTGTCTCAAATGGACTACTACAGACCATGTTGGGTGCTGATGTTGTCAGCAAAGAAGAAGAAAGCGCATGAGAATGAACTGTTAAGGATTCAAAAAAAGTTGTTTTGTCAGGTGAATCCAGGTTCTTTTTTGTTACAAGCAACATAAGTGCATAGAGTCATCCTGATTGGTGTCAACACTACAGGACACTGGGGGCAGTGTGATAGTGTGGGGAATGTTTTCCTGGCACACGTTAGAGCCTCTAATACCATAGTGTATCTGAACATTGTTGCTGACCATGTTCATCCCTCCGTGACTACCGTTTATACACACTCGGACTGATACTTGATACCAACAGGATAATACACCATATCACAAGGCAGTTAAGGCCACTGAATGGTTCTGGGAATATGTCAGCAATTTTTCATTGCTTTAGTGGCCTGCACAGATCTCAACCCCATCAAGCATATTTGGGATGAAGTGGAGAGGGCTGTTCACATTCAGACTGTGCAGCCATCCAATTTGCAGCAACTACACAACATCTACCTAACAAACTGGCAACTCAGTGTACAATAGTGCAAGTGATAGGCATTCCTAATTCTTCATAGACTGCTGTTTTGTATGTACTAACTGTGAAATGATAGCCTTGCCAGGGAGCTCAGAGATTAGTTTCAAATGATGTTTTGAGTTTAATTTTTTGACAAAATTAACAAATACACGTGCTAGAACATTCTTGCATACAGCATTCAGCATCTTGTACAGTCCATGTCCACATGAATTCATGCTGTTCTGAAGTCGAAGTCAATAAACTGCTGGATAGTAGCACTTAATAACCTTGTGACCTGGTTAGTGTATGGTCAGCTTACAAGTTTGTATAACAGGTAAAACTGCCAGTAAGTGCAGTCATCCTAGAGCAGCCTGGAGTTTTAGACTGGTGAGTAGGCTGAGGAGGTCAATCGAGGTGCAGCTCTCCCTGGAAAGAATAATTCAAGCCTCTGGCAGGGCTGAGGTTTCCTGTATCCGAGATTCACACTTCATCAGGTGTTATTTCATCTTTGTCACCAGTCGCACGTGCTATCTACCCTGTCACCTATGCATCTGCTCTTCTCTGGATATCTCTACAGAGATTTGCTCTGGCAGTCAGTCAAGGAACAGCTAGAGGCCAGTAGATCCAGCCACGTATCACCTTTTCCCGACACCGGAAAATGCAATGCAGATGATGTGGATATGTGTCAATCATAGTCTGCAGACTGTAAGTATAACTACTCTATGCACGTCCTGAGATTTTCTGCAAACACTTAGACTTAGTTGTTGTTAAGCCGCACACAACTACGCACAACTAGAAAGAAATCTGGCCATCATCAGGAAACAGCTCAGAAGGAAATGGGTCTGGAACTTCACAAGAACAGGTAGGAAATGAATTCCTTCCAAAAACTGAGGCAGCAAACTGAGGCCTCCCCACCCCTGAATATGACTGCATACTGCATCACTACACAAAGGCAATCATTCTGACCCAAGCAGCACACCCAAAAATGGTGTTGGCCATTTTGGTTGAGGAAATTGCACAAAGTACACACAGGCTACTGGATGACAATTTTGCTCTGGAAATAGCACATAGTTTATAGAAATCAACTCCTGGTTAAATAATACAGGTCTTGACAGCAGAAACAGTAAATTGTATCCAAACTGCTTTGTTGCCATGCAAGATCAGGAAGGGAAAATACTGAAATGAGAAGCCTGATAACTGGCCCTCAATACCTCTCTAAGGGTGTAATGATACTAACTCTTCATTGCGGAATGTAATTTAAATGATATCCTACAGTGTTCAACATTTTGCTTCCAAAAACTTGTAGGACTAATCTTTGTGGAAGTGATACAGATGATCAGCTGAGTATAATATACTTTTGTTAACTAAAGACCCAACATCCAAACTGTCTTTCTATATGGCTGCGTTAAATATAGGCCAATAAGCAGCCCATTTGGGAAGTACAATATATTCTGAGATCTACCTGAAAATGCAACAGCTGTGTGAGTGAAATATTTAATCTAAAAAAATCCTGTAATTGAGTTACCCTCTACAGCATTTTGTGCCCTTCAGCTACCAGGGAGTTTATTCCTGTCTTTGCTTCTTCCATTCCCAGTGGGCAATGTGACCTACAGAAAAGCAGGCAGCCAGCTTCACATGACACCTTCTTTCACAGAGGTTAGGATACATGATCAGAGGCCCATTGTCAACACCACAAGACCTACTACCAAAAAATTAAGCATCAACAAAAACAGATGTTACCATTCCATAGGACAGTAGGTAGCAAGTAGTAGAATGTGTGACATGTTGTCACAATGCATTGAGCTGGGGAAATTAAATTAGTACCATTTCCAAACACATGAAGAAATCTATACTACTACCAAGACTGGAGCAACAGTGGGTCCATCCCAAGGGAACTGAAAACACAAATATCTACAATGCAATTCCAGGCTTCTGTATGGAGCAGGACAGAATAAATATTTCCATAGGACACTGTTTGTGGTCTTTGAATTGAATAGAAGTTGGGCTTTAACTAAAAAAGGCAAGAGCAAGTCATTCACAAATATGAATGTTTATACAACATCACTAGCACTGCTGGAAACAGACATCAACTCCAGTCTGACATTTTTGAGCTGCATATCTTTTGTCTGCTGAAGTATTTTCGGAGTCTTGTGTAAAGGACACCATGGGCCAAATAATACATATGAATCTACGATGTCACCATCTCAACCCAACCCGGCCCTCTCGTTTCCCTGGCACCAGTTCTGCTGAGCAATTCTCAGACTTAATGTGAATGCATATGAAGAAAGTCATCAGCAAGGCCCACAGAGTATCATGACCCATGGGGACTTCGCTGGATGCGTATAGTCCGCAGCCACATGGCACAGCCTGCAGCCCCCCACTCGGCCAACCTCCTGTAGCTCATGACCACTCATCATAAGAACTGTGAAGCCACATCTCTGTCGGTGGTAACCAGTGCACATCTCTACACACTATGCCAAATTTATATAGAGAAACTTTTTCAGCAAGGTATGTGCCCCAGACTCAAAAAAACTACAAAACATGACTGAGAATTTCATTTGAGGGTTTGGAGCAACGGAATTATCCTTCCTTTGACAGGAATGTTGTTCACCTGAAAGAAACACTACAGGCCGCATTTATACAAATGTATGAAGAGTTACACTCTCCTCGCCATTTGCTTCCACACCATTCACCAGCAATATAACAGACAGACACAGCAGGGTGCAGGAGACAAACTTGAGGTTCTGAACAGGGCTGCCTTTCGTGTTGGAGGCATTGCTTGCACCACCCTAAAGCCAGCTCTGCTTCTGAACACTGATTCCTGGATCAAACTGTCAGTAACAGTAACAAAAAAGACATTTTCAATATTTGCAGCAAACTTTATCTTTAAAAACATCATTGCAGACTATTCTGGAAAAACACCTGTCTCTATTCCCTGATATTCTTATCAAAGAGAGGTCAATGGGTAACAAGCAAAATCGTCAATGGTTAAAAATACCTATTTTTCATTCTATCATATTCCAAGCAGTTGTCTTCAAGATAATATTATATGACTGATTGTCACCAGCAAAACAGTTACTGAAATCCCTGAAACCCCTGAAATTGCTGAAGTTACTGAATCCCCTTAATTACCATTGTAAAGAGCACAAATCCACCCCCTCAGACCTCAAACCCTATGCCTATTGCATTGTTCTTGTGGCTTCACGGGAACATTCTGCTGTCTCTTCACTGTCTTGAATACATGGATTCTATGTACTAAAGTGAATAATCTAATAATAATTTAACCTGTTTAAGGTCAGTTTATTTAAACTGACCTGAACACAATTCAAGGCAAGCTTCTTTGAAACAGTTGGCATTTGCATTGTGTCCCAGGATGGCTTCCCAGCAGATGTTTCTCTGAAGTATTGCATTGGAAATGTCTACCATATCACTTCCAGCAGCTACATTCAACTGCTGCACATGTAAAGCTTGGATAGCTGATCGTGGAAAACTTAAAAAACCTGCACAGAACAAAGCAGAATATGTAAGTATCTTCTTGCTCTGCAAATGACCTGTTGCACTGAAATATCTATTTGTCAAAATGGGTGAAAACAGAAAACTAAACCATATAAGCACTTTGAAAAAAACAGTCTACTAAACAACTATATAAGCTCAGTGTACAGAAGGTTATGTCTGCAGTTAAAGAATGGAAAAAGGGATTCTAACTAATGCTACTCCTTAATATCACATTTCACACAGACTCTTTCCTTTTGAAAAACCACTTAGGATTAAAATACAAACACATCCTGTTTCTGCACCAGGGGACTTACCGTCTTTATTCAATGTGAGGCACTGTTTTAATTCTTAAAAAAATACAAAAATCAGTGCAATAAGAAAGCAAAGCCATTTGCCAAAAGCATAATTGCAGCCATGTGATGCAGTTTAGCCACAAGCAAAATTAACTAACAAGATCCATATTCCCACCCTCCCCATTTTGCAATGACACATATTTATAATTCTACAAATGCCTTTGTTTTGTTACATTTAGTCAATGGAATTGCTGAAGGAGGAGGAACAACTCTTGTTGTGACAAAGCAAGTACGCATGCAGCTGCTCCTTCAAGCTTGCTGAAACCTCAAGTTAGTGACTTTTCCCAGGATTGGGTAATAGAGTGGAAAATCTATGCATGGCGTTCTTTGTTGCATTTCAGGGCTAAGCCATTTAAGCCGTGCCAACTGAAAGTCAGCAACCAGTGCCTACAACCCTGAAGCAACTGTGGTCAACAGATTGGGATGGCATGCTTCCTTGGAGGCCAGTAACCATAGTTATCTACCAGAGCACCACTTGATGGCCAGACTGGAGAATGGCTTGGTTTGTATTCTGGGCCTTTTTAAAAATCAGTCTGACACTCCCCATTGTAGACAGCAACATAGTACTGTAGCCAGGTCAAGAGGCTGTATAGAACGCAGTGTGGAGCGTTGATTTTAGCAGCAGCCTGGAACGTCAAAAGTTGCCCTTGTCTGCATTCAGGGTCTATTCATAGTTCAGACAATGCACCCAGTGAGATACCCTCTAATTCAAAAAACCTTACTGTTACACAGCGCCGTTGCTTAAAATAGGGCAAGAGTTCTACTTGCTTTCATCACTTCTTGTTTGCCCTTTTCCCTCCAAAAATGCTACATTGCACATTTAGTCATTGGCAACTGCCATTGTGCACTCACAGGCTGTCACATTCCTGATGTACCCATTAAACAACATGGATTTAATTAGGTAAAGGACAACAGTTCTGACACATGGCATGAATAAATATGTTCTGTGTTTAGATGGGCAGATGGCCCGTGCTGCAACAGCCGCTGATCTAAAGTTGTGAGTGACAGAGGATTTGGACTCGGAAAAATGTAAATACTGAAAGCAAACTTCACTGTAAATACCCTGTCCAGCACACACTGTGAGGGTTTCGAACAAAGCCAAACTCTGATTAAAGCATATATCAGTGGCACCTGACTTACAAAGGCATCAAGAGTAGATTTGATATACTTAATGTTTCGATCAAAGACTACAAGTAGAACTCAAATTTGCAGTGGCATAACTGATAAACGTACAGTGAGTCAGTGAAGCGCGATAAGATGATTTGTGTCTCTGGCTCCACCTTTGCCTAGTAAACATGTTGTAGCAGCATGATTTGCGGTAAAGCAGTGTGAGGGTTGGCCACAATTCAGAAGACAAGCCTCCACTCTGCTTGAGGTAAACCTTCCAACTTTCTTTGCTTTGAAGTTTTCACCATGACCAAGACACACCTTCTCTTCACTTTAGGCCTCAATAATAGACACACCCCAGTAATTCTGCAAGTCTCAATAAGAGCAAAGTCAAACCCCCTTTTTACTGTTTATCTCAAAAACTATTATAAGCTGTGATGTCTATGTCAACAGCTTAGCAATATGAAGAGCTTAGCAGAATAAATTACATCTCAGTAATAGCAACATAATAGTCTTTCTTTTCAGAAGACCCTATTACGAGCCAGTACTCGTTTTTGCTAGTGTTTCAAGTGTCTCAAGCCGAAGTGAACTTGAAAATGTTTATATGAAATCTCAGTGCATACTGGTATGTGTGGATCTCATTCTAGTGTCTCTTCTTCAGTTGGTGGTACATCTGCCAAAGTCAAAATTGGTTTTAGCTGAATTCTCTGATAGGCAGGTTATTTACAACTCCAAACTCCATTACTGAAACAAATGAAGTGGGTTTCTGGAACTCTCCAATTAGAGAACCACAGGGCTCCAGGTTGAATCCTTGTCTTCTGCTGCTCCAAATGGAGGCAGTTAATAAGTCTCATCTCTGAGAGTCCTGCCGAAGATTACATGTTGTATGTTTTTACTGGGTCCATCATACAGCTTTAGAAAAATAATCAGTTGCATCATCCCCCTTCTTCTTCAGTTACATTCCCACATTTGAAGCACACAGAAGCTCCCACCTCTCACAGCTTATCAAGCAGTGTGCCAACTGCTGTTCCTGGCCTCCCAGAACCATGCTGGATCACACTCCAGGCTCATGCTCTGTTCTGCTCAATGAACTGTAAATCTCCCACTTCAAGGCTGTGGTGGAAAACTTTTAAAACCTCATTCTACTTTTATATTGTGTTTTCATGTAAATTGCTTCAAGGGGCCTCTTTTTGGCAACTGAACTAGCATTTAACTTTCAATGGCAGTTTTCTACAGTTGACTTTCTCTCACTCTTGTTGTTATTGTTGGTTCTTTTATTTATTTGATTTTCCAAAGAATCGCTGTAGTCATTTCGGACCACTTTCTAGCCTGGCTCAGATAGACTTTGAATTTTATAGCACAGGCTGGGTTCGTGTCTAAGTTATACCATCCATCAGCTGTGTGCAGTCAATCTGTCAGCTTTGCAGCAGCAGAATATAACCAGCATCATTCAGCTGGGCCCAGTCAGCTGCTGCGTAAGCACTTCCCAGGAATGCACCAGGTGCCTGCAAGCTGCGTACTGTTGAGAGATGCACTGCTCTTTCACACTAGTGCCACTTTTCCCGAAAGTTATTGGGTAACTCAGAAAGTGGCAAAAACAGTCCTCTGCTAACAGGAAATTGCACCCTATATCAACACATACCACTGGCTTACAGGAGAGTGTACTGTATGCACATGGACTGGTATCTCCAAACCCCATCACTGACATGGACAAGTGATATACATTTATAAATCGTCTTCACACCTTCACATCTATCTACACTGCATCAACAGCTCGCGTCATGCTATTCAGTAAACATATTTACTGTCCTGCAGAAGCTTTCTGCTCTCAGATGGATGATGGTTTGAGTTTTAAACATTCATTTTGCTTCATGCATGAAAATGAGATCAATAGATCTGGTAGATGTAATATTCACTAGGCTTACCTGCCATGACTGCACACCTAGCATTTCAAAGAGAAAAAAGTGAACTCAAGTGAAAAGGCATTACATAGTAAAAAAAAAAAATTGGTTACCACATGTCCCTGCAAACTCTCCTTCTGTGGCACATTCTTGAACAATGAGTGGTGTCATATATGCAGTGGGAGTACTGGAGATTTAAGAACTCCCACCCACCGGCTGCACGGGGAATGTGTATGTGAGTGTCTGCGTGTGTGTTATGCTCCACGCAATTGCAATAGGCTTTAAACTTACTGGATTGCTGGACAAAGACCCAAGTGTTTTGGTAGATTCAAGAAAACTTATCTGTGTCTACAGAATATTTCTTCTTTGCAACTATAATGAAAAAAGTTTTTAAGAGCACTATCCAGTGCATGTTCTTAATGAAGAAGGGGAAAAAATCAACAAATCCATGAGAGGTTGACAAATCACAGAGTAATTAGCACTAATAATATGTCACATTATGAAAGGGCCTTTATGTCAGTGTCGCAAGCTGGTGACTGTTGTGAGAATGTCAGATTTCGTTATGGTGGTGACACTGTATCTAGGCATTGAGACTGAGAGCTCCAGCTTATCCCAATTGTCCTAGACAGTAGTACTTAATTTCACTGGTCAACTTAATTCTACTTGTAAAACTTTCTTCTAAGCATTTAAACAGTTTTAAATAAACAACACTGATGTGCAAAGACGTATTCACTAAAATGTCCTGTGGTTCAAGACAAGTGGGTGCAATAAGTACACCGGGGTCCATGGTTTCCACACCACAGCTATGGCATGTGAGCCATGCTGAGCAAAACCCACATGGAACACAAGTAATTGATAAAATGCAGTTCTTAATGGAATGCAATGAGCAGTTTCTATACAATATAAACCGTGTCATGCAGAGTTAACAGCAAACCACTAAACCAAACTACACAGAATGAGCACTAAACATTTGGAAACAGGGGGCAAAGACCCAGAAAAAAATCTTTTAACACTGTCACAATGGCTTGCCATGCTGAGTAGGAAAATACCAGTCAGCTAGAGTGGAAGTAACGCCATCTCAAACAAGAGCCACTGCAACCGTCAGGGGCCCAGATTTAAAAAAACAACTTAAGTTAATTTTTGAAATGGAATCCCACATCATTCCAACCATAGCTTTTTTATTCAGCCAGAGTCAAAATTGAGATTCCTCAAAGAGCATTTTTATAATAGCAAGTGTTAAAGTTCCAGGTTCTAACAGGTTTGTGCAGTTTTTAAGCTTTTATTATTTGATAACATTTAATAATATGTAATAAAACACTTCAATACAATACAGTCTAAAACAGAACATAACCGGTAATCCTATACCAAAATGTAATTTTGACAGAATGTCCTTTTAATTCCATGGTCTCTTTATATTAACAAGATTGTGGCCCTCCAGCCGACTGGCGCCGAACAATGACAGACAGAAAACAGAGCCCTGCTGGATTCATTAGGCGACTGACAGTGAGGATGGGCGTGCAGCAGCCAGGCCACGGGAGCAAGTAGGTCTTGTCACTGTGGATAATGTTCACAGTACGTTAGAAACAGCACGCAACAACTTCATTCACACAAAGGCATTGGTCTCAGCCGTGCCACTGACGCACTGTATGAAACCTTTCACTGACAGTCCAGGGGCTGTTTAGAGTGGATTACTTTCAAAATGACACATATGAATACTGGCCACAAGAAAAGCAAAAAGAACCAGCTGCACTGGTGAGTCTGTTTAAAGGGAGGAGTGAAATCAAAACAATTGCTAATGTGTCACAGGTAAACCACACACTAAAAATGCTCACAAAAGGTCAGTCACTGAGACAGGAATTGATGCAAAATCATAAATTTAGTGTCATGGTGTTGTGGAATAAGTAAACCCTTTTCCTGCCACTCATTTCAAATTATTACACAAATCTGAACTTATCATCAAACATAAGTGATGCACCATGACTTGTCTTTTTGATGCCATTTCTCTAAAACCTAGACCTGCTTAGTTAGTAGCTCATTTAGAATATTAATTTATAAAGAAACAAAAGGAAGTGATCAACAAGGCTCTGATGCATTACTAAGCAGGTTAACTCACTCCTGGTTCTAATGTAGTAGTGGTAATGTAAAGACATTTAAAAAAATTTGAAAAAGGTTCTTTCAGCAGAATGGTACACTGGTGAAGGTATGAGGGCTCATTGACACAAAAAAATGACCGGCTAGAAAAAAAGGTAGCAATACTAACCTTAAAACCATAGACAGAAGTTCTGGCACTACACTGAACCTAGACAAGTATTATGGGATTTTAAGGTTGAATGGCTGACTGGTACAACCAGTACAACAATCTCAAAATTGTGAGCCTGACAGAAACCAGAGCAGCATCTCTTGTGGAAAGTTTACAGAAACAGCCAACACAGCCCATGAAACTTTCACAGCCTGGTGAAAACCAAAGTGTGCACTTCTGTCCCTGATCCACCCAGGGTTTACAATCAACTTTTAAATACTGTTTTCCTCTACCTTTAGTGATTCATATCACGCCAGCATACTCTTTAATACTGTCTTGGTGTAAGCTTGTGTAGGTGTCATGAAAGTTATCTAGAACAGGTTCTAGAACTAGAAGGGCAACAGGTAGTGTAGTAGTTTGAGCACCCACTTTTGGACACAACGGACCCACAGTCAAATCCCACCTCCTATTGTAGTCCCTTAAGTGAGGAACAATTCTAAAAAATGGCTCTAGTAAAAGTCCCTGAGTTGAATAATTGGGTAGTTTATCACTAATTGCTCTTGAGAAAAGCATAAGCCAAATTAAAAAATGTAGTTTAACATTAAGAAAATTAGGAGAAGCAACAGATACATCACATTTACAACTATTATAGAGTGTGTAGACAATGAACAAGGTTAAAGGAAAATGTAGCTATGAATGTTACACAGCAATCCCTTGGTATTCAAACTCTCTATATCTGAATTTTTGCTATAATGGCTCTTGCTATAATGTGCAAAATGGCTTGTACTGTACATGCTGTACCAATGTGTTATAAACATGCAAATTAAAGACAACATTAAGTGTTTTTAATTTGGATAACTTGTGTGTAGAGTGTTTTATTATGCAGAAATCATGGGTTGATAGTTATGCAAGTGTTTTCAAGTAGGCACGGAGGGAAATATTTATTTATTTTCCCCCATTTAAACGGAAATAAGCAGTCAGTATTTGAAAAATCCAGTATCTAACAAATTTTCAGGGATGAATTAAATTCAGATTTGGAGGGCTAACTGTATTTTTCTAAGATCATCAATGGAGAACTGCCATTTAGGGATGATAATGAATGGTCTACTGTATGGTATCAAATGGGAAATAAGCCGAAATTAAACACAAGAAAGCATAATGCAACAGCAAAGCCCTAAATTAATGAATGAATATAGACAGGATGCTGTCTTCACCAGTAGCTGCTCTTGAATGCTGCTTTGAGGAAGCAGGTCTCTTTCTACAGAGCATGTGGTCACCCACACATAACTGGAAATGCAGCTAATTGAATCTGCCAGCTATTTAACTGACTCATTGGGTATAATTTAATCAAAAGAAATCTGGCACAAACATGGAGCAGAATACACAAGACACACAGACAGCTTTATTCCACAGCGAGGAGAGTGAGGTGACCACGCTGCATTTAGCTTTATCCCAAATTGTTGCAAACCTTTGTCCTGTTGGCTAATAAAAGAATGGAGACTTTTCTTCTAAATCTCTTCAAGGAATCATTTGGACTTAATGGAGTACATATTTATTTTTTCAGAATTTAAAAATAAAAAACAGCAAGTAATGAAAATTCTCTGTGAAAGCCATTATGCTTACAAACATACATCATTAGATTTGTTATTATGCTTACAAAAGTACGTGGTCAACATATTTTTGCCAAAAAATGGTGAAAATGAATGTTAGTACCTAATGAGGCAAATTTTGGATCAGAAGGCCACAGCATTAGCCATATGCCATCTTTGTAGGACAACTTTTAAGACTCCACTTTTAAGCAGAGTCACATTTACATTTATACTCACCAATCATTTTAATAGATACACCTGTTTAGTAGTCATCTTTTTACTCCAGAACACCATGGATTCACCACCGAAGTGCTACGCATTTTTCCACAGCGTTCTTGTTCATGATAGCTTGTCAGCTTTGGTGTTTCTTCAGATTTTTTTCATGGCCTATTCACTCTGTTAACATCATATATTCAACCTTTATATCATATATTCATATCATATATTCAACCATATTCAAACTACTCATATTCAACCATATTCAAAAGATACTCTTTTGGTTTCGGAAGGAGGATAACACAGAATATTATAGTAAAGCATCGTTTTTCTGGAACTGTAATGTAGAATAATCCCACAAGGTTGGTCATTTCTGAAATTCTGAGATCAGTGGAGTTTGTACCAATTGTCATGCCATGTTCAAGTTCACGTAGACTACATATCTGGATTGTTCTAATATTCATTCAAACAGCTACTGGACATCTTGTTTGTGTGCTTTATATACTGAGTCACAATCATGTGGAGTGTAACTGTGCTGGGGGAGTTGTATGCATAAACAGCTATTTGGACCTAATAAATTGGCCAATAAGTGTAAATGTGTCCCAGAACTTTAAGGGCATTTATTATTACCATCATACCTACAAAAATATCTATACCTCAAAGACTGTCCAATCAGTAAATGACTGAGACCTACAAAAACCAGTTGATGTTGCTTTTACCCAAATGAATGACTAATTATTAACTAAATCCAATGATTCTGAGCCTTCACCCCTTGTGGTATTACCACACCCACCAGGTCCATGTGATCATCTGCTCATTTCCCAGTAGGACACCCCTTTTAAGCAGCCAAGAGTTATTCCCAGGCTTCTCCTTCCTTGCTGCACACGTGAATTGTCTGAATCTTCCAGACAGAAAATCTGGGATCTGCCACTTCCCGTTACATCAAGCCATATAGCCAGGAACAGGGTTATAATAGCAGCACACCTAAACAGGCAATCATCATAGAGCTCGAACAACCTGGAATAACAGCTCCCAGTGCTAGTTTTAAATGTACCCATGAACTGAGTTTATGAGATGGCTGGGCCTGGGAGGCTACCTGACAGTAATGCAGGAACCTTCTTGGGATGTGTAATCCCAGGCTCCAAGTAAGTCCAGGAGCTCTCAATAAAGCTGTTTCCAAGCCACCTGTATTGCCCAGCTTCAACGCTGGGGACCGCTCAGGCCTATTCACAAGCCTCCTCACTGATATGAAAAAAAAACCTTAAACAGCTAAACTTTTGGTCTGTTTTGACTTAGATTGTTATGACTGGAGCTACACTCCAAATTTTTGTGAGATTCTGTTCCTGTGCTGCATTAATTGTAAGTTATTGAGATAATTAAAATGCACAGAATTTTACACACTCTATGATTCTTTCAAATATTTAACATATCCACACATACGTAATAAGACAGGCTCTATCACAGGATGTCCATGTGGCTCCTTTTTAAGGGCAGAAATACTTGCCATTATGCATCAGTTCAACTCCAAAAACCAGCAAATACAAGGAAAAGTAATCAAATGAATGGCCTTGTAATAAGGGACAATAAATCCAATTTGTTTATTACTTGAATTTTCTATTTTCATTTCCAAATAATTTAATTTACTCTCTACCTCCAACCAATGCAAGGATAATTTACCAGTGGCAGACACTGGAGCTGCAGCTGGTCACTGACATACTGTCTGGCCTGCTCAGATTGTACAGGTGAGGCCTGTAACTGACAACCCAGACAAAGACATGGAAGCTGAACGCACAGGCACATTTTATTAGCCCACATCATGCATAAATTGTGGAAGGAAAAGTGTTTGAAAGGATGGACAACCAGCCCCTTGTTCAGAATTTAATGGTACAAGTGTACACAGAACTAATGCACATTTTATGTACGAGAAGAGGGACTTTAAATAATAAAAACTCATGTCTTGTTCTTAGTAAAAACATTTCTTCCAGCACACTCTCCCTGCTGGCTCTGAGTTTGCTGGCTACCTGGATGAGTGTCTCTGATGCAAGCAGAAGGTGGAGTGACAAATACACAACACTTGCCTGCAGAGACCCAGCACAGAAAGAACAGGCTGGAATTTGAACTGCAAGGTGGGTTCAAAGCTCACACTGTACTGTTTGGCACCAACTGCCTCTCTGTGATTGGTGGACAAATGGAGTCTCTCCTCATGGTAATACCTGCCAACAGATGTCCTCTCTCACAGACCCAGAGCTGGCCAATGGATGACAACAGCAGATGTCTGCAGCCTTTACTCTTTTGCACGACCTGAGATTTCCCTACCTCTTTTATGCCAGACTCCTACAGAGAAACCTTTAAAAAAACTTTTGCAAATAAAGGAGAAACAAGAATCAGTAATGCAAACTAAAATCAAAGGTCTCCTCCAAGTTTGCATCCTTCTATCCTCATTTCATGTATTATTTTCATTTTTAGCTAGGTAAGCTAATTTGCTTTTATTAGTTTTCATGTATAGTATATCATTCAAAATAAATGAACATTTTTATTTTTTTTATCACTAAATAAATAAATGACTAAAACACTGATTTTTAGTCTATATAGAACATATGCCTGTAAGTAGCCTGGCGTTATTGGTACCTTCTACAGTAACTTGGAAGACCTGAGACAAAAGGTGTTTATAGAAAAGCACATAATCGTAGGGTTTAATATCTGCAAGTTTGTCGTGATGAAAACAGACATTCAGACATAGGCAGGCTTTCAAAAGATGTTCCTCAATCACATGAAAAAGGTTAAATATGGATTGAAGGGTTTTCTTTACGGTGCTATTGAAAAGTATTTGCCGTATTATTGCATATGTCATACTAAATGGTTTCAGATGTTTAAACAAAATGTAATATTAGACAAACTGAACCATGCTGGACAAATAGCACAGTTTTCAATTTGTTACTTAATTTATTTAAGGATCAAAGTTATCCAACATGAATGGGAGCAAATACTTTTTAATAGCACAGTAAATGAGGCCTGTATATCATTCATTGTCTAAATACAGACTCAGAAAGTAGCAAACAGGAAGGTCCATTTCTGACACACAAAGCATCCCACTTACTTGATCAAAATGTTTGTGAGTGTATGTGTATGTGTCATATTTGTAGACAAGTGAAGTTTATCTGCAAAATCCACTAACATTTTTGATAAGTGGTAAGAAAGTAGCTGCTTCATAGTAACGTGTGAGGCCCTGGGTGTGAAACACTAATCTAATTGATATGGCAGTAAATGAACAAGCGAGGTTTCATATTTTTCCCTACTGTTTGGGTATGAGTAGATGTTTGCATGCTCAGTCACCTGGTCATCATGGCGGTAGGTGAGCAGCCTTTCCTCAGTCGCATCCTCCTGGAAGCTGCCCTGGGGGGATAGCGAAAACTCAGGCACAAAGTAAGCACTCTGTGAGGGGTCCTGAGACTCGCTTGATCCTGCCTGCAAGAGAAGCCACATTTCAGCAGTGATCGCTCACTCTTCACGTGGGACTACAGGTTTCAATAGGAGGACTGTATCCCATCAGCCCTCAATGGGTTCATTGTAGGTGGGACATTAGAGAGATACAAAATTGTAAGTAAAATGTCCGGTGCAGACTGATTGAGCTCACAGTTTCAAGCAATTTATGAATGTCTGGAGAGTTTTAAACCAAAAGATGAGGCTGTTCTATTCATTCGGTATGCTGGAGAAGGCAGTCAGGTGAACAAAAAAGCAAGATTTGGCAACAAAGCAAAAATGTAAATATCATTAAGTTCACTGCATCCGTGTGTAAAGGCATGTGAAAATATGTTGTGAGAGTAACAAACAATACAGAGTAAGGCACGAGTCCAGCAGTTCCTGATGTATTCATTTTAAAGTATTTACTGTGGGATTGTAGATACCATATGGCTGCCTGTCCCACCCACAGCAGAGATGTTGTGCTTCAGGAAAAGCCACATGCTAACACATACCATATGTTGACCTTAGTATGAAGACCCCATACTAACACATTACTAACAGTACTGGATACACTACCTGCTTACAATCATTCATCCTTTTGTACAGTAGAACAATGTAACACACATCTACACACTGGGTAATTTAGCATCACAAATGCACTTAAAAAATATCTTTGGACTGTGGGAGGAACCCAGAGCACCTATAGCAAATTCACATGAGCAGGGGAAGAACAGCTCAACTCCATACGTACTGAGTGAAATTCAAACTTAATTCCAAACCCACAGTTGAGATGTAAAACACTAGCATTGCCTGTTTTACCACTGTGCTTCTACACAGGGGCAGATTCAATGGACTGGGGACTCTAGGCAAAAATAGGAATAGGGGGCCCTCATCAATCCTAATTCTTACCTAACAGGATGTCTCTTAAAATAAAATCATAACATCAACAATTTTCTTTTACCGTCAAACAGTGTATTCCATGTTTGTACCTGCCGCCGATCTCCAACCTATTTCTGACTCACACAGGTACGATATAACTGACTTTCCAGACCAAGTAAACAGCTGGTCAGCAGCTGCTGTGGTGATTCCGCTCTTCAACAAATGTGTAATGACAATGTCAATATACAGTGCAGCCAGGTGCTGGTTTTGAGTCTTTACAGTTAAGGGCTTCATGCGAAAGAAAACAAAACCTTCTGCACACTTCTGCATATCAGACCATGATAACAAACTTGTAGTGGGAACAATTAAAGAAACAATCTAAATTTTTATATTAATGGAGTCAATGTCTTAACAGTAAGCTTGTGGTATTTTCAGAGTATTTATTTAATTAATCTTTAAGTTCATAATGCTAAGTTTTCAAACCCAGTTACTTAACTAACATTAGTGGTTGGGGAAGAACTTATTACTTCAAAAACCTTGAAATAAATGCAAAATTCTGTAGAGCTCAGTATATAAAGAACAAGAACATTAAAACCATGTTTCTGTTTAGGGTTTCCATTATTAAAGGTGATCGTGTGAGTCTGAAAGTTTTATAGCATGTGTTTAAATCTAGCTGTCATTTACCAGTGATTTAATCTGTGTGCCAATAACGATGTGTGACAATTAAAATAACATCAAAACCTTGTCCCAGACCAGGTTATCATCAGCCAACACCAACTTTGGCCGTTCCAACCTGTAAGAGGTGTGTAATGATATCATGAAAATACATAACTACACCATTGTGTAAAAAACAGTGTGTTCAAAATTCACACCTTAATGCTCCAGTCTCACTTCCTTCACTTTGTTGTTTCTAACAACATGGAATAGTTCACTACAGTCTTGACTGAAAGAGGCCTCAACACTGACAATAGGTCACTTAAAATAATAGCTATGAGAGCAATTTTGGTATTTTTTAAACTATTATATGTTTAAACAAAAATCAAAGCTTATATAAATACAAATACCTTTTTTCATGGGGTCCTAGGATTCTTGGGATCCTAGACACTTGCTGACTTTTGCCTAATAGTAAATCTGTCCCTGCTGCTACACTTAAGATCTGAAGTTCATATAGATTACAGCACAGTGGTATGATCCATTTTAGTGATGTGTGCTTTCTTTTGTCCACGCTCAGACAGCTGTGCTTATTTTTCACAACTCCCTGCTGAATTCTTTAAACTAGGTAACAGAAAAACATTTCAATAATGCAGATCACACAAAGAATCAGAACTAAAATGTAAAACACTGAGTAGATGGCCCTGTTCAGCAAACTTGGGAAGAAACCCATCAGCCTTGAGAAAGAAGATAGACAAAGCAAGTGATTCTCCAGTCCTGGAGGAGTTCAGAGCAAAGGGGAGCAGCTTGGCAGGCTTGTAGAAGTCAGTGTGAGTCAGCATTTTGTCACCTCTAAAGATGTGGTGAGCCATAGTAAGTGATGAGTTCAAGTGGAGAGCAAGTTAGTTTCACACTACTCGGTTTGTCAATGTGTAAAAAACACACAGTGACATGCCCATATGCAGAGTCCAGTGTCCATGGTAGAAAATCCTACTGTCCATACCAGCAATTGCTTCCACACCCCTCCTGCAGCTGTATCTACATTAGTCCAAGGTAAAATCTCATTTACATAAAGTGGCAATCTCAGAAGTAGCCAGTCTGACCCACTGGCTACAGCATTTTCTGATGCTTGTGTGACGACTTTCACTGGCTCCTGACACAGTGATCATATGCCATGACATCCAGCTACTGCTGAAAACATTGACATTGTCACGAGTAAATAAAGGTCACAGGTAGAAAGGTCTCCTGGGTCTTGGGGGGGCAGGGGTCACTGCACTGTAGACAGTAAGTATCAGGTGCAACACAAAATAACGGTATAGGAACAACCTTGCCTGGCCTACTCATCCCCACCTGACCTGTGAAGACATGAAATTCAGGATGCAGGTAATTTTCACACTAATATAATGCATTCACTAAAGCCAAGACTCTGCATGAAGAGCAGCCAGTGACTGTATGTGCCTATAGGAAACACGTAGCTGTACAGCCTGAGAGCAGATGAATTTGAGTGTGACCTTGAAGTGAAAGCAAATCTTTCCAGATTGTTGGATTCAAGACGACTTTCAGTTGTGTGCTGTGGGGAAAAACAACGCCCTTCATCTATACTGAAGCCAAACACAGGCCCTGTATATGAGGCAGTGGAGAGGTGTCAGCCCTAGACAAAGACCAACCAATAAGTGGACACTCCCTTGTCCACAGCAGCATCAGACCAGCAATAGATGACCCACTATAGCAGCTACAGGGCTATGGGTGTGTATAACATGTTTGCATGGTTTGTCCATCTGTGCATGCTGTAGTAAAGTCCAGCACAAGCAGATGGTCACATCTGGCACACACTTCTTTTGCGGAACTAACAGGATAGTCACAAGTGGGCTCAGCAGAGGACAGCGCCAACCTTCCCTCCCCTTCCAGCACTCAAATCTACACCAAACATCTTGTCTCCATTGGCCACAACACTTGGCCCAAAGAGAGAAACCCTGGCGTCCTTGACATGCAACATGTGCGTTTCATCAAGACTTATTTCAAAATCATTTCATTATCCTCAGGGGTATTTCAATCTAAAGGAATATATTTAAGTGCTACATAGACATTATCTGTAAAATTACAATTACAGACAGGATGGGCAAAATCAGAGACAGAGCTTTTGTGCTCACATAGCGAGTTATATGCTAATAAAGCAAATAACTAAATTAATTAGATCATATGCAAAATGCATTTTGTTACGGGGAAAAGGCTACAAATTTGAAAGAGACAGGCTTAAAAAATTTGTCCAAAAAAATGAAAGCAACACTAAAGACCAAAGAGTAAAGACCAAAAGTATTGAATTCACTACTAACAATAAACATGTGCCAATCTCAAGATAAAAATCTAAGTGGCAGAAATCATACTGTAAATCCCTCAATGGTCACATTCTCCTTTTGTCTGATTAAATTTCAGTAACTCTCCAGGGGGGCGCAGACTTTCCATTTTAAAAAAAACGTCTTATAAAAGCAAGGAAATAAGTGGCGCTTCAGGCAAACCTGCAATTGGGCTTTGGAAATCCAGTGGTTTCAAATTTGTGGGAGATTTCTGAGGTCCACCTCATAGCTTGGACTCAGCCACACTTTGAGTTGGGTTGCATGCTAACATGTCACATTCCTACGATCACATGAGAAATTCTCCTGATTCTAAAACTGTCAAAATTGAATCTCCCAAACACAGACAACCAGGGTGAAACATTTAACAGTGTGTCAGAGCATCAGCGCCAGCCGCCAGCAAAGCCAATCCATGAGCTGCCATTTGAGCTATGCACCACCAGCATCTGTGTGTCCATAGAGTCTTTACTAAATTAAGTTTCATCCTTAATGTACCATCGGAAGCTGCACTTATGTATTATGTGTCCTGCGGGTAGGTATCCCATAGTTGCACCTGTTGACACTGCGTAAAATTTTATGAGTTTGAAACTCAAACTGAAACGCAAATACTGAGGTGATGGGGAAAATTCATGACTTGAAGGAACATATAATGAATTTAAATTCTATTAGACAGAAATTTGGTTGGACCCAATCTGTCCTGATGTTCCCGATGACACATGCAAAATAGATATTCGGCTTTTTCAGTTAATCTGCTGATCAGTACTAATATTAACAATAATAACTCAATGATTCAGAATGTTGCTCTCCAGGAACACATAAATCCAGAGCTAAAGTTAAGGTTAAGTGTTTTCCACATGCCTGGGTGTCTGACACTGAGGCCCATGTAAGCCTCTGGCTGTCACCAAGGTTTCCACTTTAATACTGCATGTTGGCAGATATGATATTCACTACCAGCAGTCTGAGGTCCTAAAGAAGTACTTTATTTCTATGTGTAATAAAGCTATAAGGAAGTGTCGGAAATGAACAGCATCAGGTCCTTTACCTAGACTGCTTATGGGGGATATAGTTTATAGTAGACCGGTGTCACTCGAATCACATTTCCTTGATTAGAGGGTTTCTGGGAAAGGCTGAGATTTTTCAGGCATGATGGTGTTCACTCTAACTAGACAGGTCGTTTTGTACTTTCTGGGAACTTGGCCCCCAGGTGGCAGGATTGACAGCTTTGGGTCATTTCTCATGCCGCTTCCTGTTTATGAGTCTGTTACTCCTGGTACAAGAAATCAGCTCCAGTGCGATGGGATTTCTTGTGCTTTATCCAGTTTGGGCTTTCCTACTACAGCTAAACTCGATAACTGTAGTCAACAAATAGTGACTGTTATAAAACCAGGCGTTTACCTAGGATTAGCAATAGAACCGCATGTGCCAGAAATGTAAAATATTGTGGGCATGTCAGGGTGATATGTTACTATATATTAAAACAACTTAATTTACTAAGGCCACTGAATACTAATCTAAATGCTCTTTGTTAAACATTCACTGATAGACTAATAAAGTCGCTTTGGTGAATGATATCATAATAAGTTACAAGTCCAGTCTTTTCTGTCTTGGTGACTGATTTAATTCGGTTAATTGAAGCCACTCTGTTAGGATACAATTATTTACATAAATGTCGTTCTGTACGCTGTGGAGGTGGATTCGACGCCGTCTTTAACAACAAGCTATCAATATCCTCCAAAAGCCTTGATAATCTCGATAACTTTAAGTTGTTGTATTAGCTCTAGATCTTAAAACGAATTTAAACGTAATTGCTTATATACCATCCACCCGGGCTGCATTCCTCATTTCATGAGAAAGTAACCGTGATGCTTGATTTTAATATTCATATAGATGAGGTGCCCAATACTTCTAATAAAAGTTTTATGTCTCTTGGATTTACTCCAGTTGTTAACGGTCTGCCGCATCACCGTAGCCACATACTCGACCTTGTTATAACTTACGGTGTTGATGTTAGCAATGTAACTATTATTTATTAAATACAAAAGGAAGATAAAATCATATCCAATCATTACTTGTTAGTGTTTGAGCTGCTACCTCTCAATGTCGCTTACTGCTAATAAAGCTAAAAGTAAAACTGTGCATCATTTACAATAATAGCACCACTAAATTTATTGATCACATGAAGGGGTCTGATCTTGTAATAAATAGGGCTATAGATCAGTTGGCTGCAAATTATAACTCCGTGGTAAAATTCACCTTAGATTCTGCAGCTTCACCTTAAACTAAAGTTATCCAGAAACTCATTTGGGTTTAACTCGTACTTTAAAGCTAGAATGTGGTAAACTGAAGAGTAAACAGCATTCAACCAAACTGCATGTTTACTATACAGCCTGGTCCGATTGTCTAAAGAATTATAGGAAGACAGGTTATAAAGCCTGATTCGAATATTATTTGAAACTAAAAGATCAAAATAAGAATAATCTTTGATTCTTGTTTAATACTATCACTAATTTAACAGGTAGAAAACTAAATAAGCAGTTTAAGTCGTCTGTTATACCACCTACTCCGTTCTCAGTTAGTGCAGTGGGATCTGACTCTAGTACTGCAACTATTATTATTATTATTATTATTATTATTACCTGCACCTGTCAGTGTTGCTTACTGCGATGAATGCCATCAGCACCACCTAAGTATTTTTTATTTAATTACAAATGATGAAATTACCCTGCTAATTCATTCTATGAAACCTACCTGCCCTTTAGATCCATTCTCTACTAAGTTACTAAAAGCCACAATTTCAGTTTTCACCAAACCATTTGCGAATATTGCTATACATTTGTCGTTACTTAACAGTAGTGTCCCATTATTAAACCATTGTTTGACCATAATGAGCCAGTTAATTGTTAAGTTAAAACCTAGTCTGCTGTTTTTGTCTAAAATCTTAGGAAAAAAATCTTAGCTTCTCAGCAACAAGTTTTTGCAATGGGCGCAGCGCTGAAATGGCTCTAACTCCTGTTGTTATGATGTCCTTATGTCATCTGATGCTGGTTATGGTTCTGTTATTATGTTGCTATATTTGAGTACTGTGTTTGATACTGTCGAGCATAATATCTTGCTTATTAGACTGTAATCCTTAGTTACTTGGACACTGTTCTTTAGTGGTTCCATTTTACCTAGTTTGTGCAGAAATCTGATGACTGCCTCACTTCATTTATGTCTAATGTCCATCATGGTGTCTCTCAGGGTTCTGTACTGGGTCCGTTACTGTTTTCTCTCTATATGCTACCATTGGATGTTTATATCTATAAGCACAACATGAGCTTTCATTCAAAATGATGATACTCAGTTATATGTTTGTTTTAAGCCTGACAATTCATCACATACTGTATCTTTAGCAAACTGTTTTACTGATGTACAGCAGTAGATGAATAATAATAATAATTTTCTGTCAACACTGGTAAAACTTAAGCATTCATGGCAGTTTTTTTGGTGCTGCAGCTTGTAGCCAGATCTCATCAGTCTTTAGCACTCACAAAGTGACTTTAAAGTGTACTCATTTTGTAAAACATTTAGATGTTCCATTAGACACTAACATGTCCTTTCACTCATGTTTCTGTATTGACTAGATCCTGCTTCTTTCAGTTAAGAAATATAGCTAAACTATGGCGATTCTTAAGCAGGCAGGATGCTAAGAAGCTGGTTCATGCCTTTGTGTTGAGTAGTAGAATCAACTACTATAACACTCTGTTATCAGTTTGTCCAAACCAGACTATATCTAGGGTACAGGTAATGTTGCTACTATAACCGTGACTCAAGGAAGTGCAGGAAGTACAACCATATAACACCAGTTCTTAAGTCTTTGCACTGGTTTCCTGTTGTTTTGGGTAAATTATAAAATCTTAACTAATAAGGCAGCACATGGCATTGCTCCTGTGTATCTTAGTGAGAACATTGACTTTTATATTGTAAGCGCTGTCTTCAAGTACCTGTGATCAATAAGATTACAAAGGAAGGATGTGCCTTTAACTAGAGAGAACCTAAATTTTGGAATAGTCTGCCTGATGTTGTCAGAAATGCCACTTCTGTGTTAAACTTTAAATCACTGCTTAAAACTCATCTCTTTTCCTTTGCATTTCTGATATAAGTAATGTTGTACCTTGTACGCTTCACAGCTGCATCGTGTCTTTACTGCATGATTATGCTGTCGTCTAATGTCATTCTAACCCCACCTTGTTCTGTTTGAGTTCCTTTGTATCACAAGCACAGATTGTTGAACCCCCTCACTTGATGAGGCCAGATGAGACCAGCAGTGAAACCAGCACTCTATGCTGCTGGGAGCAGAGGACCCCCTGCCATCATGATGTGATCAGCAGACCTGCACCTTGGCATCAATTTATTTAGCTGTTACTGTCCTACCTGATTCTGTTCTTTGCAATATAACCTTCTTCCAATTTTTAGCTGCTACTACCGGCACTATTTTTCTGTGTAGAAGCCCAGGAGGGGTGGGCAGCTGCTGGCACTTGGACCCTCCCCCACTTCTAGTTGGGAGTTTTTTTGTTTTTTTTGTTTTTCTCTGCAGTTGCTTATTGTATTGTGCTTATACCTTGTATAGTTGCTCTCATTAAACGCATAACCTCTATCTATAGCCTCACTATATCCCTGTTATATCTGTTCTGTTGTCTTAACCTGCTGTTCAACACTCGGAGTCACTGCGTGAGAATGTGTGAGAAAAAGCACTCTATAAAATAAATTGAATTGAACTGAAGATTCAAACTTTGGACATATAAGTTGTTGTGCATCGTGTTCAGTGCAAGAGTGACACCAATGTGCAGAGGGCGCCTGGAGTAAGCAGTGTGGCATGTTCACTGACCTCCTCACCAAAAGGAGAACAGCAGGTATCTCAGCTAGGTTTGTACCACCACACACCCTGGCCACTCTGAATCCGCAACTTCAGAAAGTCTCCTGAGTCTAATCAATACTCTCAAAATTGACTTAAAAATAAAAATCCATGAACACTGTTTTTGCTCTTCAAGGACATTTCAGAAAGCTGGTTGACGACGGATATCCACTGCACCAATAACTCCCATTTGATGAAAGCCAAAACTGAGTTCCTAGTCTGTAAACCACTGAGCTAATCACATCTCAATCTCTGAGCCAGTGAGGGTTGAGGCTGTTGACGACTTGGCTACAATTCAGAGTTTGGCAGCAATAAGCACAGTCATATTGTCAGACCCAAAGCTGAACAGATGATCATTATTCATTTTGTGTGGTTTAGCTCCAGCTTTTTCCATTAGCTTGAGATTTCTGCCAACTTTTTTATTAGTTTCCACAATCGCTACAATGTCTGACTGTGTTCCAATGTGCAGTATCCTGTGAACAGGTGACCATCACCATACCCACCCACTCCCGCCCAACTCTGAGATAACTAAAACCCATCCAAATACTTCCTGTTTGTACCATGAATCCACTACAAAGATGCAATGTAATATAGCCAACTTTCTGGAAACATCAGTCATGGTTTGTATTTGTGAGTTGAAAAGATTAACAACACATTTGATGTGAATTAAAAGTTGGTTAGATTTTTTTAGATAAGCACTCTTCTCACCAGGCTTATGCAGAGCACTGTGTTTCATATTATGTTGCAACATAGAAGTAAATGACATAGAACATTTTTTCTGTTGTTTAAATGACAGATACAGTAAACTGTTGAGATAAGACAGCTGAGAAGAAGAAAACAAAAGACTCACAACTGTGAAGAAGGGGAGAAAAACAAACTTCCAATAATCCAAGTCCCAGTAGCTACCCACCCTTCTGGGGTATCCATGATCTGTATGCTCCATAGGACCAGGGCAACTATGGTTAATCAAGTTAGTTGGTTAAATTTTACACCAGTATCTACAACGAAATGAAAGTGTAAAAGGTTTGAAAAGGCTTCTTCCAACTGTGTGTACATTGACCAGACATTATTCTCTACAGAAGCTGGAACTGGGGTGTAAATATGAGTTATATATATTGCAGCTGCAGCCCATTACTGTAGGCACTGAATGAGCAGTTGGGGGCCAGTTGTAGTACTGTGTGAGTCTTTTTAATCCCCAGCTCTACTTAGAAGACCTAAAAATAGTCCAACCCATCTCATAAAGTGCAGCCACACAGAATGCAGGACATCCTTTGAGTGGTGATTAAAAAAAAGTGTTTGCGCTCCTTTGGAGGAGGAACCAGCCCTCCCTGCCTGTGGATGAGTGACAGCTACCTGCACAGTTGAGAAGAGCAGAGACATAGCCACGGCAAGTCCCCAGAGGCACATGGCACGTCTGCCTGCCACCACTATGGTCAAATGACCTCGCTGGGAGCCACTCATTGTGTCTCTGCCTGAAAAAGATAGAGAGGAAGGAGAGAAAGAGCTTCAGCATGATCACAGCACCTGTCACCTTAACTGCCTTCTCTTTACAGAAACATCTGCAGATACAAAGCAGCTTGTGGAACCACAGAAAACAGTGCAAATAAAAGAAGACAATGCTTTTTGACCTGCAGTCTTAATTTGTGAACTTCACAAGCAGACAAAATATCAGGTCTATATAAAGCTATATTTATAATTACAAGTATATATACACGCTTGTAAAACCAGCATCCAAGCCAAGTTGTCAACTGAGTAAAGGAGTATGTGATTGTGTTCTTGTTTGTTCAGGGTTTCAGTCTTTATTTTTATCCTTTTTGCTTCCTCAGTTAAGACCAGTTTGAAAAAAATAACTTTTTAATGACTTCCAAATTCCCTGCCAATCACAGGTCAGTAAATAGCAGTTCTCTGGTCCCCCAACATGTTCCACCCAGGTTTAAAGTGAAAATCCAGCATGGGCTAAGTGATCCCTGGAAGTTCCAGGATCCACTGAGACTCCCCACTCCAACAACCTGACAAACTGTTACATTTGCATGCATTTATGGAAATGACACTTTTCTCCAAAGCAGCTTACAATGTTATTTTCAATGATTTACACAGCTGGGTAATCTTTACTGAAGTAATTCATGGCAAGCACTTTGCTCAAGGGTGCTACAGCAGAAGGCGGGATTTGAACCTAGGTCCTTCCAGTGTGAGCAGCTCTAACCACTTTGCCCCCCACCTGTGACAACAGAAGTCCTATTTAAAACATTAAACTCCCCAGCAGCAAGATCCTTAAAACGAACTCTTCAATTAAATGTCATTTGTTGCTTTAAAATGTAAGACTCGTGTAGTCTGTAACACCACAACGTCATTGAGGGTGCTGCTGTAAGCCAAGCAGATCTATTAAAGAGTTAACATCACAAGTTCAGGAGAAAATAGAAATATTTAACAATCCAGGCACATAAACTGTCTGCTGCAGCCACACTCTGCTATAATGCAGGTTTCATTTCTACTTCAGGGCCATTTAATAGCACTCAGTACCTGGTACGATTCTCCAGGAAAGAAATAGACAGAGTCGCAAAAACATATGTTAGTCGCATTATAATCATAATGAGCAATGAGTGCCATCAGAGACTGGCATTTCCCTGCCGTTTCTACAGAGCCTGCAGTGTGGAGCAGCTCGCGACAGCAGACACAGCAGTGTGTGAGATGAGTGTGTTCTTTTTTCATTACCCCAGAAACCTGTGCTTCTGTGCTTCTAAAGGTGTCCAAAATGAATGTTTCATATCTTGCCACTGTGAAAAACTTCCCTGCAAGGAGTCAAGGCTGCACCTCATAGTAGCACAAGTAAAATAGTATAACTGTAATCCTGTAGCTGTCTAAATGTCACTCCTTTCTAACAGCCTTTCTAGTAGGCTTTTCCTTCAATATTTTGCTCTTGGCTGTGAAATGACTATAAATCTTATGACCTTATAAGCACTTTTTTTGAAAATCTGTCATTGAAAATCCACTTGAAGGGAGGGATCAGCTACAATGTAATAACAGCAGCAGCAACAACAAAAACAACAGCAATAATCCAAGGCTTTTTCTCTACAATCCTGACAGGTGGTTTTGAGTCTGAGATCCAGACAAACACCTGTGACTGTCATAAACAAAATCAAAAAAGTAGGGCATTACAGGTCTCTCTCTTTCTTTCTCTCTCTCTCTCACACACACACACACACACACACATACAGCGTATGGTATCCAGTACACCGCTGTGCATTGCCGCGAATGAATGAACTCCACAAATAATATAAATATAAAAACAGCTAAAAATATTTAAAAGTAAAAAATCAAATGTGTGATGTCTGCCCATCCCTAGACAAGAGGATTGCACCTGGTTCCTCTGTATCATCTGTCATCCAGACCTCACTTTTGACCGCTTCGTTAAAAAAACAGCAAGTATCAATAAAAAATGAAACTGTCTGGATAATAAATTCCATTCTAATATCCGAAGACAAATACACGCAAATGGCACTAAAATAGGAAATGCAGAGATAAAACTACTCGAATAGCAATTGCCGCTTCTGTATAAAATTGAAAGTTCAAATCTGTCTCCGGCTGCCATTAACACTAGACATCTCATTTCAGCTGAGGCAATTTATAATAATAATATTTAAAATGAGTCTTACCTTCAGTGAAGTTTATCTCGCATAACTGTCTGCATTTTCTTAGTGCGAGATAAAATTCTTAAACCCACAGAATGAAATATTAAGTCCAAACCCGGCAACACGGTGTATTTATTCGTTAGACGATCCGCGTTCTAGGAGACGTTTTATTCAGCGCCAATGACTGGCAGTTCTTCGGTTCCTTTCAGACGGTGTGTGTGTGTGTGTGTCTGTGTGTGTGTGTGTGCGCGCGCGCGCGTCCATCGGTGTGTTTCCACCGCACACACCCGACCCGCTGCTGCTCCACCTGAAGCGCGGTCCACACTGACGAAGCCCGAGTGTGCTGTGCAGCGCGGTCATGTCCGGCCACAAGGGGGCGCTGCAGATATGCGCTTCTTTCATCGATCTTTGTTGCTTAACCTTTACCGAACTGGCACATTTGCCACAACCTTATATAGGCATCCTTAAAATTTAAACCTATTTATACGGGCAGCTATTTTTGCTGTATCTTTTCAGTGCTTTACCATCAAGGTCACTACAGCAGGGCCACCCACACGAAGCAAGGACTTTCATAAGACCAGCCCTGAACCACTGCACCACCTGCTGCCCACTACAGTTAACATACACTTTTCGAAATAACGTACTTCCTTTCATAAAGCATTTATTCACGTGATAGGTAGTAAGAAAGTTGTCCCAATTGCTGTAGAAAGAAGCCCAGTATGCAAATATTTTTTTGCTTATTTGAATTTATTACTGGTAATTTTTGGTGGCAGTGAGTATTTTTGTGCCTAGTTGCCAGTTAGCACTTCTGCAGTTAAAACAGTTCTTGTCCTGTGAAGTTGTTGGGTTTGGGTGTGTCCTCAGATTTCAGTCCTCCCAGTGATTCACCTCAGACTCCTTGAGGGGAAACTAATCCATAAAAACTGTCTTCTAGTGAAGCTCTATATATATACATTTTTAAATATGTTAGAATATCTTTGGGATTCAATGGCGGATGATGCCGAGTGGCTTCTCTCACATTTAGTCATAAGACATGAAAAGCCGACCCCAGGGGTGTGCCAAGAAGGTCGCACCGCAAGCTTTATTATCAAGTGAGGAGTAAATCCTGGCAATGAAAGCAGAGGTCATTTTTTACTTTAATCACCCACACTTGCAGCCCTGGCCAGACAACAGCACCCAGCATCGTCTGAAAGCACCATGGTGCCCAGAGCCAGAGGAACTGGGGGGGGGGTCTTCTCCACCATCTCATGTGATTGCAATAATAAAGCTCACTTTGATCACTTTTGCTAACACTATAGTTAATATAACACTGAATAATCATGTTGTGTGGACAATTATTTAGTAAAACATCAGCTTAATTACAAAACTGAGACATCTGTTGAAACTCCAAATGTATATACTAACGTTAAAATATGTTCTGAAATTAAAGCAAAGCTGCTATTCCAAACAAAGTAATTTATATTTGTGGCTGAGATCAGTCTGTGATTAAAGGAAATAAACATTCGGTCACAGTTGTCCTGAGCCTGTCCCAGAAGCACCAGGTGAGAGGCAGGATACACCTGGAACCACAGCACCTTAAACCTCAGCAATCTGAACCCCAACCCCTTCCCCTAATTTCAGCGTCCCATCATCACACTGGGTCCATTTACAGTGAGGAAAGGTCAGAAAATGTTCCTTCACCTATAGCTTCAGTACAAAACTATGAAGAAGAAAAATGTCATTGGGGACCAGCTGAAAAAGTGTTTATCAAATATGTATTTATGAAGTAATGGTATGGCGCCCCCTACTGCAAATTTACCTGATCACCAGTTTTGGTCCAGGGGATTGGCTAAGTGCTAAGATTTTTCAGTCAAAAACTCTTTAAAATGCCTTCTGGTATTTACTCAACTTTTAGTGAGCAGGAATATAACCACAAAACTTTGACAATGCTTTGTTTGCAGCAAATTGCTCAAAGTGAGTACCTGATACTCAGGAAAGGTTTTAGTATCTGCTAATCTAAATGAACGTCATTTACTGTAGGCCTAGTAACTTTTTTTAATAAAAATTAATAATGAAAAGAAAGTTTCAATCTTTATGATTGCACACATCACTGCAGTCCTACCTGAGTATGTCCCACCATCCTCTGAGCTACAGCTGGTTGTGCATAAAACTAAAAGGAAAACTTCAATTGTATACAAGTAAACAATGAAGGAGAACCGATATGATGCTCAGTGTTTCTATCTGAAAAATTGTCTGCAAAAGTCTACTCTGAATGAACAGTTAAATCAGTTTAATTTTATATATCACCAGCATTAGTAACGTTACATGTTGAAATATAGTAATAATATGCTACTTGGACATTTGTATTTATTACTTTTGTATAATTAACACTGTCTCACTGTGATAAAAGTGTTTACTGGGAGTTCTCAAGGTTTTTTCAGACTACCTGCTCGGTGCACTTCTCACAGATGTGGAAATAATTGGGTTTATTGATAGTCATTGCTTGTCCAGATGTCATACCATTTCCAACAACTCTTTTGCCAAATGTTTGAAGTTAGGAAGAAGTCCCACAAATGCTGAGTTTAAGACATGGCAAAGTCATTTGGGCATATCCACAATTCCAGATGATTTCCATTCACAAAATGACATAACTAAACATAATTTGTTAAATATTACACCAGCCAGAGGGCCGGGTTGCTTCAGTTTTTCTTTTAAACGGACCTGCAAGTGAACACCTCTGTGGCTGTTTAGGCCCTGTTATCAATCTTACTCCATGTCAGGCTTGTCATTTCCCAACTGCAGGGAGATTTTTTACATTACTACTTACAATCTAATGTAGAAGTAAAATTCTGATGATTTCATAACTCATTTGTACTTGATACAGGATAATGTTTTATTTATTCATTTAATTATGTTCATTAACTGTTAAAGGTATCGATTTAACTTATTCATACAGTGTCTTGTAAAAGTATGCAGGCCACTTGAAAGTTAACAACGTTACCTTGATTGCAAATTACACTTATACATATTTTTCCAAATTTGTATTTTTACTGTGAACTATAATTTGCAATTCAGGCAATGTTAACTTTCAAGAGGGTTGAATATTTTTGCAAGTTATTGTATTGTATTAGTATGGGTACTTCCTTGCACCATAAAAAGCCTGGACCACAAGGGGATGCGCTAAACAGATATCATCAGTCTCTGGAACATTCACTCCTCACCTGCAGTTACAAAGTAGAGCTTCCAGTGTACTTGTATTTACATAGTCTGTGTCCCATAACATAAGAAAGACAAATGGTTTGTGCAGAATTCAAGAAGTGGGAAACATCAGGCTGCTAAACAAAACTGAAGGTGCTGAGTGGTCAAATGTGCAGCATCAACAGTGAGGGTCAGGCTTCTGGCTGAAGTTGATCAACAGTCCCAGAATCATCAACAATTAGAAACAGTTTACAGTTTGATGGCAGGCCGCTGGACAGCCAGCAATAATATCATTCTTGGGTTTCAATATTATAAACCAGTTATGAGACCCAAACTGTTTCCAGACTGGTCAGCCATTCATTTAGTCATTGATCTTATATTAGTGGCAGAGTTTTAATAAAAGCCTTAACTTCACCTTGATTTTGGTTGGGCACAAGGAGTATGATACTGCCTGTATATAATCTGGTGCCTGGCCTATGTTCTTCAGCTTGCCTAATGCCCCAAGAGATGGATGAAGGGATATTAGAACTGCAAGGTTGCTCTTCAGTCCTGGTCACTGAATAGAAATACAGTCTCTACAGCTCACTCTGAAGTAAGTTCAGACTTCTCAAGCACCTTCTCAGGCATCATTCACAACTCTTAACTTATAAAAAAATTACCTAAGATTCATTGGTCACAGCTGGTGCTTGTCTTGTTCCACCCTTGCTGCTGATATTCCATGAGGTGGGCCATGGTTTGGTAAACTGCACAAAGCGGTGCAAATGTAAGTGTCCTGCATTTCTGTCATTTGCTACAGAGGTGCTGGAAAGACATGTTGGGTGTTTCAACAAGACTTGAAATATGCTGATCATGAGCAATAAATAGATTTGCTAACAAGAATAGGCAAAAATTGCTCCAAGCTGATGTCAGAACCTGGAAGACACCAAAAAAGAGCCGGTGTTATAATTACTGCCAAACATACTTGTACCAAATCAAATGTTCAAGAGTTTGAACACTTATGCAAAAAGAATATTTCAGCTTTTTCTTCTGCAAAAAAATTTTTGATGCAGAACATATGTTGACTTACAAAAATTAATTTTGATTATTGTTTTCAGTTAAATATCACATGGAAAGAAACATCAAGGGATGATTTTGTTATTCACTAAAATGTGTGATTTTGTCAAGGGTCTGAATAATTTTTCAAGGAGCTGTAAATGGATCTCTTTTCTGTAAGTGTTTGTATGTTCATAACCTATTAGTTGTGGTTGTCATGGATGGTGTTATAAGACCAGGAGCAGAGACACCACAGAGGAGATATGAATGATGTGTTCACTTCTTAAATTCTCACACACCGCAGTTAGTCATGGACAGTTCTTACCAAATGTCCACTGTAACACAATGCTCCTACAATGAAAAAGTATATTGACAGAAATCAATCCAAAACCTGCATTTCAACTAGGATATCAAGATGGTTCACAAAGCAAAATAAAAAGCATTGGAAGCCATGCAGGAAAACGGCATAATACCAGCAATGTGAAAATATAGCACAGCTGCTGTCAAGATGGGAATGTCCCTCGACTGAATCATTTCTGTTGTTCATTCAGGTTTCTGCATCGCTTGAAGGACCATTCAACCACACATATCTCACAGGACATGACAGCAGTGTTTGAAAATGGCGTGCTACTCCAATGACCTGCCCTGGGGACAATGTTTTCTCAGAACTTTCTTAGTCCTGCAGCCAAGGAAAACATTTAATTTGAAAACAAAGAGAGTTTGGAAATGCTGACTGTAGTGCCAAAGGACGGGGGACAGGGGATAGAGAGATGTGGTACAAGTATGTTTATCTCGGAGCACAAGGTGAACAACACACTCTGACACAGCACGCTGAAGTCTAGGGGCCAAACAGTGATTTTAGTCAGGCTTCTTTGATCAGGAGGAGATGTCAAATTTATGGCTCCATTTTTGTCTTTCAGACAAATCATGAATATAATTTGATTTCTCTTGGCTCTGTCGAGGGCACTAAATTTACTATTTGTGGTTAACCAAATTGCTCAGATTCTGACCAAGTTTGACAACACGAATATTTGTATTTGTTATTTTCTTTGGCTTTATTAAAATAACTGGCAACAAAATATGTATGGTGAAAGAGAGACAGTGGACATTCTACAGACCTTATAAGGGCATTGGAGGCTACCCTCAGTTCTGAGTTCTTGAAATCTGTTTTAAGCCCATTTTATTAAATATGCTTCAACATAATGCACAATATCACATGGTTATTTGATTCAGTAGAATCTTACCCTGCACTGACAGCACAGTTTTGCTGTTGACATAAATTGGCTGTTTGTGATGACGTTTTCTAGCAATCAGTCACTTCCTGCATTCTGTGGTTTAAAAGCAATTTAAAAATAAAAAAAGGTCATAGTAGCAGGGAATAATGACCTTTTACAATTTCATAGTGTAAATTATCCAAAGACAGCATCATAAACCAAACAGCTGGCTTACAACAGCAAAATCTGCATGTTCTTTGCCTCTTCAGTAGTCTGTCGAGTGGCCTGGTGGTGTATTTCTCCTCCAGATTTCAAAGTAAATGGTAAATGATAATTAAAAGTTTCAAAGGTGTGGGATAAAACAATAAGGGTCCAACAAGAGAGAAACCAAGCAAATGCAATATATATGCCTACACATATGTTCATGTTCAGTTTTTAATTTATTTACATAAATTATATTTTCATTTACATCTACAGAGCAATTCCTATGTAACTTACTGAAAGAAGCAAAAGCTCTTTCATGCACTTTTCCATAACAAATGCTAAGTTTATTTGCAAAAAAAACAAAAAACAAAAAAGACATAAAACATGGACATAAGTATCCATAATTGATAGATGCTGCATTTTTATTCTTTCACCTCTGCTTGGGCCAATGTTTCTTATAGGCATACAGTGTAGAATGTGGGTCACTTCATAGAACCTGCGCCCCCATAATGGCACAATAACCACAGTAGTCATTCTTGTGCTGTCTGGGTCAACTCAATCGGCAACTGTCAATCGGTCTACTTTTGAGTAGACCACAGTAGACATTACGACCCCATTAAAGTGCAACTGCAACACTAATCCAAACAGTAGTACAATAAAATGTTGCCAGTACTGTACATTTTCTGTATATTTTGTTTGTGTAGTTTGTTTATCAATGATTCACTAGAAAAGCATCATATTTTAAATGACATACTTCAAATTTTGTATTCAGTCCTTCCATATGGGCAGCGGAAAGGCCTCTGCTGTGTAGAAATTTTAGGGATGCATATACAGCACCCTTCCTGTATTGTCACTGTCTGCTAGGCAATTTACTACAAACTACTCCTTATTATGCAGGGGTCGCAGAGTTGCATAATTTAAGCACATTACTTTATGAACAGAACAGAACAGCTATAGGGGTTGTGCGGGTGGGGGCCTTAGAACATTTTTTCAGCACACTGTTAAAAATAAACTATTCTTGGCCTTATGTCACATTGGTAGGTAATAAACATGTATAATGTACAAATCAGGTACATCTATACATTTTTTGATAGCGGAGAATTACAGTATATATATTCATTTTTTTAAATGTGTTTCTTCTCACCACGGAGACTATAGAAAGTGCAGTATTAAAAAACAGATGAGTAAATTCTAAGGCTCTGGTGCAAACAAACTGGCAACATTTAACCATCTAAAGGATAATTCATAGGGTTTTTAGACCTGCTCAACAATGAGCTTGTTGTACAAGTAAACAGAGAGGACTGAGGACATTCACAGAATGACAGTTTGCCCCTAGACTCGTTGGCCCAAAACCATTTTTCAGGACCACTTTAGACCACCGGCAGGGTACAAGTCTATGTCACAAGAGGCAGGGTATAAACTGTCTCATGCCAAAGCTGAAAGAAAGAGACAGCAGAAGAACACCGTGACACATGACAGCACATCTCCAGAAACGGTGTACCTGCCAAACCAGATGTTCAGAGCAGTTTGTGTGTATCATGAGGAGAAATCTGTCCATCCTCTGACTGACCATGAGCAACATATTAATAAATATTGAAAAATAAGATATTTAAAAAATCTGTGAAGCTGCTAGGCTTCCACTGAGTGAGGCAATGGTGGAACATCCTGCCAGACAGTCCAAAGCACAAGGCACAGGGTTGGGTTCACTGGGGCAATGGTACGATCACCTCCACATAGCTAATGGGGAAGAAGCCCGACTCTCTCTGGAGCATCCCCTCATACCAGTTCTCATCGATCTGGTTGGTGAGGATGATAAGGTCGCCCTCCTTGAAACCCAGCTCTCCCGAGTTCTCCGGCTTGAAGTCGTAGAGTGCCCGACAGCACGGCTGGTCCATTGGGGCTTCAGATTCTGGGGGGAGGCAACAAGTTGCTAGTCTTTAAGTACTAAATACAGAACACCACAAGCTGACTACTAAATCAGGTCTCAGTGGGTGGAACCAGTGGGACAATTCACAACAGAACTAGGGCCAGCAGGGGTTGTAGTGACTAAAGCCAACACCTTCCACTCAAACACCCCAGGTTTGTATCCCACTTCCTGCTGCAGTAACCATGACCAAGGTATTTAAAATTGCTTATGTTAAAATGATTCAATTTTATAAATCAGTAAATTGGTTAGTTAACAGTGTAATTCACTTTGGAGGATAGCATCACGTGAATAAATGAATGTAGATGCAACCAACTGTATGGAGTGAAGGTATGGTCTGTCATGACTTTGGGCGAGATATGTAGGGGTGTACTCACGGACAGCATCTGGGCTCTCTGGCCATGCCTGGAGCATGGCAGAGCTTGGCTCATCTGGACAAGACATAGGGACAGGAAGATGGTGATGAAATGTATTGATGGAGGAGAACATGACATACTGATCTGGCCAGTAGGTAACACTGGTGGAAATGACCTTCTCTTTCAATGGATTGTTTCCATGCAGTTCGGAAGTGGCAAGCTGCCACTCTTGGCCAGTTTATTCCTCATTGCAACTGTACATAACTGATCAAAAGAGCCCATAAAGGCAAAATGTTTGTGGCCAAACAGCGATCACAGTCACTGTCATTATGGCAGCACTGATACAAGCGATGTTCTGAAAGTGACGGGAAGTGAGCTGGATACTGGCTCTAAATGAAAGAAACAACATTTACAAGTGAACGACTGCAAGGGAGTCTTTAAAAGCACCTGTTCAAAGTGATTATCAGTACAGTAATACCTTGAATAACATTACCCCCTATATCAGTTTCACAATAACACCCTTATGTTACCCTATTCATCCATCCATTATTATTAATCACTTTTCCTGGTCTGGGTCACAGCGGACTGGAGCCTATCCCAAAGTCACTGTGTGCTAGATTATGAAACTACACCGTGGAAGGGATGCTAGTCCATTGTAGGGTACTCATACATGCATAGTCACACACATACACTCATTATGTATTCTTTGAATTTACATATTTACATCACTGTTGAGAAAGCATTTAAATACCGTGCAATGTTGTAGTTAATCATTTTATGATTAAAAGCCTTTCAAATAAAGCATACAAAGATACATTTAAGGAAAAAAACACATCCATTCATTCGTTTTCATTAACCACCGTGTTGTGGTCATGATCATGGCGCTAGTCTGGAGTGCTAGTCAAGGTATTACTGTACACAAAGCACTCAAACAGGCCTAGAGAATAAACAGTGAAATACCTACTTTGTCCATTTACACTGAGGTTGATCAGGACACCTGCAACACAGTATTGATAGATTAGCAACGTAGCAAATTAAGGAGCAGTAAATACACACGGCCTGAGAACCAGGGTGACCAGCCAGGCAGCACCATTACAACAACCCCTAGTGCAACAATCAATGTTTTCCTATTAAGGATCTCTGAAAAAAAGTCCAATTTTACATCCAAAGAATATCCATCAATGACATTAGCTGGAAAATACCTGCTCTGGACCTCATAGCATTTAACAACATATTTAACTCCACAGTGTATCCAGGAACCTCAGGTAGTGATGGAGTTTCACATTTCACATTAACAGCACACAGTGATGTGAAATGGGCAAAAAAATCTGTTGTCCTCTCCAGCTCAGACACTGAACCTCTACAACAGCTACAGTCATACCTGTTTGGTTCCAGCATTATATTTTACTGCATCAAACACTTAAAACACTAAATGACCAGGGACCCAGTGTGACCAGCCAGGAAGCACCATTCAGCATTCAGATAGCATCACATTCACAAAGACATGATGAGAGGGTACCAATGAAATGGTAATGGTCTCCTGTGGACAGTCTGAGAGAATGGAGCTCACACACAGAATGGCACACTGAGTACTGAGGCCTCACATAGGGGCTAAGGAGGCTGTGTGAGCAAACATGGGGAAACCAAGAAGATCCTACTTTTTCCTCCACCACTAGTCTGGAAACTCTGTGACAAAAAGCGGTACCTGAGGATTTAAGCGATGAGCTACATGTCAAACCATTCTGGGGTGCAGATTCGATTGTCTCCAAGCTATTCATAATAGACTTTGGCTGGAACTCTTTCTTGGGACGCTCGCTTGCTGTAGAGATCCTGGAAAAGGGATAAGAAAACAGGGTGATAAAAAGCTTCACTCCAACTTCAGGAGCTTTGTATTTCTTAGTTTACAGCACAAAACACCCGTGTGTCTTCACCTGCTCTGTAATCTTTCATTCAGCTCCTGCAAGATTTCCAGAGACTGGTGATGGTACTCCAGGGCAGCCTCTACTAGGGCTGCCAGCTGACTCACTTGCTCCACCTGGTGGCAGAAAGATCAACAGTGACCATCGGAGACAAAACCAAGACTTCAATTCAATTTATTCTCACACAATGAATCACATCACAAGGTGCAAAAAAAACAGTAAAAGATGCAGCACAACCATGTAGCTGTACATCTATAAAGTATCACAGGCATTTACGATGGAATTAGATCTGACAGAGGATGAATCCCTTAATGCTGACTCTAAAGTGCAGAATTATCTCACCGTCAATTTCAAGGATCCTAATGCTAGGGACTCTTCTAAATTGATGCTTACAGATCACATATTCAAAATATATGAAACACCGAACACTAACTTTTTTGTATATTTCCCCTGTCATCATTTGTCTTATTCATTAAAGTTGTTTCTTTGACACTTTTCTTACAGTGATTTGCTTAGTGATTTACCCCTTTTATATAGCAGAGTATTTTTACTGGAGCAGTTCAGGGTAAATTTGAGGGTACTGCAGCAGAATATTTTTAAATGTGCTTCATAAAATAAAGATTATTATTATCAATGAAATAAAGAGAATAGTTTATAGAAGTTGTCTGCATCATTATTTGACAGTATGATCAGATAATGACTGGCAGACAGTGTGTGCACTTACATCATTCTCCAGGAAGTTGAACATGCACCTCTCTGCCAGCTCTTTGGACTCATCAAACTTTTCCACCGCCTGCCTCACCTCCTCATCTGGGATCTTCCCCTGACGCTTCTTCTTGTAGTCGAAGTCAAGTCGCCGCCCCTCCAGCTTTTTCAGATGATACTGAAGGGTGACATATGATGAGCTTGTTGAACCATGATATGACAGTTAGCAGCCAACTAGGAAGATGTAACCACATCCTTCTCCATGTGACCATCTGTCTATTGATCAGTAATGATACACGGCCCCATCCGTCACATTTCCACTTCCAATTATTGATCTCAAACTCCTCAAGTTGGTCTTTGGCACAACCCTCAAACCCGATGTTGCTGGAGTACCAATGATGTCCATAGAATAATTAATGGAGCTGTGCAGGGATGTAAGTTGATCAACATCTGAATGTAATTAAGATAAATAAAAGGGCTGCTGTTAAATCTGGTTAATTTACTTGGATAACATCCAAATGTCTTTGCCCTTTGTTACCACATAAACCCACTTGGTTCATAAATCAGGGATGAAAATATTAGCGGACTTGTGCCATAATTAATTGGAAAGGACCACAGTGGGTGCCACAGTTCAGATGGTGACATAGTATTTGAGCCCTCCATTTTACAGGCATGCCAGCCCGTATGCTTTGGATAATCTGTCAATTTGCATGGGACAGTCCTGTTCCAGTCCTGCTGCAATGTGCCTTCCCACCAGGGGGCAGCACATATGCTTGATTTGCATTGGACAGCACCTGATCTAAGCCTGCCTCAGTGTGGTTTCCCACCAGGGGGCAGGAAACAGCCAGCTGCCCCAAGTACATTTAGGTCCATTACACAACAGTCACCACCTGCTGATGTAAATGAGCAGAAATCATAATGAGTAAAATCGTTTTTTTATCAAGGATATCTTGGCTGAGGTGGGCGGGGCTTCGCAGCCATGCTGGCAAGTCATACCCCAATCTCTTTCAGCTCTTTGTCTTGTAGGGACTGCAGAGGATCAATGAAGTTCTGCTTCACGCCGATGTCCAGCGAGTCCTTCACTTCAGCCATCTGCTTCATGGCGTCACCCACATCCATCAGCGCACAGCCTGGGAGCCATTCGTGGAGAGAGTTAACAGAAAAGCAAAGGCATGAAGCTGTCATAACACAGCCTATGTTTAACCTGCCATGAGCTGCCTTACACACGAGCAGCAAGTGGAGCAGTGGTTACACATCTGTAACACGCATGTTGCTGTTTCGCAATACAGCAAGGACCGAATTCCCTTATTAGCTTCAATAAAATATCCTGCTTTATAAATAGACACAAACTAACAGATTCTTAAGTAATTAGTTAAGTTATTAAATGACAACATTGCTTAGTTACTTATAAATCAAACTTTACATCTGATGCTCTGATGCTCATCTCTCACTTGAGATGGCGTATTAATTGGATTCTTTTTAGCACAGGAACACAGTCGCTGAAATGGCATCACTGCCATGCAAAGGAGATGAAGAATTTAAGGGGAGAATGAAATTTTGTCTGGCCTTCAGGTAGTAGAGTAACTATGGAAAAAAGTGAACATTAAGATATTCAGATTTCCTCCTCACTGTAAAAAAGGCCTCCCTGTGTTTGTATGTTTTTATGTGCATCTGCAACAAAATAGGGACATAATCAACCCACATGGCAGGGCACTCTTACCAAAGTATGAGTCCTCTCCCAGTTCCTTGCCATAGCGCAGCATGACATCTCCCAGAATTCCCTCTGTCTGGGGGTACCCCATGGTCCTCACCTGCCCTCGCATCTTGGAAACCGTGTTGAGCATGCCCAATTTTGCTCTGTAGGCTGCCGAAGAGTGAGTTCAACACAGTCGTGTGAAACTGGGTGACTATTTAAGGCCAGAGAATACAGGATTGTTCTAGAAGCAAAGCTCAGGCCCTCAATTAGTCCGGCAGGGCAGGTCAGACATAAAATTGGAAAGAATTACGGTTAAAATGCTAGCCATTTAAACTGTAAACACTGCTTCCATACCAGCAGGAATGCACTCTTCACCAGGGTAGAACACAGCTCATGTCATACCTGGATTTGGTTGGAGGTACTCAGTGGTTTTGGACAGGAGCTCAAGAACAGCTTTACTGGTGGTATCAATTTTCTGAAAGGACAAATTGTTTTATACAACTCACAAACAGTTTCTTCACAAACACTGAAGTCCACAGTCCATGGTGTCTATAGCAAAAGTTTGTCCAGTGCAGTTCTCTGGAACAGAATGAACAATAACCATCCCTCTGGTCCCATCAGTCAACCTGCAAGCCAGATCTTACCCTCTCCATCTCGGTGAAGTCATCATCAAGCTTTGTTCCTTCTGCCCCACTTATCTTCTCACTGAGTAGCTGTAGGACACACACATGGAAAGGAATGAGGGACCGGCTGGGAATGTGGAGACGCAGTCTTGGTGGCCTGGTTCTCAAGAAATGAAGTTCAGCTACAAGCCCTGTCTCACACTTTGCTCTGACACACAAGCACAAACACACACATACACACACTCTCTCTCTTTCTTCCTCTCTGTCTGTCTGTCTGTCTGTCTGTCAGTCAGTCAGAGAACAGCCCAGTGAGACACAAGAAACAATTCCTGCAGCACTGATCAGAAATGAATACAAGGACACCCAACCCCTTTAGAGCACACAGACCTGTCAAAAAGATTGAGGGCACCAATCAAGGTCCAGAAAATGCTGCCCTCAGACTGCCAATGAAACAGCGCCATCTCAATTACTGTATGACATTCATGAATGCGTACTTTTGCATTCCATTTCATAGTTTACACACTACCTGAACTGCACTGAGATTTGATTTTTTTAAGCTTCTGCCCATAAGACCACGCCCTTCTCTAAATAACCTTCAACAGCTATCGCTGCCCAGGCAGTCACTGCACGAAGACAAAATGTCAATTGGAAGTTGTGGAAAATGGAAAGGTTTACAGTATATGTTTTTTTCTGTATGCATGACACACTAAATGTTTGAGAATACTCTTCTTCCACTTAGCATAATGCCCACTTCCAGTAAGACCACCCTGGAAATTACTGGTAAAGTCCTACATGCTATTCGGGTTTCCCTCACTCCACACTGCAGCACACTTTAATAATGGTAAACCCTGCATGCGTATAAGAAATCCATTTGCATTGAGAAGATTAAACATGCTCCGAAAAATAAGAATGCAAGATACCCAATGCCTGTGAGACTGGGTCAGCGATATGAGGCGCCACATGAAGCAACACAATTTATACGACTCCACAAGGGACAGCGATGGGTGCGCTGTAAATTTGGCACTGAGTTAGAGAGCAAAATCTCATAGCTTGGAAAGCGAGATGTACCGTAAATAAAAGGGTTACCCCCAGGGCTATCCATCTCTCCCTTCCAACAGAGCACTCAGAAGCGATGACATCCGCCACGCAGGAACCCTGCTGGAGACCTCCACACTACCACAAGCCACCAAATACTCATTTTCTGTTTGGAACCAGGTCAGGCCACTAATCACCATCTGTTCAAAACAACCATCTCATCTGGTGTTTGTTTGCACTTCAGGATATGAACTAACAGAAGCAACACAGCAAGTAGCCATACAGCTTCTGCGCTGGAGAATTGGACGTGGCTTCAGCTCAGTCTTTGTATAGTTTGTATGTTCTAATCCATGGTCACGGTCCAAAGATATGCATTTCAGGTCAATTGGTGACTCCAACTTGCCCGCATTGTGCGTGAGTCAGAGAGTGTGTGTGATTGTCCCGCAATGAACTCACATCCAGGCCAGGATGTACTTTGCTTCACATCCCATGTTCCTGGGATATGCTCTGGACTTCTGCGTTCCCATGTTGGACTTATGGTCATTGATAATGCGTGGATGGATGAATAAAAACCAACAGTGTTCAGGTGTCCACAGGGCAATTTCTAAAGACAGATGTGCTACAGGTTCATCTGGTTCTGCATCACTCATTTTACAACCTCTGGACTTCAGCTCTGTTCAACTAGAGCAGTTTGCTTCCAGTAAGATCGGAATAATGTAACAACACACTTAACACTCCTTTACCTCTCAACAACATCACGTTTACAGGCCCAGAAAGATATCTATTAAAACCAGGATCAGCGCAGGAGCAGTCAGGATCCCAGCAAAGTTCACAGTGGAAACTAAACTCCAGAAACTTCAGTGGGCCAAGATTTTTAGTGTTCTCAAATAAGGACATCCACGGCTGCCCATAAATAAGAGATTCCCCCATCCAGATGACCCCAACAAACCATTAGAGATACTGAGGAGCAAGAGGAAGGAGGAGGGTGTCACGACTCAGCCAAGTAGGACCTAAATATAGAAACGTAATAACTGACTCTGTCCTTCACTGCACAGAACATACCACGGAGATCTGCTCCAAATAGCTAGACAGCAGCCAAAGGTGCACTCACAGCATGGCGGGTGCTTCTATAGCAAGCAAAAAAAGCCCCCATGTCTCCCAATGGGAGGGTCTCAGAGCCCCAGTCCTCTGTCTCTGCCTCCTATTTCCCTCCTGTGATGTCTCACACACACACACACACACACACACTCTCTCTCTGCTGACAGCCTCTGCACATATGATGGACTCGACCTGTGAAAGCAGGTGACACTAATCTGAACAAATGTCACTTACCCACCCTGGGAACACACAGGTAGGAGGCATTTTGTTATTTTTCATAAATAATGTCTACAACCATAATCTAACAGCCACATGAAGCATTTAAAACTGATTTATTATCTGCTTCTGTACCTCACATTTAAACAATAAGTAACCTTTAAATCTTATTGTGCGTCAGCATGAAGATTTCAACCTCTAGAATTATATTCAATGGGTTTCAACCCTTCAGGAGTTTTAAAGTTACTAATCAAGCTAAAATGACAATAATAATGGAGATGAACTTTGAGCCTTGAACAGTGCGTCCTATATACCCAACATATGAAACATAAGTATGCTTTTACCTCATTTCCCTTTGCATAAGCATCGAGGCTTTAACTTCCAGAATAATGCTGAAGTAATACTGAAGTACAATTTTAATCATAATTACAATGGTAATTGCAATTACAATCTCAATTACACGTACAATTACAAGAGTCTTATAGAGTCTCAATCCCATTTGCAATTAATTGTAAGTGAAATGTCAATTAAAATCTGAACTACAGTAATAATTACAATTAGAAGTGAAGTTGCCCTAACAATCCCAATGACAACCACATTCTAGATCTACATTTACGATTATAATTATAAATATTCAGGATTTTAATTTTGCTAAAAGAGCTCAGAATGACAATTACAACTTGACAGCAAACCTTGAAAATTGCATTCAACACACCCCAGAATTTACACAAAAATTTTCCTGTCTCAAAATCTGCTACTGGTCTTGCTACATATCTGCTTACTGTAACAATAACTCTGCTTGCTACCCCACCAAGAGGCCAATCTTTCTAGATGAAGAAAATAGTAGTAATAATAGTAATTAATAATATGTATAACAATAATTATAATTATTAAGTAAGCTTAACACCTTGTGTGTGTATCCCCTTCTATATATGTAAGTTTATAATAGGTTTATGATAGTTTACTCTAAATGCAACTATTCTAAATAAACTCTTTGCATTATGGGTGGGTTTAAACAGACTAGGGGCTTGTATTCCCACCTTAGCATTTAGTATAAAGTGTGTACTTGTACATCACCCAGGACAAAGGCATCTGCCAAATGATTAGTTGTAAATGTAAACCTGTCACACTGCTCCACTTGACAGTCAGGCAAGCACAGTGTGAACGTGATCACTTCACTTTGCTCGCTTCACGTCGGCGTTCCATGAGTGCGCTGTATCACTAGGAATGCATAAAGATAGAGACCACTCATGGGGTGTTTACTGAACCCACATACATAGTGCCTGGCAAGGCAGCGCTACAGGCCACAGGGTACAACCCCATACTTATACGGCACTAACATATCCTATCATAGTGACCTTATGTAGCTCAGCTGGATGCGACAGGCACCCATCTGATTCACCTACTGCTTTCATTAGTAAGAGTACCGTTACAACATTCAGTCTAAGATAAGCACCATTGAGGGACAATTTTTCTATTAAATTAAACTATGTACACTGATTTAGCCATTTATATAGCTGAGCGTTTTTTATTGTATCCAGTACCTTACTCAAGGATACTACAGCAGGAGGTGGAATTTGAACAGGGCTTTGAGTACAAAGGCTGTGGCTCTGATCACCAACCCACCTGCAGCCTGGGGTCACATTAAACAATTCAACTGTGAGGTAAATCCATTTTCAAAAAATGCTTACTTTATTAAGATCTTACATTTCACAACACATTTTGTATTACTACTGTCTAGGTGTGTTCATGACTCATTACAACATGGATCTTGGCTCATTATGCACAAACACACAAACTCAGACTGCATAACACTATAAGGTAAAAAGTGTATTTTCTGCACAAGTGGATTTTGACTGCTGGGGATGATCCTGAGCCTTTTGGGAAACAGGAGGGAAAACTACCTCCTACAGCATCACCTTTTGCCCCAGCAGCATCTGGGCTGCCTGCCAGCAAGGTCCCAAACCAAGCGGTTATGTGACATTTTCCTGTCTCCCAGAGGGTGGACTCAGCACTGCAGCATTGTTTCCTAAAAGAGACAGCAATGCAGCACCACCAAGCCACCCCCTGATTATACACCTGGATCTCGATCCCTCAGCTCCACCTTTCAATAATAATATTAGCTATAACTCCCATGACCCATCCCCTTACCAGAGACCCTACTCACAATAACCTGGGCCTCTGCCTTCTGGCTGCCCTTCCTGGCCCCTTGTCCTCTGGCAAAACCCCCTGCTGCAGCATGTGAACAACTGGAGGAGATCACACTCACCCCCTTCTGGCAGCACCACGGTTCTCACCATGGCAATGTCTCTGCCCTACCATGCAGCCTTGTTCACACATCCGCAGTTTATAATATGCTTGCAAGACCTCTGTTAAGCAGCAGGAGGCACTATTTTCTCGCCAAAATGACAGATCACACTGAGAACTGCCTGACCAGCCATGAGTGATGAGCTTCCTTAAACAACGGGGAGAAAACTCATTTGGACACAGACATAAATCCTTTTGCTGAGACAACAACTCCTGCAGAGGCGCCTCACTTTCACACTGTGTTACATCAGGGCACCCAGGTACTGTGTCAGGGAAAATACACACTTCATCATTTATTCAGTGAGTTCTCCAAAGCAGCTCACAATTCTATGGTTGTAAACTAAGCTACTTATAATTATATACCCATTTACACAACTGGGTAGTTCTTACTGTATCTGTTCAGGATAAGTACCTTGATCAAGTCTAGGGCAGCACCTGGTGGGCTTTGGGTCCTTTGATTGCAAGAGAAGAACTCAAACCACCATGCCACCTGCTGACCCATCTATTTGTCTAAGAAAAATTGCCAAAGCCCAATTTCTCCACGATGGCCGAGTTATGTCCCCCTCCTACTTGGTGCACTTGGAGATCTCCAATAGTGCAGATCAATATCAGTTTTTCCATTCTGCTTCATTATGGTGCTGCCTGTTTTGCTCTCGTTCATCTTACACCAGGAAGGGTTTTAAAGGGGAAGTAACTGCCTCATGTAGGCAAAGGCAAACCTTATATGACAGCACTGCTGGGAATGGGGGTGGGGTGAGCAGGAAGTACGAACCGAAAGCCGCACTCAGGAAACTAATGATTTGAACGGGGGGACAAAGCAAATCACTAGTGTATTTAAAGGCTCTGCAGGGAACAGACAGTAACAGTGACCAAAGGTACAATCAAGGCCTTGTGGTTGAGCAGCCCTGCAGAAACTTTACCATTGACAGACACTTCCTGAATGAGCCTAACGGCAGACAGGAAGTCATCTGTGGGTTTTCAGCTGAAAGAAACACATTACAGCAACATCTGCCAAAAAGATGAGACATGCCCTATACAATAGCTTTCACTGCGAAAGTGAATTAAACTAAAATATGCATTATTAATGGTTCGAAGCAGCAGGGCTGCAGGGTGATGACTGCATATCTAAATCCTGCAAGAATTTATTTCAAATACAGCACTGTGCAAAAGTCTTAGGCACCAGTGAGAAAAATGCTATAAAGCGAGGATGGTTCCAAAAATAATGCCATGAATACTTATTAATCAATAAACCTTCTAAAAAGTACAGTAGACAAAAAAACCTCAATCAAATAACTATTTGGTGTGACCACCCTTTGCCTTTAAAACAGCATCAATTCTCTTATGCAAACTTGCATGCAGTTTAAGGTAGAGGTTGGTAGGCCACAGTTCTTCTGCAGACTTTGACTGTCTCTGCATGTACTCCCAGACTGACTTGATCATGTTGAGATCAGGGTTCTGTGGGGACCATACCATCTGTTGCAGGATTCCTTATTTTTGTTGAAGATAGTTGTGTATGACTGAGATTGGGTGTTTGAGGTCATTCTCAGGCATCAGAATGAATTTGGGACCAATCAGAAACCCCCCTGATGGTAGATAAGAATCTACCTGTACTTCTCAACAGACATTGAAGCTGCATGCCTAAGACTTTTGCACAGTATTGTACATGTCATTTAGAATGAGGTATACTTCATAACAGAGCTATAAAAAAGAAAAACGCTAGCAAAAAATTAGCACCTATCAGGCGAAGAGTGAAGGAGTGTGACTTACAGTATTGGTAGGATAGGACACACAGGTAAAAGAGTAGATGTGTAAAACATGGGTTCACACGGCTGTGTGTTCCTCACTGCATGTGGATCAGCACTTGTGCAGGTTAAGGCCATGATCTTATTGCCCGTGTCACAGTTTCTCCATCACATCTCGCCACCAAGTGTAGGAATCCTATCCTGGATATGCACATACTTTAGCACTTTGTCCACTGTAATGGACATGTGTTTTCAAGTGTATCTCCCAAGCTGTGTGTGCAATAATGCTGAGTCCTAATGCACTTTATACAGGACATTCCATACTTTTACATACAACATGTTTTGTGGAGTTTGGTAAACTTCAAAATCCTAAAAAAATATATAAAACAACATTTAATTCCTATAGCTCAGACGAGAGCTGACGTGCATCATTCAAGGTGTTACAGAGCCACACCCTCCACGTGGCAGTACAAGAGCACCAAATGAAGGTATTACAGTGTGACCTTTGCTCTACAAATAGAATGTTTGACTCACCCTGACCAACACACATCACTGTGAAAGACAGGGCTTATCAAAACTGGTCCAGCCATAAATAAATTATCAGAGAGCATAAAATAGCATCAGTTAACCTGAGCAGGAGGAGCACATGTTCCATGTTAATAAGCATTATTCAGAAGCATGATGAACCAGGCCAGCTTTCTGTTAGAGTCTAATCAGGGCCCCCACCACATCACCATGACAACCAACTGCTGGGCTGTCCAATCACAGGAGGCTACTGGCCTTTCTCCATCCAAATTACTGCATGCAAAACAAGAGTATTTATATCTAGATATGTGCTGAATAACTTTTTACTAAAAAGTGCATTTTATACCAAATTATAAAAAAAAAAAAACTGTGGGCACTTTGTAAAGACAATTAAAACACAGGCAACAAAATATAAAATCCTGAAGGAGAGATACACGTATGGCGTGGTTTTCAACTTACATGGAAACTTGGTAATTAGTAAACATCCGGTGATAGCAGCACTTTATAGTGCATGTGGGTCATAATTCGCTGGAACAGGGAAGTAAAACTAAACCTCTGATACAGTGGCTGCACAGAAAAATGCTGATTCGGAGTTCCAGTGGTGAGAACTGCATCATCCTTCAGTGACATCATCTGTGATGTCATATTCAGAGCTTGGTGCCAGACAGGGAATGTTGCAAAACAGCTGTTATTCTTTGGACCAAAGGTTCGATGTACATAGGACAGTAGGAGGCACGTCTGCCATACCATCAGATATGGCTCATGAGCACAGACATCCCAGGGGCAGCCACTGATGACAGGGACAGTAACAGGAAGACAAAGACAGGCTCACAAGAACACACATTCATACCGTCAATAGAAGAGAATACACACGCACTGCACAGACACAATCCAGAAGGCTCGCCTCAATGTGAGTACACGCTATAGAGCAGCGACTTAATCCAAAGGTTTACAGGTCAGCCTCCAAAACTTTAAGAAATATGCTTCATCCACAATGCTTCAGCAATGTCCAGCAGGTGGCACAGTGTTTAATTAAGATTTACAGCTTTACAATAAAAAGACCTGGGTTCACAACTCCATTCCTGCTGTCTTACCACTGTTCTAGTTATGGCCTACAAGATGCAAGATCTGCAAGCTCAAAATGTTTCAAAAAGTTTTTAGTTTTGGCTCTGATGTGGTGGCATGAGTTCCCTCTCTCTCTCCCTCAGAACTGCTAAATCCCTTCCAGCATTCAACACAGTTCTCAATACTTCTTTTTGACCCAGTTCTCTCCTGATCTCCTAACAGCTAAATTTGTTTCACATTATCTATTATAATCATTTTTGCATTTGCTATCAACTCTATATGCAGCTGTCAGTGCAACGTGTACCAGCAAAAAAAGTTTTATCCGACAAACTTAATTACCTTCAATAATCATGTCCGGCTTTGGAGAAGAGCATCAACTATATAAATAAATCTCAGTATCAACGTTTTTACCTTGAATTGATGCAGTAAAGTACTTAGCTGTATAAATGGGTAAATAACTCTAAGTAGCTTCATGTACACACCTAAAATTGTACATTACTTTAGAAAAAAAATGAAATTGCTTATTAACAGTAGAATAGCAACCCAAGGACATGAAGAGAGGGAGAAAACGAAAGCACTTCAGAGCCACCTTGATGTATGTAAAAGCAAGTTACATGGCCAAGGAGTAAACCCAGAGCTCACACTGAAACAGCAGATCTAGGGTTCAGCAGAAACACCACCCAATGGGCCATTTTCAGCCCTGCAATCTCTGGTGCTCATACTCCAGCCTTTCAGTCTTCCCATATTTTCTACCATCCCAGTGGTGTAAGTGAGGACAACATGGACTGAGGATGATTGCTCCTCTGGCCAAAATGTTGGCCGAATCCAAGGCTGACTTCTCAGAACACTTCCTGTACAATCAGTGACTTCTGTCCTTTGTTTTTCCACAGCTTCAACCCAAGTTAACAGAAACACACTGTGGTCACAGGACCAGGGCCACTAGTGTGTGACACTGACAACATTTTGAAATTACTATACTTGCCTCAAGATAAATAATTTCTTTTTAGTTAAGTAGATTACTTTTTTGAAGTATTATTCCCATCAATTTAAAGCAAATATGCTTAGGGCTCTTCATTAAAGCCCTAAACAAATATAATAAATGGGCCTATTCTTACTGTCAATTAGATTATAAAAACTAATTATATACTGTATGTTCTGTAAAGACATTCATGTACCAGCTCCCTCTTTGTCACATCACAGAATACGTACTCATTATTCCAATTATGCGCTGTGGTTATTAATTCACATTGTAAGTTAATAAAATAAATGGCTCCTGGGCTGTGGGTCTGAATCCATTGCAGCCTGTGCAGTTTGTATGTTCTTTCAGTGTTCATGCAGGTTTACTTCAGGTTCTCCAGTTTCATCCCAAGGTCCAAAGACACGTGTTTCATGGGGAGTGGTGACTCTAAATTGCCCTTAGTGTCTGACTGTGTCGGTGAATAAATGTGCGAGTACCCTGCGGTGAACTGGTGCCCCATCCAGGGTGTACCCTGCCTCACACCATATGCCTTCAACAAAGGCCACAGTTTTCCTGTGCACTGATCATGGATGTTATTTATATATGAATGGATATAAATATGGATTTTATTTGTAGTAGTTAAGTTCTTTCAAATTATATCCATGAAGAAAGAGAGAGAACTATTTCGCACCAATATATGTTTTATCAGTGGATGAAATATTCCAAAAAAGGAAACACAATAAAGGCATTAACTGTAATTACATTTGTGGGAGGATGGTGAAGCAATGACTAACACTGAATGATTGCAATGGGTTCAGGATACATTTAACTTCCCCATGAATCATATGCACATGGTTCACTTTACATATAATTGTAGTTGATAAAGCTCGGGATGGCAGAACAGGTTACTTCTCAGTTAAAAAAGGTCCAGTAACCTTTGAATTTACAGAGAGCAGAGCCTCCAGTCCAGGAAGCCTGACGAGTAGTACTGAGTGAAGAGTTAATGCAGAATTCATACAGACCTCAATTTGTCATCATGACCTATGAAAAAAACATGAGATGAGTCATTTCATGTTCAACTAACTGAAAAAGCAAAAGAAGGTGACATGGTTAAGGTTTGCTGGGAAATTCAGTCAGAGGTGCCCCCAAGATTAACCCATTTCTATCATGACTCACGTGTTCCTTTAAGCCCAATGTATTCTTTACAAACTAAATGGTTTCAAATAAACGGAATAAAAATGTACTTAGAGGACATGTTTGGATGCCTGTATATCCTCCTGAGACGCCGCAATAAAAGGTTTTTAAATATATATGTTGGTATTTCTAGGAAGTTGTCCAAACTCCTAACCATGTGGTATCATATAAAATCATAGAATGTTCTCTTTATGGTGCATTAGGACTTTTTGTAGCATGTACACTTTGGGAGATACACTTAAAAAATATGCCCTCTAGAAAGGACAAAAATGAATGGCTGGGTCTCAGGAGGATATATGCACATGTAACCCAAACCCTGAAACTATATATTTTGTAGTTGATTCAGTTGACAGGAATGTTGGGTTATAAATTATGAGAAGTCCTCTACATGAAAACAGCTAACAGTGTTGTTTATCTGGAACTGTCACTGGAAACTGAGAAACACTGACACACAGCAATCACACACATAAAAATTAAGGTGGAACAAAATCCCATGACAGGAGGAAAATGGGCCACGATTTGAAATGTGGTTTCGGCTGTCTAGCATGCTGTGAGAAAGAAGAGGACAGAAGATTGCCGTTTTTCAGCTTTTACCGCAGAAAATATCACTTTGTGTCATGTACAGGTTGAACAACAGGAAACATCTTAGCAAGTACCAACATTTGAAGATCAATCAATGTCTGAACACCATCCAACACCAGAACGAGCCAACGACTGAACAAGAACCAACACATGAACATGACCTAGTCTCTCAAAACCAACCAGTCTGAACACCAGCCAACATGTGAAAAGTAGGCAATGTCTGAATATCAACCAAAATTTAGACAAAAACTGACATCTTGACATCTATTAACATCCATCAGAAACTGAGTACACTGTCCAACATCTGAACCCCACAGTTCCTTCATAACAATCAGGCAACTCCTACAATTCTTTCTTCAAAATCTAGAGACTGGAAACATGTCTCAACAAAACAAGCCCCAATAAATATCCATGAAACTTTCTGAAAGATCTTCAATCATATTTCAATAAGGAAGCAAGGCTTTGGACAGTTTCAAAAGAGGAACACTATGGCCATGCATCAGAAAAAGACAGAAGTATGCCTCGAGCAGAAAATTTTCTTGTCTTCAACATAAAAGATATGAGTGGAGCATTTATATTATTTCCTGCTGTGTGAGAACATCGCTATTCTGCTGCGGAACAACGAGGTACGCTGGTCGCTTCCATATCGCCACACAATGTAACGAAACATCTGCTCGCGCGCTAATACTAAGGTTGACATTAATATTAATGATAAATGTTAACCAGCTGTGTAAGTGCGCGTGCTCTCTGTCTTCTAAAGAAAACTGAACACATCACCGCATTCCTCAAGTAAGGAGAGCTGCAAAGTGCCTCTCGCCTTGCAGTGAACCGCAGAACGCACGGCGATGCGCGGCGACAGGATCAGCACGGACGCCAGAACCCGTCATAGTGATGATGCTGACGAAGATGATAACGGTTGTGAAGATGGTGATGATCTTACCTGGCTAGCTTTGTGGAACTGCTTCTTCAGCCCAGACACCGACATCCTTTCAAAAGAGAAGTGTGTATGGAGCGCGCCAGAGCAGACGGAAGAGGGAGACCAGCAGAAGAAAGATGAAGTGAGAACGAACGCGTGTTCGCTGTGTGGACCCCGAGGACGTTCAGCTGCTGAGTCGCGTTCTCCACCTCTCCGTTCGATCGGGTTCGGCTCAGCGCTCGGATGCTGATTCCAGGAGAGCGTAAAACCCCTAATATATCACCCCGTCTGTCCGCTCTCCGCGAGGTTGAACCCAATGTGTTCGTCAGTGGACATTACAGAGGTGATAGGTCGCCCCCACCTGGCCGGGACGGGAATGTGCAGCGCAGGATGGACACTGGAATGTGTGCCTCTTGCGCGGAGACGCTAGAGCATGTGGGGCATTTACGCTAACATACACGAAAACAGCACACAGACACACTGCGGGGAATTTACAGTGAGCAATTAACTTGAAACGCAGGCCTTTGGACTGTGGGATGAATCTCACCGCAAAAACGGCAAGAACATGCAAAGTTCCATTCCAACCCACACCCATGTAGCTCAGGTGCTGTGAGGTGGCAGTGCTACTCGCTTTGCCACCGTGCCATCCTTTTACCATTTCTTTCCCCAGTGTTCCCCTGTGGGTGGTAACGTTTCTCAGATACGGGCCTCCTATCATACGCCTGAGATTTTAAGAAAATGGCGTAATGTTTTGCTGTTCCTAGGATTGCGCTCTTTTGGACTGAAACCACTTTTCCATCTTAGGGGTCACAGCCTCTCTCCACTTCCTATATATAAGTAATGTTAACTCACTTTGAATCACTGATCGTTAAGAAACAAGTGTACCATGTTTACACATTCTAATAGACCATAATACGCACCATACCTGTCGCCAAGTCTCTCCTCGGAAATCCAATATCGCCCCCTCGTGGCTCTTTTAAATGTCACGCCTTGACCTTAGTTACGAAGAGAGAAGTGATGTTCGAGTGTTCAATAATGAATAACCCAAACACATGTATAACACATGTATATTTTTGAAAATTTGGAATTTAAAATAAGTACACCATTATAAGGTCAGGCCACCTACACGCAGAAAGCTGTACACAGCACTGTATTTCAGACTAAATTATATAATAATATAAATATACAGTACTGTGCAAAAGTCTTAGGCATGCAGCTTCAATGTCTGTTGAGAAGTACAGGTAGATTCTTATCTACTATCAAGGAGGTTTCTGATTGGTCCCAAATTCATTCTGCAGCCTGAGAATGACCTCAAACACCCAATCTCAGTCATACACAACCATCTTCAACAAAAAGAAGGAATCCTGCAACAGATGGTTTGGTCCCCACAGAACCCTGATCTCAGCATGATCAAGTCAGTCTGGGAGGACATGCAGAGACAGTCAAAGTCTGCAGAAGAACTGTGGCCAGTTCCTCAAAATGTTTGGAAGAACCTACCAACCTCTACCTTAAACTGCATGCACGTTTGCATGAGAATTGATGCTGTTTTAAAGGCAAAGGGTGGTCCCACCAAATATTGGTTTGATTGAGGTTTTTTTGTCTACTGCACTTTTTAGAAGGTTTATTGATTAATAAGTATTCATGGAATTATTTTTGGAACCATCCTCGCTTTACAGCATTTTTCCCACAGGTGCCTAAGACTTTAGCACAGTACTGTACATACAATAAATAACTGATACAAATAACCTGTGAAATTGTACACCGGTATGAAGCAGACGGCTCTAGCCAGTAAAAACCCTCCTGTATAAATGGTAAATCGTCATAAATTGCCTATCTAATCTCAAGCATTCTCACGCGCGCCAGTTTTCAAAAACTGGTGAAAAAAGAACGTTAATGTTCTATCGTTTAGGGAAAATATCTCTTAAATCCGCTAGATGGCGAAGTAATCTGTGAAATGAAGATACAGACACCCACGGTGTGGGACGTTTCACAGGTGCGTCGCTTCTCGCCCGCGATCGTGTCCCACTATAAAACACTAGACTGCGGAGCGGAGGGAGGCGATTTATCCCAATAGGTGATATTATAATGTAAAATGGAAAGCTACAAAAAACAAAACTTTTGAATTATAAAAAAAAGAATTTCATCGTTATAAAAGGCGTTTTTCTATAAAATATGCGACGGGTATGTCTGTCTACAGTACTGCGCTGAACTGTATGTATTTTATGATTTTAAAAAACGATTCTTGCCTCCTCGTGTTACTACAGTGTTTGATTCGCTGTGCTACAACGATGCAGGTGCAGCATCCAAAAAAATCGTCAAAAAAAGTTCAATAACTTATTTATTACGTCAAGTAAAGATGCAAAGTTAACAAAAACAGTGATGATTAGTTAAGAAGGGCGCGATATATATATTAAATTTAGTTGATAAAGTATGGAACACGTGGTTTTTAGCCTGCGCGATCACATTGTCTGACCCCAACCCCCCCATGGCGCAGTGCTGGAGTGGAAAAAGGGAGATACTACTGCAATAAAAATGCAACATGCAATTAAAATAATAATTAAGACATATAATATTTGGAAAAAATAACAACTGAGGAAAACAGTATGGAGAGAAAAAGGAGCTGCGAAGAAGCCCTGGTTGAAGATGCCTTAAAGTACGGCAAAATAACGGATGTCTTCCCGAGTGAAACACGGGTGAGACACTAAAATGTTACGGCAGCCTGCATTCACCGTCTAAATGTGCTGTTCAAAGATATGGTAGCTTATAGAAAACAACCTTACCAGCGGTCGCCAATGTAGTATTCGAGTTTATTGTTTTGTGGCAAAAAAAAAAAGTTCGTCTACCTTTTCCACTTTTCTCAACAGCTGCACGGTGGCGCAGCGGGCAACGCCGGGGTCTCACGGCTGTGTAACTGCAAGGTGGGGTGTTCAGAGTTTGCACATAGTGGGATGGCCTTGAAACCAACATGACCCTCATGAGGACAAGTGGTTAATGAAAGTGAGGGAGATCTGTAAACTCTCAGTTTTTCTATCTATTACATGTTCCAGTCCATTTACATTAGGGCAGCACTCCTTATGTTTTTTTACACTTGGGTCTGTACAGAACAGAATAAGGACCTTGCACCTAGGATCACTTGGAGGCATTCATGCTGATGTCAACAGTGGTTTTTTTGTTCATGGACAATGTTGAGGTGACTGTCACACCCCCTGCTCTGCCTGCTGTTCTGCCCAACTCCACAATTGCCAGCACCTGCTCCTCGTTTCCCCGAACAAGGTATAAAACCTGTGTAGCCCAACACACTAGTGTGAAGTATTGCCCATGTTACCACTGAGTGTACCGAGCAGTTCTCCTGTCAGCCTTTCTGGTATTCGACCCTCACCTGTCCCCGACCTTTGATCTAGCCCGACCACTTCTGGTACTACATTGACTTCTGGATCTGACCCTTGCCTGTGTGTTGACCATGATTCTGGAACTTCTCTTGCTAATAAACCTCATTCTCTAACTTGCGCCTGCACACATCTGCTTCCTGCCAATGGCGTCACAGAATACTTCGCCCGCATGCAGATGGCAGGTATGGAGTGTTCAAACCCCTGGACTCCCGAAATGGTGGAACAACTGACTCAGCATGGATGTCTGGTGGAGAAGATCATGCAAGCGTTTTCAACCCTCACAACCTGGCAAAGTGAGCAACAAATGCAGCTGACACAGGTGACTGAAGATCTGAAAAAGGTGATATCTGACCTGAAGCAATACTCACTCAAGGATGACAAACAGTCCCAGGAAAGTCTCCAATTGGCAAGACCCAGTGAAGCTTCTGACACCCGACACCCGCTGCAATTCCCCATCTGACCCGAGGCGCCCTGGAATGGGAACCGGCTGAACGACTCCGCAATGAATGGAGACCGAATTCGCGGAGGGACCAGCGCAGGTATAGAGGAGAATCGAGACGCGCCCTGCGCACCGGCTTCCAGCATTCGAAACCACGTCACATGAGGACCAATCCAGACGTTTGCCCACTGATTCTACCCCGTGATGGACGGGAAAGAACGTGCAAGTCGTTCACCCTCCCCGTCACCTTCTACTGTCCGGAGCCAGTGTCTGTCACGGCGCTAATTGATTCCGGGGCCGACGGAAATTTCATGCACTCGGAGCTGGTCCGGCAGTTGGGATTTTGGACCCGGGACCTATGCGTACCACGTCGACTGTTCGCCCTCGACGGAAGACCCATCGATAAGGATTGCATGACATCGCCCACTCTCCCTGTACAAATGGATGCTAGTACTTTGCATTCCGAGTCCATATCCTTTTTTGTGATTCCACAAACCAGTTATTTAGTGGTATTAGGGTTACCGTGGCTGCGGAAACACGACTCTCGTATCTCCTGGTCTACGTTAGATATCCTGTCCTGGTCCCCTTATTGTGCTAGAAACTGTATGCAACTCCCTTAGGTCACGGTGTGTGCTACTACTGTAGAAAGTCCCAACTCCGAAGCCATAACCATGCCCCCCGATTATTCTGACCTAAAAGAGGTATTTAGTAAGCAAAATTCGACCAAACTCTCTCCACATTGCCCATATGACTGTGGAATCGAGCTGGTAGAAGAGGCTCCCCTTCCAAAAGCTAAGATTTATTTGTTGACCCAGGCAGAACTAAAGGCAATGGATGAGTATATCCAAGAGGCTTTAGATCAGGGATTTATTCGGCCGTCTACATCCCCTATCGTTTCAGGTTTCTTTTTTGTTAAGAAGAAGGACGGAAGTCTTAGGCCATGCATCGATTACCGAGGTATAAATGCGATAACAAAGAAGTTCCCTTGCCCTTGGTGCCGGCAGCCTTAGAGCAACTCCGAGGTGCTAAATATTTCTCGAAGTTAGACCTCAGAAGCGCATACAACCTGGTTCGTATCTGGGAAGGGGATGAGTGGAAAATAGCATTCATTACTCCGAATGGACACTACAAATACCAGGTTATGCCTTTCAGTCTGTGTAACGCGCCATCTGTTTTTCCAGTCGTTCATTAACGTCGTGCTCCGCAACATGATAGGGAAATTTGTGATCGCATATATTGACGACATTTTAATATACTCTCCGGATCTCGAGTCTCACATTCCCATGTCCGTACAGTCCTTACACGACTCTTAAAAAATCAGTTGTATGTGAAGGGAGAGAAATGTGAATTTCACTTACAGCAAGTTTCTTTTCTTGGTTACATTATTAGCACTGAAGGTATTGTGATGGACCACTCGAAGATCAAGGCAGTAGTTAATTGGCTCACACCTTGTAGTATTAAGGACCTGCAGCGTTTTCTGGGTTTTGCTAACTTTTATCGCAGGTTTATTAGAAATTTTAGTGGCATAGGGGCCCCTCTCACAGCGCTGCTCAAGGGCAAGAAGAGATCCCAACACCTATCATGGAATCTCCAGGCCGAGCAAGCATTTAATAAACTTAAATAGGCGTTCACCACAGGCCCCATTTTGACACACCCTGACCCGTCTAAACCCTTTGTTGAGGTAGATGCCTCAGATGTCAGCATAGGCGCCGTCTTGTCACAGCGAGTTGGTCATTCCCCTAAGTTACACCCGGTTGCTTTTTATTCCCATAAACTTACCTCGGCCGAACGAAATTATGAAATAGGAGATCGTGAGCTGCTGGCAATGAAACTGGCACTCAAGGAGTGGCGACACTGGCTTGAGGGGGCTAATCATCCGTTTCAAGTATTAACAGATCACCGAAACGTAGAATACCTGCGCAGCGCAAAGCAATTGAACCCCAGGCAAGCACGCTGTGCCTTGTTTTTAGCCCAGGGTCCCGTAACACTAAGGCAGATGCATTATCCCGAATACATGAACCCTCAGAGGAATCAACAAACACTGAACCAGTCAGAATATTACCCTCTGACTGTCAAATAGCATCCATGCAGTGGGAGATTTCTCTAGCTATATCCTGATCACTTGGCGACACCTCATCTCCGGCTCAGTGTCCGGCAGGAAAGCAGTGCGTTCCCCCACCATGCAGAGATCGCCTCATTATGTGGGCACATGCATCAATGGTTTCCGGGCATCCTGGGGAGTCCCGCACCTACCAACTGCTATCGCGTAGGTACTGGTGGGAGAGCATGGCACGGGATGTACACCGGTTTATTGCCTCATGCTCAACTTGTGCACAGTGCAAAACCCCGAAAACGTTACCTGCAGAGAAATTGGTTCCCCTTCCCGTCCCCTCCCGCCCCTGGTCCCATATTGCAGTAGATTTTGTCACGGACCTGCCACCATCCCAATCATATACCTGTATTTTAACTGTTGTCGACAGGTTCTCACGTGCAGTCCATTTTATTCCACTTGGGGGGTTACCCACTGCATTCCAGACCGCCAAGGCACTGTTTAACCAGGTATTCTGGCTCTTTGGTATTCCAGAGGACATAGTGTCAGACCACGGTTCCCAATTTACCTCAAAAATATGGACTGCCCTTTTCGAATGCCTGGGAGTAACCGTTAGCTTATCATCCAGCCATCATCCGCAGTCTAATGGCCAGTGCGAGCGGGTAAACCAGGAGTTAGGGAAGTTCTTAAGAATATATTGCCACAAGAATCCATCAGATTGGAGTCGGTTTCTGGTCTGGGCAGAAATGGCGCAGAATTCGCTGGTTAGCTCATCCACTGGGCTGAGCCCCTTCGAATGCTGCCTGGGTTATCAACCCCCCCCTTGGTGCCATGGACAGCAGATCCTACAGACATCCCAGCAGTGGATAACTGGCTGAAGAGGAGTGAGGAGGTCTGGGAGCAGACTCATCAGCATATTGAACAGACCTTCCAGCGTTACAAGGACCACACCGACAAGTACTGTCCAGAGGCTCCAGTGTATCATCCTGGAGACCGAGTCTGGGTGTCCTCTAAAAACATCAAATTCCCCAAGGGCTGCAGAAAAAACTTCATCCCAAGTACCTGGGTCCCTATCGAATTGCGAAGCAGATCAACAAGGTGACGTACAAATTGGACTTACCAATCAACCTTAATATATCTGATGATGTTTCCCTGCTCAAACCAGTAGTCCCGGGTCCGTTAGATGAGGCCCTCCCCACAGATGTTCCACCCCCCGGTGGAGATAGGTGCTCCAGCATACGCAGTAAACAGGCTGCTGGTTTCTCGAAGACGGGCAGGATATCTTCAGTACCTGGTTGACTGGGAGGGCTACGGCCCAGAGGAGAGGAGCTGGGTGCCAGCCAGGGACGTACTAGACCCAGGATTGGTAGCAGATTTCCACCGGTGCCACCCTGAGAAGCCAGGGCCCAGGCCTAGGGGACGTCCCAAAAGGAGGGTCAGTGGCACTTGTGAGAGCCCAACCGCAGGGAGCACCACCTCATCTGCCCAGACCCGGGACTACTCAGGCATGCAAACCCAGAGCCCCTCTTCTGGGGGCGTTGTTAGGGGTTGTCGTGGCCGTCCACATCGTGTGGCCGACGCCGACTCCTTGGGGGGGGTAATGTCACGCCCCTTGCTCTGCCTGCTGTTCTGCCCAACTCCACAATTGCCAGCACCTGCTCGTTTACCCGAACAAGGTATAAAACCTGTGTAGCCCGACACACCAGTGTGAAGTATTGCCCTTGTTACCACTGAGTGTACCGAGCATTTCTCCTGTCAGCCTTTCTGGTATTCAACCCTCGCCTGTCCTCAACCTTCGATCTAGCCCGACCACTTCTTGTACTACATTGACTTCTGGATCTAACCCTTGCCTGTGTGTTGACCACGATTCTGGAACTTCTCTTGCTAATAAACCTCATTCACTAACTCGCGCCTGCACACGTCTGCTTCCTGCCAACGGCGTCACAGTGACAAACAAGGTGATAGAGCCCAATGGCCTGCCAAGGTGTATACTTACAGGTTTATGTAGGACACTCTTTATTTATCAAAATTTTCCTAAAAAATGAAAATGTTAAGTAATGCTCCATATGTAGTTGCAGTTTATATACAGAATTTGTTTATAGTGGATTTTATATTAATGTTTGTTAATGTATAATTGTGTAATCTGTCAAATTGAATAACAATAATAATGGAACGATAACAATTTTTTTGGTGTTTAGTGCCATGTGAGCTACATTACTTTTGTGTTTCATTGTTCAGTTGCCAGAACTACCAAAGGATGCTCTCCAACACATAACTCCCAGGCGGAAATTGAGCCCCACTCTGGCCCTGCCACACAGCATCACTTTATGTCTGACATTCATGCTTTGTGGGTTTTTGCAAAACTTTTTTTTTATAGTACAGGACAGCTTCTCATTTTTGCTCTATTTATTGATCCTCAAAGGATCTGTAAAAGCTGATGGAACAAATTGGTGTTCCCCAACAAAAAAAAGAAACGCTAAATCAGTGTCAGTGGTGTTCATTTGTGCCACATGAGTTCACATTAACCAAGTTTTACATTATTATAGTAAAGAAGTTGCAGCTCTACATTGTTTTGGTATAAGACCCATTTTTTATGATCCATATTAGCATTATAGAACAGGGAAGATCTGTAACAGATTGGCTCCTTAGATACAAGGACAAGTGTACTGGTATACATTTTTAGTTTTTTTTTTTTGAGTTACTACAGTGGACTACTGTATCTTTGATTAACCAAGCAACTCCCACTGCATGTCATGTCATGCCCTTCCAATGCCTTGCTGAGCTGCTCTGTGACCTTGTAGCTCCACGTAAGCACAGGTTTTCCAAACCATCAGCCACACCAAACTATTCCATATGCTAATAACCCTGAAATAATGGAGCTGCCCATCACCCCTTGCAACTTTCATGTATAAAACTCATGAATCAGTGGGTTAGGGTGGGGTTCAAACCCTCAGTGAATGTGGGTTTGAAACACATAACACCATCAGTTCACACTCTCTAAAAATGATGGTCCTTACTGTAGTCCACCTGCAGTGGATCTCATAGGCTGTGCTCTCCCATGAGGGAACTTGAGACGGTTGCACTCTTTTCACCCCAGGACATCCCACAGTTTGTGTTTTACAGTTGTTGTTTTTTTTCAGTTTCATACTCAATTCATGTGTCCTGATCCTTCTTGAATGTTGATTCCACATTCCTCAAAATCAGAACCTAAACTACAAACCTATGGACTTTCAGTTTTGGACTTTGCATGATTGGAACTACCAAGAAAACTTTAGCATTCATGCTGGGGTATAGGGAGTGATGTAGTGGCTCACGTAGCTATTGGTGAACAAATTCTTTGACTGCCTTTTAGGCTGTAACCAGTGTTTTGAACTTGGTATGAGCAGCCTCAGGAAGTCAATGGAAAGTGACATTGAGGGGAGAGAAGGGGTATTAGGCAACATCATGGTTTAGTCTACTAGCACAAGATTTTTGGGACATTTTCTTTCCAGTGCATTATTATATAAAATCAGGTATACAATGAAGGTACCAAGGTTCTATGGTTACCCTATGATCATCCTTGAGGAGACCTAGAAAGTGAGTAACTCTTCAGCAATTTTACAATCAAACACATATGGCCTTGAAACTAACCTGCTGGTGATTAATAATTAAATTACCTTTCTGAAACCAACCGGAACATTGATGTCTTAAGTGACTTTCCCAGATATTATAATCACAGTTGTCACATTAGAGTCCTTGTCTATTGTAGTCAAAGTCATTGTCTTACCTTTCATTTATAAGTTTACTGCTATGGTTGACAATTGAGGAGTATAAATGAGAATGCACTCCTTCCTGTCCTTGTCAATCACTGGTGCTGGGGGCTGGTGTCAGAGCAAGGATGTAGGGACAACAGGGGATACAGGGCCGTCATGGACAGTTAGTTTCCTTTCCATAATACCAAAATCTGACTTGCCCAACAGAACAAAAACCCAGCCATGCATTATTTAGTGTGTGGATCAGGCAGCATTTGGGCAAAGACTTCCAATCCCAAATCCAGGATCCAGATCTCAGCCCTGGATGGTCTCTTTAAAATTCAGAATGTGCTCTTTGATTTAGGCTTCACTAAGTACATTGCTGCAGTAATGCGACAAGCAGTAAAGATTGCTAAAGGGCATATTTCTAATTTTTGTGACATAGGCTGGATAAAAACAAAAATAAGTCATCAGACTGTTAATTTTGCCTTGGTAACCCTAACCATAACCCTCTTGTTATCTCTGTTTCCAGAGATCCTTAGTCTAACCACTTTCTAAAGTGAAATGTATAGTCATGGTGGACCACTGAATCATGCTTTCATGTGTTCTTTTCCACTGCTTTTCAATACATATTTGACACCAGGCAGACTGCAGTTCAGTTCATCCACAAGTTCAATGTACCTTCAGTTTCCCACAGTCACTCTTAGTGCGGCACTTTGAGTCACACTCTCAGGCAGTGCAGTGGCTCTCGGTGTACAATAAGTTGGGAAGCACCTGGTGACTAAATGCATCATAGTGGAGATTTCAGACTGTTTCAAATGAGCGGCTCATGTACTGCAGTCCAGCTGAGCACTTACCACAGCAAGGAGCAGATCAATAGCCTTTGTACTTGACTTGAAGTTTGAGAAACAGATGTTTGTGACATTTACGTCCATGGCTTTTAAATGAAGAAACTCTGAAGAAATGATTTTACTAAGTGAAGGCTCAATAAATCAGCTTGTCATTGCCATAGGCTTCACGCCCATGTTCTAAGTGGTTTACAATTATCTAGGCCTGTGAGTGGGGAGAGCAAATAGTTTAGGACTTTCAAGCCTTTGCTTTTTTAATCTGAGATGTTCTCCCTTTCAGATACATTTATCTCAGCATAGAAAAACTGTTTAAATATACAGTTTATGCCTAGCTAGGCAATAGTAAGAGCCAGCAAAGTCTGGAGGTCTCAAGGTGAAGTAGGTTAAAGGATGATGTGTAAAACACATATTAAAAAAAGTTTTAAAATTGCGCTTAAATCTGGATTAAATAACCACACAATGGTGGGAAATCATCCAATATGGTCAGGTACCAGGATTAACACAGTATATGTTTAGCAGTTTGGTGACTTTCAGTGATCTGCTGAAACCCAAGTATTACCTCATTTGGGGATTCACAATAAATGCATTTTTTTGTTTACAAGTAGCAATAATACTGAGAAAAACATAGCACTTGTGTCCTCGTGCTGGAGTATCAACGAGAATCTTGGATCTTTAACAGTTCTCAAAATTTTATGCAAGAATCTACTTTTGAATCAGTAATGTTTCTAATATTTGGCATGTACAGAAACATTGCTTTAACAGGTTTACAAGGAGAGCAAAATACAGAAATGCAGCTCAGCTAGAAACAGGTAGTAACAAGTTACATTTCCTGTAATAATTATTTAAATTTCTATTTGTAAAGTAGTTTCTGGCAACAATATTGTGCCACACTGGCTGTTTTTTCATACTTTCATTCATTGCCCAGCTTGTTGACTTTCTCTTTCTGCTTAGCTGGAGTGATGACAAAGATTTGATTATTACCTTTGCTTGAGTAATTTTCTTCTGAAAGTTACAATAGTTTGACATGACTATTGCTTTTGACTGCCCACTTCTCCTCAGCTCAGGATACAAAAGCCCTGAGGGGCAGAAGGACAGAAAGCCAATTTTAAAAGCAGGTCTACAAAACAGATCAGAAACTGAGTGGTTCAACACCATTCTGAGGAGTGACCTGGCACTGGGTAATATCACCCTCAGAAACCCATTCTCTTCCCACAGTTTGCACAAAAGAGAGAAAGAAGATTTACCAGACGTACTGTTCCCTGATGAAAGCCAATGGTCTCTGCATTCTACTCGCTCCAGGCAACAGTTTCTTCTAGGTTTTCTTACAATGCTCTGTAAATAACAATACATCTCAACAAAAGCCAAGCAGTCAAGTGGTGACAATCTGCGTCTATTAGGACATGATTGCCTTTAACATATTCTTATCAGAAAAAATCTCTGGTCTTACTTGGCAAATCCCATGACTGCTAAAGAATTCCTTTTGAGAGGCTTTTCTTGAGAAGTCTTGCTCCTGTAGCCTGAGGGCTCTGCCTCAAGAGTGAATGCTGTTATTAATACAAACATGGCAAACCGCACACTACAACTGCCACACAGTGGTGTTAAGGTGTCAGATTCCTGAAATAAAAATTTGCTTTAATATTCTTAAGCAGTACACAAAACAGTCTTTAGTGAAGAAAAGGGCTAAGAGTGGTTAATATTTCATGATATGTCTTTCTGATGAAAAACTAAAAGCACTCTGTAATGTTAACTGAATCTGGTCCTTTTTTGCACAAGTAAAACCTTTAAAGCGATTACAACGTCACACCATACTGAAGGGCCACTTTTGCTAGTAAGTACTGCATTCAAATGGTCAAGGAGATTTAATACTGAAGCTTAATACAGAAAAATAATGAAGAAAACTGTTGAAATTCTTCTCTTCTGCCATTTACAGATACGCATGTTCAAAATTTGTCTATTTTCCTACAAAATATTATCATAATTACATCTTTTAATAGCTTGCATAGACTCAGCTTCTGGTCCTGTACAACAAAAACCCCTACACAGTTTATGGAAATATACCATATACCCGTTTCATACAATGGGCTTGTTATTCAGTACAACAACATTTTTATTCATTATACAGTGATTCTCCTTCTACAAATGTCCTTTGTGCAATTTTGATAAAGATGCAACAAACAGTAAACCCATATTCACATACCCTCAGTCCTGCATTGATGATTTCCAACAGCACAACTCTTTTCACTGGCTATCAGTTCAGGGCAGCCATTTATCATTATAACAACAAAGTAAATGTGGAATAAATACTCCTGAGGATATTTATGATTACAGAAGACGGTAAGTTGTACAGAAACTTTATTATGCATAGAACATGTCAACATGGTGCACATAGGACAACTGTTTCTTATCACAGACTTTCACAAACAGAAATGAAAGTAAATGTAATAGCTCAACTGAAATAGCAGATTCTCTACTAATATTATTAATTAACTCAACTGACATTTTTCTCCACAGCAACTTACAAGGTTTTACTAATTTATATTGCTAGGTAACTCTTACTGGAAAAATGTATTCACTTGATATTGAAGCAGGAACGGGAATTTGAATCTAGGTCCTTCGAGTAAAAGGTAGCAGCCTAAACACTACTATACCTATTACTGTTACACAGTGCCATTAACACTACAGAGTCTGTCCACTTTGCATAGTGAAAGACATAGCCAGTGATCTTGAAATTTTTATTTCTTTATGTCATAAAAATCTGAGTCAAAATGTCTTTGACCAAATTGCACTTTGTTTTATGCAGTGTTGCAATGTAGGCTCTGGACCATCAAAACCCTGTATTGGACAAGTGATGTTAATAATGTTCAATCACCAGCCACTTTATTAGATACACCTGTACACCTGCTCTTTCATGCTATTATCTAATCAGCCAATCGCATGGCAGCAGCACAATACATAAAATCACTCAGAGATGGATTATGAGTTTCAGTAACTGTTTACCTCAAACTTCAGAATGGAGAAAAAAAAATGTGATCTATGTGACTTTGGCTGTTGCATGGTTGTTGGTGCCAGACAGGATGGTTTGAGTATTTCAGAAATTGCTGCTCTCCTGGGATTTTCATGCACAACAGTCTCCAGAGTCCATACAGAGTGGTATGAAAATCAAACAAGTGAGCAGCAGTTCTGTGGCTAGAAATACCCTGTTGATGATCAGAGGAGAGTGACTAGACTGGTTCAAGCTGACAGAAAGGCTACAGTAACTCAAATAACCACTTTTTACAACAGTGGTGGGCAGAAAAACATCTCTGAATGCACAAAAGGTTGAACCTCAAGTCAGATGGGCTACAACAACAAGACTGCATCAGGTTCCATTCCTGTCAACCAACAAGAGGAAGCAGAGGATGCAGTGGAGCCTGGTTTAGAGATCCTCTCCAGTAGAGGATTGGGAGAGTATCACCTGGTCTGATGAATCTTGATTTCTGCTGTGGTATACAGATAATTGGGTCAGAATTTGGGATAAATGGCATGAAGCCATGGTCCCAACCTGTCTTGTGTCAACAATTCAGGCTGGTGGTGGTGGTGGTGTAATGGTGTGGGTAATGTTTTCTTAGCACACATTGGGCCCCCTAATACATGTATGTGTTGTTCTTAATTATATGCATCCTTTTATGGCTACTTCGAGTATAATAATGCACTATGTCACAAAGCACAAATCATCAAAAACTGGTTCCATGAACATGCTAATTAGTACAATGAAGTTCAATGGTCTCCTCAATTGCCAAACCTGAATCCGATTTAGCACCTTTGGTATGTGGTAGAATGGCAGATTGGTTGCATGATTGCACGGCTGAAAAATCTACAGCAGTATTGTAATGCAATCATATCAATATGGAACAGAACCTCTAAAGAATATTTCCAGTATCTTACTGAATCTGCACCACAAGAATTCATGCTGTTCTGAGAGCAGGGGTCCTACCAGGTGTTAGAATGGTGATCCTAATACAGTGGCTGATGAGTGTATATTATACAGTATGTTAGCGTTATTGCCTTGTATGAAAATACATTTTATTCTGGTATGTAAAACAATTTTAGGTGACATTTGTCAGCTAGGAATGGATTTTTTTCTATGTAACAAATAATGGTAATTTGACTCCCTTACAACAGGAATTTGCCTAAAGGGGGTGATTTTACAGAATAAATAATTTTATGTGAGGAACAGGTGTACTGTTAAACAGTCTGGCTGCATAATTTGGCTAATAACAGTTCAAATTCTTTTGTAGTACCTGTGGCAGGTGCAATAAAAATGCATGTATGGACAAACATGGATATCTTTCTTACTAAAAATAAAAAACTGTCCCCATAATATATACACTGTTGCTTGAATTTTGATGATTTAATTTTGATCAATGTACAATGATTTAAGGAACTAGACTTTTAGAAAATCTTCTGAAAAGGTTATAGAGCATCAAAAAAGACATTAGAATACCTTGATATAAAATATCAGTTTGTATCTCTTGCTTTGTATTTTTATTTGATTTAAGAATCTAGACTTTCATAAAATTTCATGAAAAACTGAAGACCATCAAAAAAGACATTCAAATACATTCAGAGAAAACATAAGTTTGTAGTCAAGTGTCAACAGATTATTAAGAAATGGCTGCTCATAAGACTGATGTAAACAGCACCAGTGTTGTCAGGGCAGCAAAGTCCCTGCTTTTTTTCTGAGTAGCTTGCCTCAGTTACAGTGTTACACATAAAATATGCATTTTCCAAGAGGATTCTAAAGCATCCAAAGAGGATTACCTTTGACATTACTGACCTAACAGCAACTAACCCTGGTAAAAGACTTATACTACCTCATGGAATTTGGTGAATTAGAGTGAATATTTATTTTATCTCATATTTATAAGTTCCAGCATTAGACTGCAAATGCTGATTCCATCCTTAACTCCGGACCTGAAAATTTCTCCTGTCACACCACAATTTTGATAGGAAAACTGTCAGTAATGATTCTATGTCTGGAGAAAGAAATAAGGCAGTACTTCTCTCAGGACATCTGACCCAGCACACAGTATCGCCCCCAATGCCCTAAACATTAATACAGCAGCTGGGTTAGTCTTACCATTAGTGTCTCTTCCTTCCATTAGAGTCACTGATGATTTTTTCTTCCAACTTCTCTAAAAAGAGGAGAGTGCTAACTTCCTATGTCTGAGAGCAGGTAATGCTGGGTTTTTAATAGTAGTTCTCCTCCAATGTGCTTCATGGTTCATTTCTGCAGAGGTTTAGGATGCAAATCTTATACCTGGCAATAGCTCCCATTCCTCAGACCAAACACCCTGACCTTCTACAGAGAAAGTACAACCTCATCAGAGGGTATCGTAAGTCAATACTGACATAAAGTATCAGTTGTTCAGTCTTCTCCACAAGCGTACATCTAGCTGTATTCCATGGTGAGAATGACATCCTTTGGAATTTCGTTGGCAAAGGTTTGCACTCCATCCAAAGTTTTTAAAAGTCACTAATGGCATGTCTAAGAAAAACAATGCGTAGCATTTTTGGTCTTCTTTGAGTCAGAGCTTACTTGCTTTAAAACAGCAAACAGCTTCTGCCCCAAAGCACAGTTCAGTCAATAAATGTACTGCCTCATCTATCCAGCATTCCTCTTCCTGTCCTGTAACTAGTGGGGTCAGGATATACCTTTAAGACCACCTGAGTGTATGAAAACCAGACAAAATTCTTGTGCACATGTCTGACTTACCAATCACTTGGACCAGAACATAAACACAAGAGCCTATTACCATGCCAGTCTCAGGCAACTTCCGACACAAGTCACAGTCTAGGCTGTTTGTCCAGGTGAATGATCTGCTCCACCCTAGGAAGGCGGGGCACAAAATGTCAGACAGAATCTCAGACACAGTTCTATCCACAAAATTCAACCATGTTAAGACTCTGCCCAGAAGGAATTTATATCATAAATGAGAGGAAGGCTCAAACTCATTATAAACTGAAAAACACACCAGTCTAGTACTGATAGATGCATGTTCTCTATTCCTGCATTCTGTCATGTTTCCCCAACCCTCAATCCCTTTTTTGGTCCCACTGAAATACTACAAATTCATAATGAAGGACGGGATGGTTGATAAAATAGAATCATGAATGGGTGTACTAGGGCAGTATAACAGTACACATGAATGAAAACTGTGGTTGAAATCCCCAGAGTGAAATATGCCCCTTTAGAATAGAATATGGAAGGAATTCTGTATAATTGGGCACTTTTTCATGGATAAAGATGGATGAGGCTCAATGAAAAATTTCATGACTGAAACAAAAAGACAATGGTGGTTGTTTCATATTTAACCTTTTCATAACATAAATAATTTTCACCAAATTAGTTCAACCTACGTGCCTACCATGGGCTTTGAACCTGCAAACTTTAGACAAAAAGCCACTTTCTTCAGGCCTACAGTACCAGCAACCCAAATGTTGTGTTCCTGCACAGATCCCTTCCTGTTATAAAACTGTCTGTTGACTGGACATTTTGTACTGTCCTTGTCACCAACAGTAACAGGAGAAGCAAACAACAGCTGCTCTGGAATGGAGTTTGCCCGTGTTCTGTCCAGGTACAGAGCTCATTGCTGCCACTGTCTGTGCTGCCATTTACAGTCTGTAACAGACCAACTGAATCTCAGTTAGCACAGCCACTCTATTATTGGACATAGCTGATGGCTTTCTCTAGTGCTCTTTAGCTGGAACTTCCAGAAAGTTCTACTCCACCCCCGCACGCCTCCTAAAGAGGCCATTAGACACCGTTGTAATGCAAACAGTAATTCTAAAGAGACCAAACAGGTGTCAGATAGAAAGGGATGTGCCTCTAATGTACCCATTATATGACGCGAAGGCTGGTTATTATGAAAGCCTCTCCTGTCTGATGTGGACACGTCAGATCAATACCAGACGACCAGGATGGAGCGACGAGGAAGAGGAGCAGCTTCATTAATCTCTCTCCGCTGTGTTCCCCAGTGACCCCCATCTGCATGCAGCCATCAGGCTGAGGAAAAAAATAACTAGTAAAGGCTGTGAGCTGTCTTCCAGTGGCATGCTGGGAGGACCAAGAGACAATGCTACCTCTTGATTATGCAAGGAGTTGTGTAATGCATGCATACATACCTGCATATATGCAGGTACTAATATATATTATAATCAAATAAAAACAATGTCGAGGGTTATTAGCTGAATGCTCTTAGAACACACTGTTGCAAGTCACTCGCTGCTGCTTTACACTTCACAGTACACCTTCTTTGGAGCATGCCTAGGTGAAACCTTTAATAATGTGATTTACACATATGACCCTATTGTAAACTCAAATTATGTTCTGTAACCAGGCTGTATGGTCATACAAGCACAAAAAATACAGAAAAATCTACATAAGACATAATATGAGATAAAACTGACTGTCTCTAAGATGAATGGGACTGACTAACTAATCTGAAATAAATTGATCTATATAAATAGACTACATACACTATTCATGGACAATTTCTACATATAATTTTGATAATTAGGGACTGAAGGATGTATGGTGAAGTTTAGTTAAGGTTCAAATGAACATCAGCTGAAGTCTTAGACATTGACCCAGGATAGTCTATGATTTTCAGATTAAATTTCATGATGCCCTGAACTGACTATTTTCAGTGGACTTTGAAATGTTTAAACTCGTCTTAAGTCACTAATTAATCAATAAACATACAGTAATTACACATTTTTATAAAAAAAATTTTTTTTTTTAAATTCTGATTGATGTTCTCAGAGAAGTCAGCAAAATTGGCACTATTACAGCTCAATAGTTTTTGAATTGTGCAGTTAAGGCGTGATATTACTATTCAAGGTTTAATTTTCAGAATAAGTGTAAAGTTTATGAAAGGGATTCTCTCTAAAGACTGCCGCTACTACCTTTATCTAAGCTCTCAGTACTGGTGTCTCCTGACTGTGTGACAGGAAGTGTACTGAGCCGCACCACACCCTTCAGCTGCAAGCAATGCTGGCCTGCAGGATCCGGCTTGTACTACAGCCCAGGTGAAAGCTTTCCCTTTTCCTCATTTTGAGCTCAAAGTTGAGCCATTTTATGTGCTACTTTTCACACTACACTATTCTTGCATTAGCATCACATATTGGGAGTTTTTTTCCTCTCCTCAGTTGCCCACTAGCTTTGCTAAAAAGCTAACCATCTGTGTTGCCAATCAATGGTTAATTTATAGTTTCATTCAGTTGTGTTCTTTTCAGTGCTCTGTCACCCTAATGAAAAGAATGTTTAAAAAAAACTAATTGAATTGAAATGTAATTGTATTGAATCACAGACTACATACATTCAGAGCAAAACACAAAGAAATAAAAGTCACAGCCACAGGTACAAAGAGAATAAGCAGCAAGCACACTGAAGCTCCAGTCGACAGCTAGGAGCAGGTATGGGTTCTGCTGAAGAACCTGAATCTCTCCAGACTTCATTAAACCTCTGTGATTCTTTTTGATCTCTAGAAAGGTGAACAGCACTTCCTTCAGGGAGCTGAGATACGGGCTCTGTGTCTCGTAGGTGTTGGGGGTTTAATTTGTTCGGCAAGAGTACTGAACTGTTTGTTGGAGCTGGCTTTCGACTCGGTGGACAGGGGACGTTACAATGTCACTGTACCCGACGCCACCTCGGTGCATCTTGACTAGTTAAGATACAGAAGAGGAGAGGTGGGGCTGAAAGGTGTACCTTACCAGAAAGTGAGTATGTACGCAGGAGAGCTATAGTCCCCTCTGCGTGTGCGTGGGTGTGTGTCCAGCGCTCGAGCGGAGAGGACAGTTGGAGACGCTCCTGTGCTCTGCGCACAATGAGTGGCGAGCTGAGTGGTCGCTCCGAAAATCTCCACTTAAACCACAATGTCTGAGGTAAGACAGAAAAAAACTTGTCCTTTTAACTGTGCCTTCTTGATCTTTGTAATAAATTGTTTTAGTAATCCAAAATCGAGTCAATATTTTACTTTCAGCCATTTGAGGAGCTGCGTGTTACGGTGAGAGTGGCGAAACCGCTATAAACAGGGGGCGTTTCCTATTCCACGACCATTTTCAAGAGTTTTAATTTGACCTGCGTCTATTTGAATTGGCGCCCAATAATGCCGGCTAAAACTGAGGTTTTTGTATTGTCGTTCGATCGTACAAAAACTGATTTTTTGCTGGGGTGTCGGGGATTCTTTTACTTGAAATAATCTCCCTCACGGGCCAGATGAAGCGCAGAAACAGTCGCATGTTGCGCGGCTGTCGTTGGAGTGTATTTTCGGATTGCGGAAATGTGTCTTGCAGCAATTTCTGTAATATTGACCAGATTTTATCTGACGCCCACTGAAACCGGTGCCAGTCGGCTGGAGAACATGTGTCCCAAACATCATTCATCATCTTTGCGCAACGGGGCGGTTTTCGGCTGCTGTCCTCATCGTGGTTCACTTACCGCCGAGGGACTTTTGTGTGTAGCACTTGGCCATTCATGCCATATTCCAGTGTCAGTTGTTATATTACAGCCCATATTAAAGCACGATAAGTGGAATCAGTCCAATGGCAGCGCACTAAACGCACCACTCCAGCAATACGTTTTATTGTTGCATTTTCAGTTGTTTTTGCCCAAAGAATATCTGGGGATAATCGAAGAAAATACGCATTTTGCTGTGTAAAAACGATTGAGTACTGAATTATGAGTTTATGGAATATGTCTAGTGAACTTATGAGCCTTGATCCATATGGCCTGATTAAATACACTCAAAATATAGTGTTTCAGTGAAATTTAAATGAGCTATTCATTTTCATTCAGTAAATAGTCTATTTGTAATTTTACTTGCATAAGCACAATCTAAACAAATAATCCTGCTAAAGAATTATCTTTATAAGTTTTAAGTTTGTCTAAACTTTCCATAATTCCACTGCGCTGCAGTGCTGCTCCTGCTAACTCACTGAAAGGTCCCAGCATTGAGTGCACTGGACAGCTCCAGGTTGTTCATTTTCACCACTTTAGCAAACAGCCTGGGTGAAAATAAATCATTTTTGCCGATCAGCTTTCAGCAGTTTTTCCACAGGTCCATTTTCTGCTTTCAGCATCTTGCCTTTTTTTCAAAAAAGTTCAACAGTATAGTAGCAGTTACTGTCCAAGGATTAAAGCTGGCACCTTGGGGGCAGAATGTTTTAATGCTTAATCACTATGCCATCTTCAACCCTACAGCATTTAGTCTAATTTACTTCTTGACTTTGTAATGCTATCAACCCTTAGAGCTGTAAATGATTGTGCTGCCCTTGCTGCAATTTCACCACCTGCACTTTTTATGAGCTCAAGCAGAGGGAACATGGATCTCAAAAAACAATTGAACTCTACCTCCCAGAGAATGTTTAATAGACATAACCTGATCTGAAGAGCATATTCAATGTTCATTCAGGGTCACTGAACAGCTGCTGATCCATGTTTCCTGTATCATTTTAGATTTCACAACCAGGATGTTCAGGCTTCAACCGTGTGGAGAAACACAGCAAATTCTAAAATCCTACATCACCGGGAGATGCTGATGTATTCAAAAGTCCTGACTCACAAAATATCTGTGTTTAAACAGCAGCCCCATTCAGTAACCCTAGGTGACAAAAAATTGTCTTGCTTCATGAGAGAACAGTAATTTTATAAGCTCAGGTTGTTTATTTTTGCAGTTCAAGGGCAACTCATACTTTTCAAAGATGGTAATACAAAGGTGTAGTAATTTTACTAATTTATTTTCCAAGCCTTTGTAATTTGGGAAGGTTTTTTGAATTGGGAAGGGATAGGATAGGACATGCGGTCATAGGGTCAAATTTAGCGTGGGCAATAGGTTAGTCACTGTTGGGTGATACTGGGGGCTCAGGAAAATCAATGACTCATCAAGAAATGGTAAACTTACTATGATAGGTACTATGGAAGCTGCATTCTGTGCAGCGGTGCTACATCAGGGTTTCCAAACCTTGAATCATCGCCCTTCAGTTTCGTGTCTTTCATCACTTCACCTCGTAATATCCCCAAAAATCTGTGAGAAAGAGTGGATGCTGCACGCTCATCTTTTGCTACAGTTGTGGCTGAAATATATCAGCTATGTACCATCCACTGTATGTTTCACTTTTTTTCTTCTCATTCTGATAGAAGAAAAAGGGATGTTTCACTTGTTGCATGGAGTCCATTAAACACCAGCACCTCATTGTTGTGGAAGCACAAAGCTGGTAGATGGTGTCGCTAGCGCAAATGAAATCAGAGACATCTCAGTACTCATTCCAGAAGCTCTAATGGCACCCATTAAGTAACCCTAACTCCTCATAAGCCACCTAAATATAAATGGTCATCATGTACGGATGCAGTGCTCGTTGTGGTACAGTGCCTTTGCCATTGTGACTTGGCTGCACTGTACGAAGAACGCATCAATAACTGGCGGAGCCATTTGAAAAAGGTTTCAAAGGACTTTTTTTAGTGGGAGTTTGCATCTCTATCTGCTTTAACTTCTTCGAGGTTTTCACTCTTGTGACAAATGGCCCTGTCATGTCTGGTCATGTTTGAATTTCAAGGGAAGAACGTGCATCTTTTTTCAGCCCCCATTTGTCAACAGAGACTGTTAATGGTGTTCGCAGTTCAAATCAATATGAGTGCATTGTACTTACAGACGAGACAGGATATGCTGTGTAACGGATGTGCTTTTTTCCTCTTAATCAAATTTAAAGAGTATCAATGAAGCTAGAGGTGTTAACATTTGGAACATGTTTTTATTGTAAAAATGAGATTTTTTTGGAAGCAGTGCCTTCAAAAGGGTTGATCTGTAATTTCAGGGATAAAATGTAACTTTAGTGAAAAAAGAATGTTTTGCAGGTATAAGCCGTTAGTTCCTTTACTAGACTTTAAAAAGGCTGTTCAGTGAATGCCTTGAGGGAAAATATGCACAAGAAAGTACCTAAGAGTAAAATATTAAGCCTTTACAACAGAGTGTATAAACAGGTTTCTGGAGTGGTCATAATCATTCATTTATATGTGTCATTCATGCTTGCATGTATTTACACACATATAAAAACATTAAACTATAAGTGTAAGACATTTATTATAAGGCCTGTTACTGGTTTCCTCAAGATCATACTCATGCTTTTAACAAAAGTGAAAGGACTTAGATTCGGGATGTATGTAAGTTCGTCACAAGAGCTCACCCCTGTGTGTAGGGCTGCGGATAAGCATGTGACCCCTCCTTCTGATGCAGCATAAACCTTAATCCGTTCAGGAATTGCTGTTTATGGCATAACATCGCCCTCTGCAGTTAGGCACCCAGTGTTTCCTCACTTTCTTTGCAATCTAAAGCGTGGAAAAAATATTAAATGACATCTTTAACTGTAAAATTATACTGTTTTTTTATTTTTCAGGCTACAGAATAGGGGGTTCCTTTTTTGCCAGAAGTTGTTTCCTGTTACAGAGCATCATATCAAATGTTACTGAAATTTGAGATATTCCATTTTACAATGCAGCATTTAATATTTTTGCCCTGGTTTGTAGGTAATCCCAGACACATATTATATCATGAAAGACTCAGTGTGGCTTCTGAGAAACAATTCAGGTGTGGTACATTTGATGGTTACTTCACACTGAATGTCTACATGTTCTCATAAGGCAATTTTCTGCACATCGGTGAACTGTGACTGTAAGAGTTTCAGACCGGGGAGGCTGCGGAGACGCCAGTGCGAGCTCTGTGGACATGGATGGGTTGCTCACGGTAAGGCCAATGCAGTCTTGAACCTGTCAACAGCAGAGGAACTATTCAGTTCCACACAGACACAACAGTGCAGTGTGAAGACCTAGCAACTATACAGTTTATAGAAATACTTTACAGTAAAATATTTTGACTAAAGAATACTTGTCTTCTATTCTTTACATGTTTAACATTTCTAATATTGTTGAACATCATTGATGCATAAAAATTTTAAAAAGGTAAAAAATTGAAATTCTCATGCATGTACATAACATAATGTATGTTCATGCAGTCACTGTATTACAACTATGTAAAGGACATGCACACATACAGGTCATGTGCAATATTTGGCCAGTACAATATTTTGACCACCACAGTAGCCATTTTGCTAATAAATTTGTTCTCTATCTGTCAACAGCATTGAGCAGATTGAGGGCACAGCCCAGGGATCACAGTGACCAAGTGGAGGTTGTCCACTGCAGTGCAGCCTTTGATATTTGTAGCCTTATGCTGTTCGGTACCCAGGCTATCCCTGTACGACTTAAAATCCTACTAGATCGCCTCTTCAGCGTGCTCAAGCAGGAGGAGGTCGTCCAGATCCTCACTGCACTCGACTGGACGTTGCAGGATTATATACGGGGATATGTCTTACAGGTAGTGTCACTAACTTTCAGGCACTCTTTCACTGAGTAATCTGTGTAGAAAAAAAGTGTTAAACCACAGCAGTGCAGCTCATCTCATTCTTTATTCCTTCTGGTAAGAAACACTGTATTTGAGTTGTTACAATAAAAGGGTAACCCTGTGCATAACATGTGATCAGTAACTAATTCTTAATATTTTTAGTAACTTTAATTCCAAGGTGATAACAGTTAAGAAAAACTTACATTCCTCATTAGATTCACAATGCACCTCCTTCTATCAAGCAAATGTTAGAATATAACAGGAGTTTTTGCTGACTTTGCAGGATGCCACAGGAAAGGTTGTAGACCGGTGGGTCATGATGACCATTGAGGAGGAAGTTGCTACGCTGCAGCAGTTCTTGCGTTTTGGTGAGACCAAGCCCATTGTGGAGCTTATGGCCATACAGGACAAGGAGGATCAGACCATTGCTGTGCCAACTGACAGCTCCAAATCAGACATCCAGGTCTTTATCAAAAATAGTGTTCCTTGCTGCTCTGACCTCACTGCCAATACCAGAAAGTGGACCACTGGGGGCAAATATCATTTTGTGGACTCAGTCAAAAACATGGCCTCCATTGTGCCCTTCCAGTTCCTCAACTGTTTACCTACCACCCTGCTAGGCTCCACCCCTGCCATAAGGCCATACCAGTCAGAAAAGGACCAGAGAGTGGAGGTTCAAATTAAAGAGAGTAGCCTCATGGATACTAGCACTTCCACCTTTGCCTCAGAAATGGAGAAGAGCAATCATGCTACATCAACCAAAGTGGTGGCTGACTGCTTCCCCATCAGTAACAGATCCAGTAGCCCTTCTGAACCATTCAAAGTCTCTGCAACCTCTGAATTCACAGAGACAGCTTCCGAGAGGAAGACAAGGCCCCATATGAAGAATAATGGGAATAATGGTACCCTGAGGAAGGGCAGGGTTTTCTGCAGTGCCTGCAGAAAGACCTTCTATGACAAGGGGACACTTAAAATCCACTACAATGCTGTCCACTTGAAGATCAAGCACCAGTGCACTGTGCAAGGATGCAATATGATGTTTAGCTCCCTGCGCAGCCGCAATCGTCACAGTGCCAACCCAAATCCCCGCCTTCACATGCCCATGAACCGCAACAGCCAGGACAGGAATACAGAACACAACTCATCTGCAAACAAGATGTCAGAAGGGGGGAAGAAACCCAAATCCAGCATGGCTGTCAGCTCTACCACAGATATTCCAGGTCCTAGCTACATATTCCATACTGCTAACCACAGTCTACTTAGCCACAGTGAAATATTTTTCTCAAACTTGAAGCCCATTATGCCCTTTTACTGCAACACTTTGGTCACACCTGAGTTGATCGGTATGCCAGATACCCCATCATCCCCACCAGCAGTTCAGTCATCAGTCCCTGCCAAGTCTAATAACACAGATACATGCTCCAGTTTCATACCAAAGAAGAAGTCACGCAAATCAAGTATGCCCATTAAAATCGAAAAAAAAGAATTTGAAAGCATACACAGCCAGTTAGAGGAGAGAGACTCTGACAACAACCTGGTAGAAAGCAGCTCCATCCATGACAAACAAGCAAATGGGGACCTTCCTCAGTCTACATACACTGAAAGACCACCTGACATAGAGCAGAGGCAGGTAGACTTGAGATTAAGTGCAGAGCTGTGTATCAGTATGGGCAACCCATCCTCCAATGGCACTGACTCATCTGAATTTCCCAAACTTGGTGGTGTACTCCTAGTACCAAGCCCAGAGGACTATGCTGGTGACCAGCCAGAAAGCCCAGTCTACCATAACAGCCATGTTGAGAGCACGTACCAGCCATCAGCTGAGGGACTGTTTCAAATATTAACTAACTACACAGAAGACCCCGAGGAATACAGAAAAAACTGTGATGTTGATCAACCCCAGCTGAAGTGTGTTTGCCAAGCAGATGCAGCTCAGCTCTGCAACATCTGCCACAAGACCTCCAAAAGCTCCTACAGCATCAGGATGCACTACCACACTGCCCATATGAAGGAGGTACACCTGTGTGGTACAGACAGCTACAATGCTACTTTTCCTTCACAAAAAAGTAGACACAGGTGAAACTTCATCTGTTTGAGTAAGTATTGATCCTGACCTGAAACAGCAATTTCAACACAAGTTTAAATAGACTGTCAAGCTACACAAATCCATCTCAGAATGATCCTTTTGTAATTAGTTTTGTGATCTACAAGAACAGGGCTGAACCTTTCCTCACACTGCTGATTTGTAACTTCAAAGGTGTATGTAGCACCTTGCTGTGACCAAACCTTCAGAAGAGACCAAAAGCCAGGCCTTTTCTATAGCTGGCGCTTGTGAAGGTGTGGCACCCAGTGTGAAAGATAGCAAATGTTTAATGTTAGTGCCTTTACATTCCTAAGTCATGTGGTTGTGGATGCTTCCTCTTGGATCCCACAAGGACAGCAATGAGGCGTTACCACTGGTGCAAGGCGATCACGGCTGGAAGAGTGAAGGCTCAGGACTGAAAGAATCAGGCAATCCACACCCAGCTGAAACATAAAAGAATCTGGCAGGCTCCTTCATGACCTGCTATGTCTACTACACAACAACCAAGGGCTCCTTGGGAGGCCACTATAAAAGGCCCAACAGGTAGCAGATGCTCTGATACCATACCACCATCTCCTTCTGGAGATGAACATGCAGAACTCCAAACTGCAAGAGACAACAACCACAGTCTACAATATGGAACAATTTTTGAAAAGTACACTTTTCAGTCTGCAAAGAAAAATGAATTACTAGCTGTACAAGCTTTTAATGCTTAAGGACATTTTAACAGTTGTTTTCCTGTTTTATTCCTACAGTGAAGATGTACTTGAGAATTTGGACTTCTTCAGTCACATACTGAGTATTTGTTTATGACTCAGTGCAAACAGAACTCTTCATAGGAAAGCTCTTAAATCATATTAATTTAGTTTTTCGCTGAATATATTTATAGTTCAGTGACTGTAAATTTGTCTCAAAGTTATTATTTCAACTAAATTGAATACTTGTCACTAATTTTAATGCAACTATATTAAGTGGCCCCAACTGACAATTTTTAATGTTTTTTAAATGAAAAAAATTGGAGTCATTTAAAAACTGATATTTAGAGCTTGTCAAACCTGTGTCACCTACATCCAGTTTTCAGAAAAATAAAATCCACATTTGTGTACAATATGGGTGAAAGCAAAAGGATACTTTTATGAACTTTAAATGTTTAAATGTTTGATCACTGCAGTTAAAATATAACAACCCCTAAAAACCCACACCAGTTTATTTTCTATAAAAATGACATGTTCCTTGCACAGAAAGTAATCACTTATCTGTGAATGAAGATATCACAAGAAAAAAAACTTAGCTGTACTGTACTGTGATTTTCAATTGCTGTTTTCTTGATTTTGTATCCATTTTTGCCTTCAGTAAAAGCATACACTCTGATAGAAATCACTGTAATGTTTTGGGTTTAATAGATTATTAAGATTGTAGTCCTTAAACATTCCTGTGGGAACAAACTGGATTGGGGAGCAGCTGTTCAGTACTTGGCAGTATTATGGCCAAATGTTTTGTTTAGTATGTGAAAGGTTAAAGCTGAGCAAAGATGTCTAATCATTAAAAATTAATACAATAAAATTGAAATTTAATAATCATAAAATAAAACCCCTTGTATGATGTAAGCGCAATTACACTGCCATAATCAAACATAGTTCACTGCTTGACTGCTGTTATAAATGCACATCTGTAAATTCCACACAGACTGCAAACAGAATAGCAGTGGAGTTTGCAGGTAACACAATCTATACAGACATGCACATTATATAACTAGGCTGACTATACAGAGCTCCTTTTGCTTTACAATAAACTTGAAAGGATGACTGAGTGTCACATTTACAGGTCAGACATCAACCATTTAGCAAGTTACTGCCTATATTACAAGCATGAACTTTAAAAATCTTTAAAACCTTAAAAAGTATGTTCATATGCATATTTAATATTGTGCTTAATTATGTATTTAATTCTTTTTTATTAGCAAATGTGTTATTCAAATAACTTTGTTTATGGAAAAACACTGAAAAAAATATAGAAAAATAACATTTAAAAATTGGAAAATATAGGGTGAAAATTCCTAAAGTCACATATCCATTGTCTATTATGTTACTCTGGACTGGTTGTCAATTCTGAGTTGCAAGACTTTTAGTAATGCCTCTGCATCTCTTCCTCACACACCACCTTTCACTCTCTCACACACTAAAGCAAAGGAGAAAAATTCAGCCACAAAGACCACATTAGAGAGGGTGTCCATTAGTACCTAAACACAAATTCCTCTTATTTTCACCACCTCTGATGGGGTATTGGTTATCTTAGAGAAGGAGGCTGAAGTGCCAGCACAGTCCTTTGGTCGATTTCTCTAATCTGTTTACACAACGCCACTCTCTGTATCACCATATACAGCTGTCTGCTGGAGATTAGGGAAGGCAACAATCTGAATTACAACTTTTTTGACAAATTGCAGCCTTGTGCCATGTCTTTTCTGAGAGTTGAAAAGAATTCTTTCAAGATGCAGAAGGAACTAGATATGTTTCTTTCTGTGTTCGGGCATAGGTTCTGTTCTTAGAGTAGTATTCAACATGGTATGAAAGAATTATTTAGCATTTCACAGACACTTACTTTGAACATCCAGCAGAACAAATTGGGATTCAACAGAGCTGAAAGAGAAAAATGTTTAGGCTGTGCCTTTGCATTGCTACCATTTCTATACAGTTTAAGAGTAATTGCCTATTAGTTTGGTTAGGGTTAGATTTTCTCTACATTTCCAGGGATGTAAATAGCATCCCCTCTACACAGACAGCACTAACATTGCTGCACATTAAGGGCTCAGATATGCATAGTGCAACTGATATTGTGTAGAAGGTAGTTTTGTTTTCTGGCTGTTGCCAGAAAAACAGTTAGACTCATGCTGTGTTTTTCTTTTTTCAGTGTGTAGAAGAAGCTTGCCATACATTCATCAAATCAAAGTTAGAAGTAAAAACACTTGTCTGACTTCTTTCAATTACAAGCAATGATATTCTGTAAATTCACTGGTTTTCTGTGAATTTCAGCGTAACCATGGATGCACTGCAAGGGCTCCCAGCAGTCAGCCTCTCTGACAGGACTTAGCATATCATGTAGTTATGGTACCATGGCTGTTCCTGCTGCTTACGTTTGCTTCAAAAATGCAAATTATGCATTCATATTGTAGTCATTCCTGAGGACAGCCCAAGGCAGGAACCAAGCTCCAATCAAGCAGACTGAAGGTTATGATCCCAACAGCATCACCAGCAGGTCATGGCCTCTTAGCAAGGCTCCAAGGAGTGCTACAAAATCTTGATTAGAATATCTCAAGTTTAATTTATCTAATTCAAGTTTCAGATAATCTTTCTTTTAAAGTTTTATAGCATATAACATGTAAAAATGGATTCACTATCTGTCCACTTGGAGCCAAAAGGAACTTATTTGGTACTTCCCTACAAGCTACAGCTCCACTTGGAGACAAAATGAGAAAATGTAAATACTACTAATGAATACCCCTCACCTCAACTAGTTAATCCGTAATTCAACTGCAAAGAAGTTGGCATACCAACTTCATAACAGTTTCACTCATAACTGAACATATTCTTAACACTGATTTGATAAAATATTTTGAAAAACATGTCTACATTTTTTAAATACTTAAGCTGCAAAAATGAAATAAATTTTAAAAAATACAATTTAAACAGTTAATTAATAGTACTGTATTTAAAATGAACAATCATGTATTAAAGTCCTGGCGAGGACAGCAATGTACTCTAAATCGTGACAGTGTTGGAACTGTACACATGAAAAAAATACAGCCTTTCAAAATACAAGTGTGAATCAATCACAAAAAAGTACTAATACTCAGAAATAGTAGTATCTGATAAAAATGTAAACTACGGTAGTGTAAAACAGTTATCTTTATTTCCTTTCAAGTTCAATGAATTTGCAATATGACCGTAGCTGCAACACTTTAATTTGTATTCTACAAAATGTAGGCACATATGCAGCTTTAATGTGTAAGTCACTCACTGTAGTTATAATGCTAAGTTTAATTCTTTGGACATTCAACAATTTCAGAGAGAAATTCTCACGAGAATTGTGAGAAGTTCATCTTACTTAAAACGTCATGATTTTTTTCAAATTGATGTTCTCTGTGGCATAATAAACATTTACATTTAGAGTACTTGTTTTTTTACACATACAAAGTTTACATGTAAAAAATGTGTCGTTCTACAAATCTCAATAACATCAAGCGCTGAAATCCGAGGCAGAAACGAAAAGAAGTGAGTGACGGTGCGAGTGGAAGTGAGCAGAGGTGCGGGGCCGGAGCGCGTGTTTTTTGTGTGGGACCGCGCGCCGCGCTGCGTGTCTGTGCATCAGGAGGAGAGGGACCGCGCGGCTTCTCCCTCCGCGGTGGCCCTACATCAAAGCACCGCGCTCGCAGCTCCGCGCCGCCGCGCTCTCTGCGTTTCGTAACACGTTTTTTTTTTTTTTTTACCACATCTCACCATTTTTGCCGGATTGCTGACTTATAAGCGAATGATATTTCGGGCCTTTCTCAATATTAAACGGTTATAGCCATAAAGGAAAAGCGGTAACGCGTGCTATAAAACCGCGATAGTCGGTCGGTCGTTTCCCGTTTCGTGGCTGTTTGAGAACAAAAACCTTAATATCATCTCAAGAAAACCGAGTACGGAATAAAAAAAAAATAAAAATGGCTCGTCCGAGACCTCGGGAGTATAAAGCTGGAGATCTGGTTTTCGCCAAGATGAAGGGGTACCCGCACTGGCCAGCGAGGGTGAGTACGTGGAGCAGCCGGGCTGCGAGGCTGGGAGGCGGGGTTCGACGGGACGCGGCGAGCGGCGGCGGACAGCTCGCGCTCGCACCGTCCCCCTCGCGCATTGTTCGTGCTCCTCGAGCGCGCTGTGCAGCACAGGCCTCCAGCAGGCCTCTCTTATTTCCGCGCGCTCATCGCCACTGTATTTGTATCTGTAGGCTCTCCCCAGGTCCCTGCTGGCCGTGCTGCGCAGTAGAAGTGGGCGCCGTGTTTTTAACCACCCTTTTTAACCACCTTTTCTCCATCTTACCCCTCCGAGGGGGCGGGGAAGGGAGCTCCAGACATGTCGCTGGAGTTACAAAGTTTCTCCTTCACAAAAAGACGCTGTTTCGGGAGAAACGTGGGGCTCGAGCGTTTGTGGCACAGAACACCCCACCCCCTCCCCATTTACACGGAAGATAAGGAGACAAGTGGCTGTCACCTGAGAAATCACGGGCACACTACAACCCCGAGACGAAGCCTCTACGATAAATACTGTATTTCATTGGTGACAAGTGCCACAATTTGACGTGATTTCCAGCCGAAGCTATTACATTACGCTATAGGTTATAATGATGTGTGTAATTGGATACAAAAAACCTAAGAATATTTCCTTCATCCCGTCATTTTCATTCATTTTACTCTGTCATAAACGATAAAAACGAAGCGATCGTTTAAAATAACCTTTAACAAACCAAGGGCGAAGTGGCTCGTGTCGCCGCGTTCGGGCGGGGAGTTAAGAAAAAAAGCGGGAAAGTGGGGGCGTGGTACGGCAGCATTTACACTGTAACTGTACCATGCTGTACTGTTCAATGAAAACGGATGTGTAAATGTTGTCAGAGCATAAAGATATGGACATATGTCTGGGTTAGAATCCTGAATTTGAAAAGCAAGAGTAAGAGAAATTCACTTTTAAAAGGCTTAAAAATGCCTTTAATAAAATGGTTCGATTAACATTTCCAAATATATCAATGGTTTTAGGCTCTGCATCCACAAAAGAGATTAGAAAATACCTGAATAAGTACTGGTCTAACAGCAGCAATATGCTTTCAAGATGGGTCAAAGCAGAGTCCACATGACTGATATCTATTCCTATTAGTCAACATGTCTTATTCATACATATCTTATACATAGGTAGGTTATGATTGTGGTCTAATATTCTAAGGGCATAAGGCAGAATGCCTCCTGACTTAAAGCAGCATATAACTTTTGCTGCATATGTAGTGCTGTTTTTGTGATCAAAGATACAGAAATTGCTATTATGATGATGAAAGGTAAGATGAAGAAAGTACAACTTCATCGCTGAGAAGGAATAGCAGGCAGCAATATGCTCTCTTGCAGGGATGCTTTAGTCTGTTTTAACTGGAACCGAACAGTTAGTGAATGAGCTGTGAGAATAGGTGAAATGTGGGTCATGAGTTTCATGTAAACAAAAAAGGGTTAGTAGGAGACTGACCCTAGTACCTGTGCACAAATGGCTCATGAAACCTTGCCCCACACAAAGCAGTGGACCTCTGAGCACGAGAAGGACAACTTGGTTATGGAGATGCAAGCATGTGTGGCAAGAGGCCAAAAAACCAAACATCATTTAAATTTCCTCTTCCAGTGTAAAGCATTGTGGCAGGTTTAGAAAGACTTGTGCTGCATTTTCCAGACACTGCCTGGTTCCACCCTGTGTATCAGAATTAGAGTTAAGGCATATAAGAAAAGAAGGTGAAGAAGGCCCTGAGCAGTGCAGTCCTGCAGACCTCTCCAGATCTTGGTCCCTTACAGCAATTGTGGGACTGTCTGGAGTGGTGCCTACCGCAGCATTTTTTCCCTTCATTAAACTACCATGAATTGGATAAACTCCTAGTGGAAGAATGGTAAATGACTGTTCAAGAACAGTTTCAAACCGTTGCTGAGTCGATGCCTTGAGGGTATCCCTGTTCTGCTGGTTGCATGTGGTGGCTGTAGGCTACTGATTTCCACTTTGCTGATCTTTCCATTTTTCTGTTGATATCCACCTGTAGGTAAATGTGTGCATTTGAGTGTGTTATTGATTAAGGGTTAAATTTTCACAAACCTGTAAGTCATCTGGAACTGTAACAGTAAACTGTACAGTGTCACTTTTGACAATTGTATGATTCTTTCTTTGTCCCTTGTAGTTTGGATGTGGGGAGGAGACTGGGTGGGGCAGTGGCAGGAATGGCCATGGATGAGCCAGGCAGATTGGTTGGGTATATGAGTGTGATGCCAGATAACAAGCTGGTCTCAGAGTATGACATGTACTTGGGAGTAACCTAAACTATATGTGTCCAAATTTTGTATGCAAAAAACAAAAAGTTATGTGTAAAGGTACATGGGCAGCTGGTAGTGTGGTGGCTCAAGGCTTCATCTGACACATAAAGTATTTGGTTTGAAACCCACCTCCTACAGTAGTACGCACAAGCAAGGCACTTACCTCATAATTGCTCCAGTAAAAATTACCTAGCTGTATCAAAGGTAAATCATTGAAACATTGTACGCTACTTTGAGCAAAGTAGAATGTGACAAACATTAGTCTGGAAGTTTGTCTGCATGAACTTCAGTTTTTCAGTTTAGCATAAAATGTGCATTATAAATAAAATTTATCATCAGAAATATCATTTATTACTCCTACTGCTGAAAAAAAAAATCAGGACATTTTCCTAAAAGAGCAAGAGCAGTGTAGCTGACACAGGTTTGTCCCTGGATGTTTAACAGTGTAATTTACCCAAGAGTCCTGTGTTACAAACCATTTTCTGGGCACTTTGCCAACTGGTGACAGCTCCTATCCAAGGCAAATATGAACACAGTGTATCTAGTTCCAGAGTGTCTTTAAAGCCGCAACGATGAATACAAGTGCATGCTAAGAGATTAGCAGCACAGTTATTTATACAATTATCTCTAAAATATTGGTAACCTGTACAAAAGCCTATTCATCTCAAATTATGTTGTCTTCGGCATGTTAGTTAATAAAATGTAGTGTAGTGCAAAGTTTCTAGGTAAATTAACTTTGCCATTGCCATATTAATTGATTTTTTCAGTACTTATGTACATCTATCATTTGAACAAGCATTCAATTTGACCATTTTTTGGCTCATAAGTTTAAGTCAGTCCTGAAGTTAATATAACAAAAGGATAACTGAAAAACAAAGATGTATTGCAGTACTAAAACCCACAACATGGCCACCATTCTGTGGAAGTCAGTAGAAATTATGGTTTCATTCTTGAAGATAATCACTACATTCACTACTGATGAAGACTCCAGCACATGCAATGGTGCTTAAAAAGTAGGGTGCTCCATTTAATTGCACATTGATTTCCTTTCACTAGTTTTTTGCATGTTACAGCAAAGAACATGGTGCTTGCAGCCTTGCAAACAGGTCACACTCTCACATTACTGGCCCTTTTATTTAATATCCATGTGTGCCATGGTGGATAGTTTGGTCATACTTTCTACCAGTGGACTTGAAATCATTACATAAACCGTGGAATGGAATGGCTTTTTGATTGCTCCTACAGATTGATGAACTCCCAGAAGGAGCAGTGAAACCACCTGCAAACAAATACCCCATCTTCTTCTTTGGGACCCACGAAACGTATGTACATCCTGTGCCCACCTATGCTGTTGTGCATTTTTTAAGTGATAAAAATCAGAGCTTCACTACCAGTTTCTGCCCCCAAAATTGAAACAAAAAAATTGCTGACAGAACAATAAGATTAAAAATGGTGGGAGAAAACAATATCATACAGTCAGAATATCCCAGTTATCCATTTTTATTCAGAATTAAGCAACACTTACCTAGTTATCCTATTAAGAAAGTACACTGTAAGTTGTAAGTGTGCTAGTTTCATATAATAAATCCGGCTATACTGTTTTCACTTCAGCTCTCTTCTGTTCAAACTGCAGAGCATTTCTGGGTCCGAAGGATCTCCTGCCATACAAGGAATACAAAGATAAGTTTGGAAAGTCCAACAAGAGAAAAGGGTTCAATGAAGGACTGTGGGAAATTGAGAATAATCCAGGTGTTAAATTCACTGGCTACCAGGTTAGTGGTATTCTAGAACACAAAACAAACATTTTTTTGCTGGTTTTAATATATATGACACTCTCTTGTCACTCAGTTTTACAGTTAACTTGATTCTTGTGCTTAATTTTTTTATCAACTACTATTTATAGATTAAAACAGAGGCAACAGATAGGAGCATAGTGTTACAAAGTAAGTGGGGGAACTCAATTACTTTTATTCCATGTGCACAGGCTATCCAGCCCCAGAGCTCCTCAGAGACAGAGGGGGAGGGGGGCAACACAGCAGACGGCAGCAGTGAGGGTGAGGAGGGGGACTCTGTGGAAGAAGACGGCCAGGGGAAGCAGAAGGAGGACAGGGCAGGAGCTAAGAGGAAAAAGAGTGCTTCATCCAAGGTAGGATGGTAGGCACATACATTATCCCCAGGAGAGGCAATAACTGTCCTCCATTCCTAAATGGCTTGAACACAGTGCTGCACTGTGCCTTTTGTGGTTATTCTTGACTGCAGGAATTTTTCCCATCACTACTAATAAGCTTGATTGCAAGTGATCATGCAATTCATGTCCAGTGCCCTGGATCTACAGTATATAAAACCTAAAATATGTAACCGTAATCATTCTTGTGATTTTTTTTTTTTAATTAAAATCATTAAAATGACCTGTTGTATGGAAATCACCTGTTTTCAGAGCTATCCTGGTTTAGCAAACATACACATTAAAAAGGCTTTGTCACTCTACAGGATTAGGAAGAAGACAGAGAAAGGAAAGATCGGCAGAAATGCAGTAGATTTAGTGTAGCTAGATGAAATCATTTAGGTGCAGCCCCAGCTGGAAAAAAGAACCTTCTACAGTACTTCTCTGCCGAGTTCTTGCTTAGCAACCACCGTTGCTAGGCAACTGTGGGGACTAGCATGCCCACGTTTCCCAGGGAGTGATATATTAGCAGAGCTCTGCTTCAAACAGGGGAAGGCTGATGCCAGAACACAGCATGGTTCCACTGTACATTTCACAAATAGACAAGTGCTCTGTTTGCACAGAATTACTACAACCTGTGTTTTCCACTGGGCAGTGTTGCATACAGTGACAGGGCATGAAGCTTGGCTATAACATTTGAAAATTTTTTTTGTCTGTTTTGTTTTAACCATGGATTGAGTGTAGTTTTATCACATTTTAAGTCCCTGAGACACAGCCTGTGTTTGTTTATGACAACTGATCACCCACCCCCACCCAGAAGTCGTCCAAGTTGTCACGGAAATCTTCGGGGGAAGAAGAGGTGGACCAGGACGGGAAAGACGATGACCACAAGAGCAGCTCAGAGGGGGGAGATCCAAACAACGACACTCAGAGTGCCCCGGAGAGCAAGAAGGCCACTCAGGGGGTAAATTCTCGACAAGTTTAAAAAAGAAGAAGAAGAAAAATTTAAGAACGTTACAGTTCTACATACCTGATATACATACAACAGACAAAACACTGCATTTGTCCCCATTCAATGTTGTAGCCATCTCAAACTGACAAAACCTAAATCTCAGTTTGCATTGTGAAGATTCTGTGGCAGTTTGGTCACTGTGCCACCATCCCCACAACACCAACCTCCCCTCATGTCCCATGTTCCCACCTTTCCCACATCTGTACTGCTTGTCTGTTCCAGCTACCATTGCTGCTTTTCCCCTTTAGCTTGAGAGCGTTTCACTCTAGAAAAAATGTGACTCATACATTGAGACTGACTCATTTGGGCGGTGTTAGGGTTACGTGCATTTGCTAATCAGTTTCTAATCACGATGAGCATATTGATCTTCAGCTTTAAGGTTTTGTTCTGTAATTTCCCATTTAACCATGATAATCAAAAAAGACTTCAATGCAGACTGGTCCAGAAAATACAGGGACAGTTTACATACTTGGACACACATAAACAATATACCGTTCAGATAAACTAAAGAAGACTCGGAAGAAGCTACACTCTTGTCACCCATTTAGAATTGCAGGTGTACAGGTAACTGATGTGAGTATCTGGAATTAAGTGTTGATCTCTACTATTCAGCTATAACAATGGAGCGCCACCCTGTCAATATGAAACTATTCTCTTTAAACAAAAAATTCTTACACCTGAAGTACTGAAACTCATTTTTTGTAGGTGAATTATTCTAACTTTACAGTAGAGTATAAATATATAAGCAGCAAATATTTAAAAAGAGAGCACCCACCAGTTACATACTACTTCAGACTGTGTAAGACATCAAAGGCAGTTTTTTAAAATACATTTTCTAAGTCCCTGCATCTATTGAATTACATCTGTAGGTTAATGTTAAAATTTCCTACATTACCTTAAAAATGGTTAAGACTTTAGTGTGACTAAGTCCCTTTGTGGGAATTACTGGTGTTACTGGTAGCTGTTTGGCATTAACCTTACAATATGGTGAAATCCTCATTGCTCTGCCGTGTTTCTTTATGGACCAGGCCATTCACTGAAAGGCCTATTAAAAATCGGTTAAATATTGTATACATCATTGCACAACAAATCATTACTGAGCTTGGTTTGCTCAAGCAGATGTGAAGTATAAATAAAAAATTAAGACAGCACTTGTTACCCTATCATGCTGAAATTCCTGAACAACACGTTAATACTGAATTTATTTAGAAAGCTTTAGCTTGATGCTTTCAGTTAAAAGGACTAGATTATAAATTTTATAAGACATCCTTGATTGTTTTAAAGAAGTCAAAGTCTGACTGTGGAAAAAAATGTAATGTTACAGTACATTCTACCTTCTGGAACATCTGCCTGTAGAACATTTTCTGCACAATAATACACCACTTCATCATGTAATCAAAAGAAATATGAATGGAAAACTTAGTGTAAATGTATGAAGTAATGTGCACAGTTACACAATTGTATATCATATAATTTAAATCTATATTTATATTTTGCTGTAGAAAGTAGGACCACTAGTATTCTACAAAACTAGACAACTCCTGTTCTTTTTACAAAAAAAGTGAAACATTAATTTTCTGTATGTGTGTAAAATTAGTTATGTTTCGTAGACTTTTTAATGGCATGCAAGACCATTGTACACATATACTAAATTTAGCTCACACCATGTGACTATTATTACACATTACATGACTATTGATCATATGTGACCATTGTATAAATCACATGACATACATACAGTACAGGTTTTCTCAGTTCTCATGTTTCTAACCATCAGGATTGTATTCATACTGTAAAGTTATCACTGTGTATTAATACATAAGAAAGTACAGAACTCCTGGTTTAATCCTGAACAGAACTGTGTTACAATCATTTTGACCTCCCCATAGTGATGTTGCTTTCCCAAAGTAAAGCACTCCAGTAACATGACAGAAGTTGCCTTTTGAGTTACATTTTTTGTCAAACAAAGATCATGTTCTATTTATTTTTTAAATGATGGTAAATAAGCTATGGGGAAATATAAAGTCATTAAATCTTGAGTTTGATACCATTTAAATCTGTTATGCTTGTAATTGGAATGTTTTACATTTTCAAGGTTTGTAGTCAAATGTCAAATGTTTTTTGCTGTTTATGGAGATAAATTTTACAGAATAAAATCATTGGAATGCAGACTGTGTTGTGGGCTGCTTCTAGCTGAAGAAAATATGTCTAAAAGTACTAGACCCCTCTAACAAGAGGACTGAAAAGACTGAAAAAAAATCACATTCCCAAATTTCAGAATTAAAGTTTAAACAATTAAAAGATTGAAAACTGTGCTTTCAATTGAGTGCTGTTGTTACTATAAATGGGGAAATTTGTCTACATAAAGTTTGTTTCTTTAGTAATTCAGTGCCAGTATTTTTTTTTAAATATTGACTGTATATTTTATTCATATATATGAAGGAAAGAGGTGTTTGTCGTAAAGAGACTGTTAAACAGAACTTTTGTGCGCATACCAACAAGCGAGGTAGCAGAGCACTCTGACTAGTCACCCACAGCCCAGGGAAGTGACTCACTGTCACTAGAAGCCTCCAGTGCCCTGGTCTTACAGAGCAAGTCAAACTGCACATCACAGCCAGCTGTGAACCCCCTCACATTCCTGAAAGACCAGTTAAAATGTCACACTAGGGACATTTGTTTAAATGTTAATATTCTTGTGTGCTGACATACATCACTGCTGTGTTTGCCCTTTTCTCTTACTGGGCTCAGAATGAGGGATTCTCCTCATTTAAACTCTTCAAGCATCTACATACTCAAATAAAACCATTTTCTTCCAGCAGACAGGGCTCCAAGTTTGAACACTTATGGATGAATATCAGAAGAATCAAAAAATATTTCATACTTCTCCTTCTTGAATAGACAAGATCTGCACTTGTTAGTCCTGAAATTTTAAATCTGAATGATCTAAAGTTTGTCTGGGTGTATGCATTACTTCACTGTCAATCAGTTGAAAATCCTGAGGGTACAAAAATGAATAGCAGTCCATAAACATTTCCTTTCTGAGCTCCTGAAGAATTAACACGACAAAAATATCTTTTTCTTGAACATACGTGTCTACTTTTTTAAAAAGTATTTAAAGTTGTGAGAATTTTCAATTTTAAATGTCCTTCGCCACTTAAAACTCTTCTCTTCCTACTCTTTTTATGTCTCCAGAGTGGGTCGCTATGGAGCTGTTTCCACTAGAGCAGGATAACTGGTTCACATGTGTTAAAGTACTACTTCCTTGGTAAACTGCTGGAAACGTCAGCGGGAAAATTCCATTTTAACACCCTTGTTTTCCATTTAAAAATCCAGGAGAGAGTTTTTCCAGATCAGTTAATGCCACACGTCAAACGTAATTAAATACTAAACTAAATGCGATGTTTGGAATAATGTGCCGCAATTCAATGTTGACATTTCGGTACCTTGCACAAGTCAAACCTTTGTAATTTAAAGAAGCGAACATTCTCTTGAATGGCTCTGAGCCTCACACTGTCAAATAAGGTGCGTCTCCCAGTAACCGTCATTTACTGATGACAGGAACCAGAAACAGCGGAAGTCGCTCGTCGCTAACGTCATCGACACGAGTAGTAAACAAAAGTCAAGACGTCGGAAGGCGCTCTGCTCCAGCTGAGAATGTCAAGGGCTTCGGTTGTTTTAATATGCCCCTCGTGACACACTGACTCCAAAAACAGACGGCATGGCGACGGGCGGAGGCACGGCGCACAATGTGGAGAGTGAAGCATTCAACCTGGCGCACTCCGCGGCCGGGAGAAATGCAGGAGTAGCTCCCGGTGCAGCCGCTGCGGTGCTGGCTGCTCCGGTTCTGCCGGGGGCCATGGGCCTCCACCGGGAGCCTATGTATAACTGGCAAGCGACGAAGAGCTCGGTGAAGGAGCGGTTTGCCTTCCTTTTTAACAACGACCTGCTTAGCGATGTGAAGTTCGTGGTAGGCAAAGGCCGCTTAGCCCAGAGAATTCCGGCACACAAGTTCGTACTGGCGGCGGGAAGTGCGGTGTTTGACGCCATGTTCAACGGAGGCATGGCCACCACGTCGGCCGAGATCGAGCTTCCAGACGTGGAACCGGCCGCTTTCCTCGCTTTGCTCAGGTTGGTGGTGACAGCGGCCGAAACCGGCAACATACATACATACATACATACATACATACATACACACACACACACACACACACACACACAAATATATGGGAGGGCGGCGGTCACTGTTGCACTCTCCAAGCGACCCAACTGAAGATGTGCTCAGTATTTTGCATTTAAAATCCAATGCTGAGGAAAACAAGCTTTTTATCGTCACTGTACAGGCTTTCATATCTAGTTTTCGTTCGAAATGTGTTCACATTGGTTTTAATCTTGTCCCGTCGGTGACACAATGTTTGACGTAAAAATATACGACTGAGGAAGATGAAAGCCCAAACCACGAAATACGTCCTTTGTGTATTTTCAGCACAACAAAGGAGGTTTAGAAAGCGTTTAAAAATAGTTTACCTGAGAGGCTCAGTCCCGCGGTGATGCGTTCGCATGATAACGGCGACTGTGCGCTTACGGGCAGGTTTCTGTACTCGGACGAGGTGCACATCGGTCCCGAGACGGTGATGACGACACTGTACACCGCCAAGAAGTACGCGGTACCGGCGCTCGAGGCGCATTGTGTGGACTTCCTCACGAAGCACCTGCGCGCGGACAACGCCTTCCTGCTGCTCACGCAGGTGAGGGAGGTCGTGCTTAAGCGGTCAGTCCCGTTACTGTTGGGGTTCATTTCGACATGTTTGTTGGTTTGTTTTGAAAGCAGCAGTTGAAAACCAGATGTTGAAAGAAATGCTGTTACGTATTGTTGGTTCTTTTAATGGTTCTTTCGGAAAAGTAGCATTATGTCATAATTTCAGTGTGTCTGTTTATATTAAAATGGTAAAAAATGTCCAGTATTTACTGAAGTTTTGTAACTCTTACATACTAATAACAATATTGGGAGGATGATATTGTTCCTTCATGAAGTTTGAGCTTTCGTTAATGTTCATTTAAGGTTTGTAAGATGTTGGTGCTTTGGCAAACATGTTAGCAGTAGTGCTAATATCTGAGGTTTACAAACTTGTTTGGGGTGAGGTCAGTTAACAAATCCTTCCTCTAATTATGTTAATGAATATTGGAATTTTCACAAGATCTTAAGACTACTGAACACTGTATTTGATTTTAGTGTTAACAAGTCATCGGTAACATATTTTAACCATTCGGGGACTGAATTATGTTGAAAATTATATATTTTTTCCATTCTTTTCAGGCCAGGTTGTTTGATGAACCTCAGTTGGCCAGTCTATGTTTAGACACCATAGATAAGAGTGCAGCAGATGCCGTGAATGCTGAGTGCTTCACCGATATTGATTTAGGTATGACAAATATTTTTGAACTGTATATATGTTGTTTTCCATGTTTTCCTTTAAATTTTACAGCTGTAAAATTCGGCAGACACTGTGCAGTTATGTATAAGTATGGATCCAAATTGTTCTGTTTCATTTTAAATACTGTCCTCAACTTACGACATGCTTGACATAGGACTGACTCATACTTGCAACGGTCAGTAATTAATAAATAAATGAACAAATGAATGAAAAATTTTTTTAAATGATTTGGATGATGATTTTCAATTTTTTTTTTGATTTCCAGGAGTTGTGGTAAGCTAATAGGCATCTTATAATTAATTAAAACATGTACATGAACGTTTTATAACGTACATGTATGAAGTTTTACATAGTGGGTTAATTTGGCAAATATCTTCCCTTCATTGTGCATCTCACAGAACTGAACTCGCACCAAAAACCCCACACAAACATGCCTCATCCCTCGTACTGTAATGCAATATATCCTAACCTGGCATGACAGCATCACAAAACAAGTGATGCTGTGTGTAGAGATGACAGCAAGCAGTAAACATCTTTCCATAGAGAAAAAAAGAAGTCACAAGAGATCATGTCAGTTGTGCCTGCTATGTTTTAATGTTGAGTGGCACAGAATACTAAAGCATTTAAAAAATGTTATGAAGACACTGTACTTTTTAAAAAGAAACCTTAGTTGAGAAATCAGTGCAGAATTATTTAGTAATGCTATGGAAAATATACTATACTGTGGTGAGAAATAAAACAAAATAGGTAAGAAACATCAACATATTTTTGAAAAGAAAATACCATACACACTTAGACTGATTATTTCGAAATGTGTAGTCTGTCATGAGTATGTTCCGTCCTTATGACCTGGCTGTCAGTCCCTAACCTCGTAAGTTGAGAACAGTCTGCACTGTCAACTAATAATTTCAATGGCATGCGTGAGTTTCATTGATGGTTTGGGTGGATTATTTTTGCTCCTTCACATCAGTGTATACCGCGTAAACCGTGTTGTTCTTCATAAGTGTAGTGAGTAAAAAAATAATTTATTCAGTCATTCAGTTATATGTTGTCATTTACCACTTTTCCAGGTAGGGTTGCAATTGTCCAGTGCCTGTGCCCTGGAAGCATAGAGTGTGAGGCAGTGTAGACACTGGATGGGATACCCGACCATCACAGTACAATCACAGACACACTCATCCATTCATTCACAGACACTCTATGGACAGTTCAATTTACCCAGTTCCCCTTAAACACACTTTTTGAGAGGAAACTGGAGCACCTGAAAAAAACTGGGAGAAAATGCAAATACGCAAAACAAACTTAGCTGGTTTTAAACCCATATCCAAACTCACATCCCAGCAGCTCTGAGATACCTGTGTCACCCATTGTGCTACCATGCAAGCACTTGTTTTAAGATGCTGAAAGGAAGCTTAGGTCACAGATTCTCTGTGTGGCTTTTTAGGGCTGACTTGGAATAGTGTTCCTTGCGTATCCCTGACATGTGAGCCTCTGACCTGCAGATACCCTCTGTGCTGTGCTGGAGAGGGATACTCTGGGCATCCGGGAGAGTCGGCTCTTCAGTGCAGTTGTGCGCTGGGCCGATGCGGAGTGTTACAGACAGCAACTTCCCCTTACATCTGAGAACAAACAGAAGGTTTTGGGGAAAGCATTGTCACTTATCCGCTTCCCACTGATGACAGTGGAGGAGTTTGCAGCAGGTAAAACTTATCAGTTTGAAAGACTTATTGAATGTCTTTAATTTGTATGCTTGTTTGTAATATATTTATACTTCATTTTTTCATTTATCTATACATACTCTTATAGTAAAACATGACTGTCCTAAATTACTTGGTGACAAACTTGCTTTTCCTCTGAACTGATGTAATGGAACTTCTGTTTTATTTCTGTTTTATTGCTAAACAACCCAAGAAAAGAACAAAAGAAACCAGCTGATATTCTTTCTTGTACAACAGGCCCTGCCCAGTCTGGATTATTGTTCGATCGGGAGGTGGTAAATCTGTTTTTACACTTTACAGTAAACCCCAAACCCCGGGTTGACTACATTGACAGGCCCAGGTGTTGTCTCAGGGGACAGGAACACAGCATTAGTAGATTTCGGCAGGTAGAGAGTCGCTGGGGATACAGTGGAACCAGTGACAGGATTAGGTAAGATTGCTGTGTTTTCCGAAGTCACCCATGCTGAGATGAGTTCGTAAGAATCAGGAATGAATCCGCTCAACCTTTTTTCCCTTTTCCCTTCCTAACCATTGCAGGTTCAATGTAAATAGACGAATATCAGTAGTGGGGTTTGGACTTTATGGCTCTATTCATGGACCAACAGATTATCAAGTCAATATACAGGTATGTCATAATGTTCTTTTATCCAGGATTATTAATTTTGCTTCTGATAGCTTTAGACAGTATGTCTACGGTTTAATCAACAAAATTATTTGTTTTAGATCATTGAGACTGAAAAAAGCCAGATGCTGGGACAGAATGATACAGGATTCAGTTGTGATGGGACTACGAACACATTCAGGGTGATGTTCAAAGAGCCAATTGAAATTATGCCCAATGTGAATTACACAGCTTGTGCTACTCTTAAGGTAGGTTTATATTAAACTTACATTAAATGTCTACTAATACTGAAGGAATGCAAACATGTCCTTTTATTTATTCAAACATACAGAAGATAAATACAACAGTAAAATGCTTCTACAAACCCCATTTCTGGAAAAGATGGGACATTTTGTAAAATGCAATAAAAACAAGAATCTGTGATTTGTTAATTCTCCTGAACCTTTATTTAACTGACAAGTACAAAGAAAAGATTTCCAGTGTTTTCACTGTATTTTGTAAATATAAACAAATTTAGAATTTGATGCCTGTAACACACTCAAAGTTGGGACAGGGGCAAAATAAGAGTGAAAAGTTCATAGAATATTAAAGTTACACCATTCTGAAACATTCCACAATAAGCAGGTGAATTGGAACACACTGGAACACAAAAACTTTAGGTGACAACAAAACCTGGCTGTCCTTCGATTTCATATGAATCTCATTGTTATTTTTAAAATGTTTTATATAGTATTGTATGTTGGCTTTTAGAGTAATAAAATACTTTGTTGTCTGTGTTGCACAGGGTCCAGATTCCCACTATGGGACGAGAGGATTAAAGAAAGTGGTACATGAATCTTCACCTGGGACCAAGACAACTTTTTTTTTCTTTAGCTCACCCGGGAATAATAATGGAACTTCCGTGGAGGATGGTCAAATCCCTGAAATTATCTTCTATACCTGAAAATGCAGAACTAAAGCATGGCCAGTAAATGTAAAAGTACTTTTTAAACTGTATCACATGGAGAATGCCAATTTCTAGTTGGACATTGCATATGAAATTTACAAGTTTGGATTTTATACTAAGCTGGCTTTTGTTTTTTGTTTTTTTTTTGTTTTTTTTTTTTTTTTTGGCCTTGGCATGCTGTCTGCTGAAACATAGGAAAACAAGACAATTCCAAAACACAATTTGTAGTGCTATATTTTATTTACTGTACATCCATAATGGCCAAGCTCTGGAAAAATCGTCATACGCAAGATGACAAAAAGCTCAAGAACCTTTACTTTTTATGAAAATGGCATACTTTAACAACTGTTATTGTTTGGTATTTATTGTAACAATGGCTGTACTCCTGTAACACTCAGTGATTGTATCTCATTGTTGGCTGTGCAGTTTACAGGAAATATATATTTCATATTTCAGGGTCAGTGTGAGCATTACCTCTGCCTTTATAGCTACTGAGTCAGCAGGCAGCCACTTAAGACATGTCTGGTTGCAGTACAAGTGCTGAATTGCAGTGAGAAATGTTTTATTACAATATACTGTTGGACTACAATATCCTACTGGATACTACTGGATACTACAATATCCTGGACTGAAACACCAGTATGAATTTTAAAATACCTGTATGTTCTATTAAATTATGTTATAGGCATTTTAATTTGATGCCTTTCTGCAAGGCAGTTTACAGTGTTAGGATTGTTTACTAAGCCACTTACAAGCCATTTATACAGAAGGATCATTTCTATTGGAGCAATTCAGGGTAAGTCGCTACCTTGAGTGGTACTACATCAGGAATGTGGATTTGAACCCAGGACCTTCCAAGTGCATGGTGATGAAGCCAACTGCTTCAGTTCCTGCTGTTACACTTGTGTAAAACAATAATCTAGAAAGTATCATTTTTTTTAGTATTTTAATATACTGAGTTGATTTCAATTTTTGGATTTTAATCAGCATTTCCAAAACGTACGCATGAATGTGTCATGTTCTTGTGAAAGGATTCCATCTTGGCTAGTTTCTGTGTCAGCTTTGTTTTATTGTAATTAAGTCACCAAATTTCGATTGTTAAAAGTTAACATGGAAATTAGACGTGGTCCCTTTAAGATTCACGCAGGCGCATCGAGCACTTAAAAGTGCGTTAGACCGGAAGTCATGAAAATCGTGTATGTTATGGTTAGAAGATGTAGTGATGTTTTGCTGTATCAAAAGCCATTTTATTCATTTCCAGGCTTGGTAATACAAAAATATTTTGTAAGAAGCCTATTTTACAACCCACCTAATGTGACCTTTCAACCTTGTCTTAATCGCAAGACAGCCGTCGTGTTTCATTTTTCTCGGGAAATACAGTGTATCAGTATGCCTAAGAAACATAAAACGGTGAGAAAACGTAGAGAACACTACTAATTTTCATATATATGCCTCATTTTTACTGAAGCTCTAAATATTATCTAGTGAGTGGCACAGGCTTAGTGTGAATCTCGTACTGAAAGTGAACCCTACGTGATGTGTGTGTGTGTGTGCGTGTGTGCGTGCGCGCGCGCGCTTATACTGACATCGATTTCAGCAGACCACCGGGAGTAAAGCCGTGAAACAAGCGGAGTCTGCTGGTCCTGTCATGCGAGATAAAAATGGGCAGGTCTCTATCGCTGTACATGCAAAACCCGGATCCAAGCAGAATGCCATAACAGGTAAGTATACAAAAATGTAAAAATAAGGAAATGTGTGTCAATCATTACTTAGCTGACTGAAGGGAGTACATATAAATAAAATACTTGAATTTTCCCTTCATCAGATATATCTGCACAGACGGTAGGTGTCGCTATAGCTGCACCTCCGTCCGACGGGGAAGCCAACGCTGAACTCGTCTGGTATCTCTCCAAGGTGCTGGAGCTCAAGAAAAGCGACGTGGTTTTGGACAAGGTAACCTGATATCCAGAGGAGTTTAAAGCTGCACATGAAATAGGTAGATGAAGCCTATAAATTGTGCATGCTTCCTCTTAGATGAAGTGTGTGTTGGGGAGGTAAAATACACCATGTCAGATATAGTCTTTGGGAGCCTGCAGCAGGTGTTTGTCTGTGAAGGAAGACCAAGGTAGCTACTGTGTAAATAAAGGGCCTTGGCTCATGGAGTGGCCATAACTGTATTGGTTTTCATGGAGATAGTTATAGCTTCCTATCGTTTGTGACACTTTCAGAGGGTATGCCTATCTGTACCCTAATTTTTTTGTACTTTTGTTTTTTTTCTCGCTAATGTTACTGTTTTGTTTTTAAACTAGGGGTGTCGATCCAGAGAGAAAATTGTAAAGATTTCAGGTTCTATAAGCCCAGAAGAAGTCCTGGAAAAACTGAGAAGAGAAGCTGCCCAGTGAGAGATCAAAGAATTATGGCACAGTCAAAATGATTACTGGAAATACTGAACCAAAATGACAAAAATAAGGTGTTAGAATTTGTAGAAATACTTACTTTCCTTGTATATTATGTTGCTACAAAACAAACAATGCACTTTTCCTCAGTTGCTCCTGCATTAAAGCTAGGCTTCATATAGGGTCACTGTATGTTCCTTTGCATAAATGCATCAGTTTAGCAACAATGATAAGTTCTTTATAGCAGCTATTTTAACAAAATTTGAAATAAAAACAGGAGAATAAAATGTTTATCATTTATGAATTGGGAATGTCAAAGATGACTCAAGGATTGTTAAAATACAGAGTTTTATCCACCCCAGGCGTAAATGAATATGTTTAATCTCACATTTGGACATGTTTGGCAGCTTGTGACAGTATAAGTACACTTGCCCTCAAAAACCAGCTCCTCTGAAGATGTTTGCAGGAACAGCAGCAGTAAGCAGGAAGATTAACTGGCTTACAGCCTCTCTATTCTCGATATAGACCTGTCTTTCAAAGACATGACAGATTTAGCAAAGGATTGAGCATAAAGGTTTAAAAACAGATGCAGAGAAGAAGTAGTAAATGGAAGTAAGAAAGGTAACAAAATTACCTGGTAGCAAAGAACTCATTTCACCAGACTGGCGATAGAAGTTTTCAACTGATTTCTCACTTAAATAAATGGGTTGATACTCTGAGACTGTAAGTGTTCTGAATCTTTTTTTTTTTTTTTTGCTAAATAACAATTAAAGACAATAAAACCAGCAGGAATTTGACTGTATTAGCTTGACATTTTTTTTCAAAGAAAAAATGTTTACATTTACTTCTACTATGTCTTCAGAACTATTCAAATAAGTAATTCATGGATTATGGACAGAGGTTGTAGCCATATTAAATCATTCAAAAAAAGCATTCACGTATTATTTTGCATGAATACGTTAATGATCAAATTAGCATATTTTATAGCATAGACAAGGCTACCTTGATTATTACCATTTGATCATTTGCATTTTCAGTCTCCTCAATACCTTGCATTGGGGGGGGGGGACAAGAATACCAACCTCTTCCAGCCATTTGATGTCCTTCACTGAGAGGCTGTTGCTTTGTGGAATAATAAAATCTGGAAATGTTTCACTGAGTCAGTGAGGTGACTCATCTGACATTCCCTCGTTCTCCCCAGGAGATCTGATATGTTCTAGTCACTTCTTGCCCATGAGAAGTTTCTTCATGACGACAGCCATGCTGAAGTACTAGAAGAAGAACAGTCAAGGCTAGGGGTGTGGGGGTTTACCTGCAGAGCAGGTTTCACCGTACCTTCTAGCACAGATTAACCCTGAGCCCTCCTGGTGGGTCTTGCATGTGAGCACAAGTTACAGATTCACCAATAAAATTTGACACTTGTGACAGAGATGTAATGGGAAATAATGGCATACAGTGTTCATACTGTACAGTGACTACTCTCTCCACCATAATGACTGAAACAGGATGTTCTGATTATGGCAGACTTCACACGTCATTTTTTCTTATTTTTTTCAAAGCCATATACTGTCATTTCTTTTTAGCAGGATATTAGAATATAATAATAAAGAACCAGTATCATGCAAGTAAGGCATATTTACTCAGCAAACCCATAGCTTGTATTCAGTGTGATATAAGGCTAAATTTTACCTACTAATATGTTAAAAAAAATACTGCTTTTTCAGGCTGGAGCTATATATGCATACAGGCTTCTGGAAGAATAAATTATGAAATCTAGGGTATGATAAATTGTGTTTTTATGAGCGTGTAATTATAAATTATGTGAATGTCTTTTCCTCTTACCCATCTGTTTTCCGTGTTTTTAACAGGAATTCAAAGAGTCAATGCCCCCTCTTTTCAGAAAGACACGAAGCTGTAGTTTTCATTCCAAAAAAGTGAAGTTTCCAAATGGTGAAGCATGCAGGATTTTTTTTCTGCCTGGATGGCAACAACTAACTATGTGTGAGATTATACAAACTGGCAGGGGGGGAGTATTAGCTTTAAGAGGGCAGCTAACAAACAGCCGTGCAAATTGGTTCTTCCAAACTGAAGAAACTGCTTCACTCTGCTCCGTTCGTGTATCTTTGGCACAAGAGCCATTTCAGCTAAAGCAGGGGTCTCAGACTCACACAGCCTATATGTAAGAAATATTTTACTCCACCAACTGCTTGTAGTTGTTATTACTACAACCTGAGCCAGTGAACCCACTGCAATGTGCTGAAATGAAATCTAACATTCATATATCCCTCTAGTAAGTATGTCACTCCACCAGTTTGGAGAATTGTCCACGTTAGAGATATAGTTGCAATTAACTGGTTTCCTGCATTAATTACTCATAATATGTAGTCTGATGTTTAATTCACAATAATAGACAAACACAAGCTGCTTAATGTATTTGCGAACAATTGTACTTATTCTTGTCAATACTGAATACAGTGTTTAAACAATCAGCCAAGGTTTTAAAAATATGTGATTCTCTGGGGTAATGACTTGTACAAAAGCTAATTGGAGTCAGGTGTTCCTATCAATGAGATAAAATTGAAGGTGTTTTGTTGCAGAGGTGTTCAACCCTATAAAAGACACAAAGTCAGATTAGTAGCAGGATCTGTACTTCTCAAGGAAGTGATATTTATGTGCATTATGGTGTCATTAAAACAACTTTCAGAGGCCTTTAAAAGTGTTATGAAGAAGCATAAAGCTGGAAAAGGCTACAAATGCATTTCTAAAGACCTGGGTGTTTGACAGTCCACAGTAAGATAAATTGTCTGTGAATGGAGGAAATTCAGTACTGTTCCCACTCTCCCTAGGAATGGGTGTTCTGCGAAGATCACACCAAGAGCACAATGTGCAGTGCTGAAGTAGGTGAAAAAACTTAATGGTAATTGGAAAAAGACCTGCAGAAAACTCTAGAAGTTGCTAAAATTTATGTTCATGTGTCCACTATAAGAAAAATACTGAACAAAAATTATCTTTGGGGAAGGAAACCACTACTTTTGGGGGAAAAAAAAAACATTGCTGCATGTCTCAAGTTTGCAGAAGACCATGTGGATGTTCCACAATGCTTCTGGGGCAATGTTTTGTAGACAGATGAGACAAAAGTTGAACTTTTTGGCAGAAATGTATGCTGCTATGTTTGGAAGGGGGGAAAGAGCACTACACATGAATGCAAAAACCTCATCCCAACTGAAACATCATGGAGGGAGCACCATGGTTTGGGCTGTTTTGCTGCTGCAGAACCTGGACAGCTTGCAATCGCCACCATTGTTGTACTGAGGGGCCAATGTCAAGAAAATTTATGTAGAATGTCATAGTAGCAGTCTGTCACTTGAAGCTCCATAGATGTTGAATGATGCAACAAGACAATGATCCAAAACACAAGAGTAACTTGAGAGAAAAAAAGTTTGTTTTAAACTGATAAAGTCAGAGTCCAGACCTTAACCTAATTGAGATGTTGTGGTATGACCTGAAGAGGGCTGTTCATGCAAGGTATCCAAAAGTATTACACTAAAATAGTTTTGTAGGGAGAAATACTCTAAAAAATTCTTCCTCATTATTGTGCTAGTCTAACAGGTGTAGGAAATGTTTGGTGAAGGTTATTGCTGCTAAAGCAGGATCTTCCAGGTATTAGTAATAGTTTGAACACCTGAACTGCTATGGGTGGTTGCTGCCAGTGGACTTCATACAGCAATTAACTTTAGGAAATGATGACCAAAAGCATACATCTGCAATCTGGGCTACATTGAACCTGTGAATAGATAAAGGAAGTTAATCAGAAAATAGACAAAAAAGAAAAGGAACAGCATCACAACAGTATAAGTGCATGAAGTACAGCCTAACTGAAAATACCCTGGTTGGAGATGTTCCTCTGTATGCATCTCCTTGGTTATGTAACACCAGTCTACAGGTGAAAAGTCTTCCTCCTGCTTGATAGGTCTCACAGTTGTGAGAGTTTGACCAGAAACAGTTTAAACAGTTTGACCTTAGCAACAGACTAGCACCACTTGAACTTATAATGGTTACGTAAGTAAATTAGTACTGTGGTAAATGAACAGAAACAGAGCAGACAGGTAACTAGTCCCTGGCCTTTCCTGTCTCTAGGCATACAGCTTGTACAGGAGATTCATCAACCTTTTGGTTCCAGAGCAGTGAGACCATTGGATCAGGTTGTGTAACAACCCAGTACACTAAGAGGTGGTTTTCAGCCAGCAAAAGGTACCTGTTCAGCAGCTTCCATTGAGGAAAATTAAGTGTATTCAACAATGATTTATGTTGACACATTATAGTGTGATACTTCAATGTAACGGGTAGCTAGCAGAGCACTTTCTGTTCCAAAACAGGTATTGCAGACATTACAGGGTTATAAAAACCTTAATGTTAAAAATACCAAAACCACTAAGTCCCATGTTTAAATCATGTATTGGCTCAAGAGTCTATACCAAGAGACAGAAAACAGTCCTACAAATGCAGTGCATTCAGATGTAAGACACCAGAAATGACCACTAAGTGGATTGTTGAAGGGGCTACTGCTAACCAGCTGGTCACTGTTACACAACCACTTTTGATATTTTAATGGGTGACCTGAGGGATTTGTCACTCATTTAATTCCCTTGATGAACACCTAAGTGATTGGTGTTTTTGTAACATTGGTTAATCAAAAAGGGTGTTTTATGTCTGTTTGACTGGCCCCCTGTGCTGCTGGACATGTTGTCACTTCAGGTCTAGGTCACCACTGGCTCTTGTGGTCGTGAGGTTCAATCTTAGATTCTAGTCCGAGGAACAGCACTGTTATACTGCTGAGGTCTTTAACTTTTCTTTTAACATGGCCAACTGTATAAACAGGTCTGAAGTTGCTGTATATAGGACCCTCTGTTTATGGAGACCAGCAGAGGGTTTCCGTCATGATAAACCACCCTAGTTGATCTTCTGTGACAATTCCTGTCTGTAGTCTTAGCTCAGCAGTGAGCATAGGAACAGGTCAGATTACACAGTGCATTTGCAAACACAAGCAGCAGGTAAGCAGACCCCCCATAGGCCAACAAGACATTTGTCATAAGACAGAACACTACTCTTCAAATCTCACGTTTTGATGCCAAGCTCTTCCTTTACATCCAGTGGTTTACTTTATAGCAGATCATGGGAATGTGCATTAATTTATCAATTCATATTTTTAATTACCTTCAAAGCTTTTTCCTACCAGTTAACACATTCTTCAACTAAGACTTAATTCAGGTGAACTGTAAATTCAAGAACAGGACTTTAAAAGGATTTTAACCTCCCCCTCACATCGACTCTTCCATATCTTCCATTTCTTCACCCTAATTTTTTTCCATTTACAAAATCCTTTTAGATCGCAAGCAATGTTCTCTGCAAACAATTTATTCCCTGGGGGAAATGTGCTCATCTTTGGAAGTAAAAATAGATGACAAAAGAGAAAACAGTGCATACAAAGGCAGAGCTTCCTACACAGCTCAGGGGCAACAGTGCTAGAGAGGACTCAGAGTCACTGTAAATCTAGACAGCACATGGTGGTATTGAATGGCCTGGACTGCACAGTGTGTACCAACTCTCCTCCTGCCCTGCTGCTGCTCGGTTTTTGTTAAGGATGGATTTGTCCACTACTCATATCTGCATGGGTAAAAATAACAAAAGTGGGCTAGAATATGTGTAGAAAGGACTTAGAGAAAGTTGCTGGATGGGGGATGGGTGGCAGGCGAGGATCAAGGTTCTGGGCTCAGTGTCACGGCTGGTTGCCGCAGTGAGGCTCCGGTATAAGCCACCAGCCATGGCACGTGGCACCCCCACACACAGCCTAGCAGGAGCTGTGACAGCTGAACAGCCATGAGGGAGGTCACAGCCCCTGTGAGTCATGTTTTTCCCACACACCACTTGAGCCTCTATGCTGCAGATCATCATACTGCAATTTGGTGTGAGTGTATATGTATGTATATCTTCTTAAATTTAAATTCAGTGATTAAACCTTGCTGAAATATTAGTTTTTCTTGATCTTGCATGTCTGTTAGAATTTGTGCAGTAGTGGATTTCCCGGTAACTCCAGAACACAAAGTGTTTGACCTGTACTTCTCAGCACATCTTGTATTTTGATTGGATGTCAAATGGAGGACTGCATGTACTCAGTTACATTGCTGCAGTATTGTCACCCCTTACCACCCACTGCCATGTGCATCCCTCCCGCTCAGCTTGCTCAAGGACTCAGCGGTGGGCGGTACTGTTGTTGTATTTGAGCAGATAATTAAGAAGACTACATTAATTCCTGTGGGGCTTCACGCCCCGTGCGAATGCAGCTCAGCATGGCAAGACAGCAACATAGCGATTCCTTCCTTGGCATATCACACGTGTTTGGCTCAGGGAGTCACCACTGCCAACAGATGAACAGTTCAGCACAACAGACACAATGCACCACTGTTCAGTGGGCAGCCTACCCTATGCATTCCATTATTTACACTAGGACTTCAACTTACAAACACAGCTGAGAACAGAAGTAACTTGATTTTTTTATAAATAGAAGTACTAAATTACAATTAATGAAAGCCTAATAATATAGAGATCCATTAGACTAGATTCTGTAAAAGAACAGCAAAAGCTATAATGTAGTATTTGTTGGCTTTTATTTATTTATCCAGTTTTCATCAACTGCTCATCCATTGCAGAGTTTCTGTAATCTTGTAATCTGTGATCATGGAAACACTGGCTGCGAAGCAAGGAATAGATGTATGGGACACCAGTCCATCACTAAATTTGTATTTTATTATTTTCAATAATTCGTAACAAAATGTGCAACCCTCATTAGTATTTTGCCACATTTAGATTGCTTTATGATTTATTTATGCCATAAATATGTGCAGAGTTTGTTTGCTTGATATCGATCGCAAACACCAGACAAGCTATAACCTGAATTGATTTGGAAGACGGCATCTCACACATCTATTGCATTCTGGGTGTTCATTACTGCTTACTAGTGGTTGAATGTGGGAAACAGCAGTGATGCTTAAAATAAAGTAATTTTTGAAAACAGTGAAGAAAATAAAACTGGAAGTAAACTGGAAAAATGTTTCTATCTCCAAACATCCATGCCTAAATATTCATAACTTAAGGATCCAGCATAGTGTCTAAGCAGCATTACTTCTGTGTCACTGCATCTTGTGTAACCTTTTAGAAATCAGTAACCAGGGCACGTGACCCAAATGACTAGAGAGTTTAGACAGTAATAAACAGGATGATGCAGAAGCTAAGAGTTCAGTAATGGCAGGACACAATTGGCTTCATGAAATCATTTAGAGAGGGGCTTTAATCGGCCAGGTTATCTGGGCCCTACTCTGCGCAGGTGCCTCCAAGGGACACACTTGGATGTGCAGGCTGACAATTGCCCTCACTCAGAGAAGAGCTATTCACCTAATCTACACCAGTTCTCGTATATGCACAGTGACTCATAGGCTCACAGCACTCTCTCTGCCCCTGATGCCTTCTGGCACACTGGGAGCAGAAGCAGGGAAAATTGCAGATGAGGTGGAAAAGTCATTTGGAGAAAAGATATTAAGAGGCACAGGCAACATAATACACTCATTTCTAAGATGTTATGTTAAGAGCTTGTTATTAAATGACCTATTCAATATTTGCTTGCAGCAGAAGAAACATAATGACACTATGATTACTTAATTGGATAATTAAATGAACAATGAAAATGGAAATCAAAGAGAATAAAAGACTAAATTCAGCAATGCAGTTCAAAATTGATGTGTGCATAATGGGACCATGCCAAAGGCATGATACAACAGTGTTTTAGCACATATCTAACACCAAGCTTTTTGTGTTTTCCTTGGTATCTGTAAAATCACAAAGAAATGTAGGCTACATCTACAAAAAAGAAACTGATGGTCCCCACTATACAAAATTCATTATTTGTAACTGTATCTTAGAGAGGGCCTTTGGGAATAGGGCATATAAATCACTGTGCCCAGAGACAGGTCACTAGACCCATAAATAGATGTTTTAATTTGAAATTACCAAAAAGTGTGTTTTCTAAAAACCAAAGAAATGCCTTTCAGGTGAATTGGTGACTCTAAATTGCTTATAGAGTGTGTATGTATGAGTTAATGTGTGCTTGATCTCCCTGTGATGGACTGGCATCCTCTGCAGAAGTGTTTTTTGTGCATATTTTGGCATTTTTTCCACAGACTAGTCTATGAAGCACAACTAATGAAATTTACCTAATGATTGCAAAACTACCAATTACGTAGCTGGACTGAGCTGACTTGTTATATTATCAATATGTTCTATGATTCATATAAATAAAGAGTATAAATTTTTCTATGCTACCCACTGAAATATTTAGGCTATTTTTTTGTACAATTTATTAAGTGGTCTTTCCATGGCCTGGCAGAACAACATCCACAGCCCAATTCCAGTCCATTGCCCAGTTGTGGAGAACCTCTGCTCTACATGCCATAACTCTTGCCTCTTTGACAGGCTCTGGAATGCAACCCTGCATCAGACAAATGGATGATGAAAAGAAAAAATGGATATGATCCATCTAGTAACTGCTTTATCCTCATTAGGGTTGCAGTGGTCTGGAGCCTATCCCAGAATCGTTGAGCATTATGCTATGAAACTATGGCCTGAATAGGATGCCGGTCCGTCGCATAGTAGCTACAAACAAACACAAATGCACACACACAATTTATCATGACCAATTAACCTGAAACATAGGTGTTTGAACTGTCTGAGGAAACCGGAGCACCCAGGAGAAACCCACACTGACACAGGTGATAACATTGTACTAATATATAAACTAGCAGAAATGATTTCCATCTACCTAAGAGAAAGAGCATAACTCACTTACAGTTACAGTACACATCAAATAAAACACTGTTTTCTGCATCCCTACAACAGTGCAGCACCCTAAAAAAAATTACCTAACTACAACGGTTACTACAATGTTAATGTTAATTAAAAAAGGAATTTTATGATTAGAGTGGCTGAAAAAAATTGTCAAATCGTCAGTTCATTTGCTTTAAAATTTTAAACCCCAAGCAGTCCTGCTGCAATGTTTGAAAAGCCAGAAAGAGATCAAATATCTCACCAATATATCCAAGAAACCATCCCTAAGGCTTTATTGTTTGTATTATATTCAAGCAGACTGGTAAATTTGCTTGCACCACAGCAGTGCTACAGGTTTAACTTTGTCTGCAGCGATATGGTCTTCTGTCCCTCTAAAATAATTCTATTTGGACAATGATAAACCCCAGTATGATTTCATCTAAAAATAAAGTTTATTTTCACATTCACCACATACAAAATATCTAACAGAGCAAGAACAAGACAGATGTTTCCTTTAGGCCTGTTCAATTTCAACTAGAAAACAGAGTTGGAATTGCAAAGTGAATTAAAAAGCCATATCTTGCCAGCCATTGTAGTCCAGAAAACACACACAAACACAGAGTATGACAATATGAATGAATACATTAATATGTAAAAATTCACAGAACATATTCCAAGACTTGGTTTGTTACAGTATATGCATAACCACTCAAGGATTAAACTTAACATTAAAGGCCACTGTAAACTGTCCAGTGTCTGAAGGTGTATGTACACATTTCTTATTTATTAATAAAGCTGCCTCACACAGACCACACTGTTGAGACTAATCTTGGAACAGTGCAATGCACAGATACAAAAAAAACATACATTCCTGAATCTATCATGACCTTTTACACATTGATGTACCTACTAAATACAATCAATTTTTTTTCTAATTAAAAAAAATGAATTCTTTGATTTTCTTGCTTGCACTCCCAGTCTCATAATCAAAAGGAAACAATTCAGAATTTCAGCTGCTGTTTTTGCTGTGCTGGATTATTCAGTACTTGTTGTTTGGTGCCCTTTGGTTGTCCGAGTTGTGGCCTTGGTTGTAAGAGTTATGGTACCCGGACTGGGGTTGGTATTGCCGGTAGCCCTGAGCCCAGTGTCTATCCTGCCTTTGCCGGGAACCCCATTGATCCCCAGACCACCCCCTGCTTCTGTAGGGACGGTATTCATGGTACCTGAAAGCAAGATATTTTAATCACATACTTATTCTACACAAGTCATTTCGGCAGTGACTTTTCAGAATTATTAACAAGCAACATACTGTATACTTTAACATTTTCAGATAAGTAAGACATATACCGATTGTCTCTGCCACGTGAGTGGCCCTCTCCACGGCCCTTCCATTCTTCCACTATGGGGGGTGGGTCTGATTCTCGCTTAAGGTACTCTTGATACATGTGATCAGCAGCTGTGAATCTGTGTGTGAACTGCTTCTCGTAATTTGGCATAGATTCAGGCTTACTGGGTTTCCTGAAATGCAGAAAAAACTCCTAAAATTCTAAAGCTCATCAGTATTTCAAAAGTTAGAGCACAACCTTTTAAACAAATTAGAACCATCCAATAAAAAAGTACTGCTCATACTGCACAATCCGATCGTTTATATATAACTAAATTTACATTAATTTGAATAATTTCACTTTTTAAAACACCACTATCACACTACTCCCAATTGCTTTAAAGAATTTTATAAGAATGTGAAGGCTATCTCAACGACTGTGAACAGTTTTTCTAAACGGTTTATCCAACATGAAAAAGTCACATGAGGATAGTTGAGATAGTGAAGTGTGGATATCTGCCCAATTATTAGCTGTTAGAAGTGAAGCAGCTCCTCATACCCATCATCATCGGCGCTCAGTCGGGACGAAAACTGCTCTTCGCAAGCAGACACAGATTGGAGGCCACCCGACATCCTACATGAACAGAGAAGACCAGTAGTTTCAACTTCAGGCGCTTTACAGAGACCCAAACATCGCAGGCCCACCGTACACCGCTACAGCTACAGCGTGCTACGTTCGCTACTGGGGAAACAGAAAAAAGCAAACTGACTTACTTCAGATCCACTTCTAAGACCTTGTGCCAAATATTACAAAATAACTTAAATACGTACGTTGACGTACGTCGATGTCTTTATCTTCAGTTAAGTAAGTAACCAACTCTACTACAATGCAGTCACTAGAACGTCAGTCCTGTGAAATACAGAAGGGTGTTACACGGTGTAACGATGAATTCCGTCCCCCGACCCTCAGAACTTGTTCGACAAAAGTTCCGTATTTCGCTTCACTGCGTGGGTCTTTCCCAGATGTTATTTCTAACAGTTTTATTCCACAAAGAAAGTTTGCATTTAACATTTAAATGGCACCTTTCTCGTAAATAATACTAAAATATGTTTAACTTGTTTGAATATACGATTGAGATGCTCATTACTTCCTCTTACCTTGTAGGTTGTAGCACCTTTTTCGTGCATTCTAATGATTTCAAATAAATTCTATTATTCAAACGAATACTCGATTAGCATGTAAATTATGTGCACTTCAGTGAACAGCGTGGGAAATTTATGAGACTGAAAATGTAAGTACACAGCGTAGACCTATATCTACAATATTAAGACTCATTCGGTCTACTGCGTGCTATATCAACGTTTTTGACTTCTGTAAGTGATAATGTAGTCAATTGTTCAGGCAATGTGACCTAAACTGAAAAGATGAGTTACGTGCAGAACAACAGTGATAACAGTGAGATGTCGTATTGCATTACGCTGTACCGGCAGGGAAAATTGCATTTTACATCAGTGTCGGGTTCAAATCCCCCGAGATGTGAGAGAAGATCTGACAACGCGTGGGAGGCTCCCGTAACCAGCAGGTGGGACCCGCGCAACGTTGTAGCCGTGGCCGCGCACCTCACTTGTGCGCGAAGCTCGCGAAGGGGAAGGACGGTGCGTCTGAGCTGAAGCACACACGGCATTTCCCTGGAGCTTCGCGTTTTATGTCACACAGAACACACTGACGGGGAGAAATTATTCAACTTCTTTTTTTTTCTTTTTTTTCGTGGACTTTTTTGTAATGACATGAAGGAGGGCCCGCGGTGGACGGTGTGAGTCAGTGGCACATTATCTGTCATTCCCGCTGCTGGCAACCCGGACCGCGATGGACTCCCGGAGAAACTAAAGACCACTGGATTAATTTCGTTTCATTTTTAAAATAACCAAATTCACCGCCCATTCCGATTTGGACGCTATACGCTTCCTTGAAAACTCCGCAAAAATGGGGTGAGTAAAAAGGAAGAGTTTTACTTAGATGCACATATGTTCACCGGGCTTGTGAAATATGAAAAAGTAATAGTAAAATGTGTGTATTTTATGAATGACTTGCTCAAGGACAATTTATGTAGTTTACACATAAATTCCGATATTGTTCTAGTTTTAGTCTGCAATTTTCAGCGATGTAAATGAGAGGTGTTTCCTTCGGCTCTGATGTGTTGCGAGCTCGCGTGGTGTGTGAAGTTTAAGATGAGCCCGCGAGCTGTACTCAGTTTGAACAAGACATCTGAAGAGCCGTCAGATTGTGAGCCCCACAAAGGGGCAAAGTCCAGGAGGGGTTCCACTGCTGCCACGAACAAACAGCTTGGCTTCATCCATCACTTATTATCAGACATGGTCATAAGTCATAGGTTGGTAGTGAGATATGTTTAATAACAGCACAAAGGCCACGTTGAAAGCTGAAGACTGCATGTGGCAGGACGTTCACGTGAAGTTTCAGGTCATTATATGACCTGCAATAAGATCAGAGAATGAGCAGTCCGCAAGCCTACAGACACAGGGGTCTTAGTTACACGTACCCATTGCTTTAATGTAAACTGGCTACATGCTCTTTATAAAAATCCAGTGAGCAAACGGTAGTCAAATGTTTTAGATTTGCACTTGGTTGAGGGCTGCACTCAGTTTTGGTATTTTTATGAATGATTTGTAGAGTCAGACACACAGAGAAAGTTTTGGATGGACATTTTTTTGCATGTGGCCATACACCCACACCCATTTTCGTCAGGACTAGAATTTTCTACAGCTCTCACGCAACACATCTTATTTGTGTTTTCGTGAAATTAACCAAAAAAGCAGCTCGAGCGACTGACTGTGTGTGTTTTGGTTTGTTACAAAATTAGTTCAAGGTGTTTTGGACAAGTGAAGCTTGTGATATTTTTCCACAGGTTTACTGGGACATGTGTGGATACAGCAGTACTTTAGGTGATAAAATGATCTGCAAAAGCCATAGTGCCTGTGTGGTGAACACTTCAAACTCTGACCATTGATTTAACTTTAACCTTTGTTATGTTTTTTTTTTTTTTTTTATTGCTGTTGGGTGAAATCTGTTTATTTTTGTTCCATTATTTCTGTACAACATCTAAAGCAGAGTTTGTGTTTAAATGGTAAACTGAGCCTGACACACCTGTGGCCATTCACCTAAATGCTGATCTAACTTTAATGAGATGTGTCAGCCTGATCCATATCCCATGTAAAACACCAGAAAAACAGTAATAAGAGGGCAGATCCATACTGGAGGAAGTCTGAGCTATTTATGAGCAACCTTTCATGGTGGAAACCCCAAAATTGGTTTGAAGACCAGACTTACAAGGATCAGAACAAATGGTTAATCATGCTGGGCATCAGGATAATCAAAAATCACAGTTACATTCCATCTGATTAAGAAACTAGCAAGTCAGGTCTGGTGGCCTTAGAAAAAGAAGTTCCTTTTCCATTTTTTTATATAAACACGTCTTTGCAATTTCTGTTCACCCCCTTGTTTAACAGTTATTTGTAAGATAATATTTTTGAACGAATGTGATGTTTGATTTATGTTGTTAATTTGGCCTATCATTCACTGTACTTTCTCAGTGACAATAGCCATATTGTGATTTAGGGATATTGATTTTCAATATTTTCCTTTTTTGCTGTTCAGAATGTGTGTCCTTAACAAGGTTACAGATTAACTCTGGTTCAGGAGTCACTGCTGCTCTACTCTGTGGCCTTTGTGCGGTTTACTAGTTCAAGGCAGCAAAAATATGTGAAAACTGTTGTTGCCTCACACATTCCTCAGCCCTGATTTGACAAGCATCACTGGAGGATCAGCAAAAAACACTAGTCTGAGACAAGGTTTACTTATACTCTACATCTTGGCATTTTTGTTTAATAAAAAAATCACTTCTGCTTTATACCCTTCGCCTACATACTCCTCGACCCCTGCCAGGATATTCATCCCGACATTTTAAAAAGAAGAAGAGAAGAAGGTCTTTCTAAATCTTGCACTGAGGTAGGAGCATGTCCTTCCACCAAGCAGCAGGAGCTTTTATCAGAGCTGCTCACTGTTTACATTGAGGTGCAGAGAGAGGAGATGGGCTTTCCAAAAACACAACAGGCCAATAACCTGGAGTGCAGAGACTTTTTTTTAAAAAAGCCTTTTCTCTCATTTGGAATTTTCCTTTCGAAGACTCCCTAGTGTTTGGTCTTCATCTTTGACTGGAGAACCATGAGCTCAGCTGAATGTGTAATGGGGGAGGTTAATCTAGAACAGGTAATGGGTGGTGCTGGAGGTTTGGAGCAGAATGGCCTAGCCCTGGAGTGCAAGGTGAAATGTTGGGTTGAGACAAAACATTATTGCTTAAAGAATCTTAAGCAAGGAAGATGGACTGAAAACATTGGGACCAGATGGAGAAAACTAGGGCCATCTGGTGCCAGTTTCTGCAACACTGCAGACACCTTCATTCTTAGTGTAAATTATGCAGTGAGAGGACATAAGTGTTTTAGCTTGTCTGAACTTAATGTGGTTAGAACAGTGCTATAGCTTAGGCTGAACTGGCCCCTCTGCATGTGTGGTTTTAATGTCAATGGACATGGCCTTTAAAAATGAAAGACTCTCCCAAGTTCCCACATCTAGAAACATTTCTATTAGTATTCCTCAGTATTATTCTGGTAGCTTGAGCATACAGTGTAGCATATGGAAAATGCAAATGTCAGTGAACCCCACACTGCAGCCTAAACTCAGATGTCCTTTGGTTCTTGACCTTACAGCATACACAGGTAGACTGTTTCAGTCATATCCCATCATTCCTAATGCTGAGATTTCCTCAAATTGTAGGAGAACATGGCAAGTCACTGATAACATCAAGCAATGTTTAAAATGAGCATATTATTCACTGACCAGTTGAAGAAGTGATGGACTCACAGGATTGTTTCATATTTTTGCAGACTGAAAATTAAGTCTGTTACAATGGATGTAATTAAAATAAATGTATTTAAAATGGTGTTCCAGCCAATGTTATTACTATTTTCATAACATTTTATTAGTGGATTTAAATTCAGTGGAGATATGAAAGGAATAGTTGTAGTCCCCATGCAACTTCACTGGGCTGTGTTGGACAACACACAGAAAGTCCACAAGCCTACAGACACAGGGGTCTTCTTCTCTTGACCAAGTTAGTAGGATAAAAACAGTATTTTGTTCAGTGTTGTTTTTGCTATCAAAGTGATTTTTGGATGTAGTTCTTAGCACCTCTTAGCACTGTAGTACATCTCACAATGACATGTTAGAAATTCGTCACAGTAGCATCTTTAGACAATAGCAGCAATTAGTAGCGGATCTTTAACATTCTCATTGTGTAACACAACTTCCTAATTTGGGTTTATGATGTTTATATTTTACTGCAGCCATGAATATTACAGCTTCAAAACATGTAAAAATTGCTCAGGGTACTAACTGAGTATGAATTCATCAACCTGTGCAAAGATAACAGTATTGTAATTTGCATATAACCCCAGATGACATGTTGTTCTTTAACTTCTGTTAGACAGTTTTTATTTTGTTTTTGGCAACATGGTGTCAGGATTAATTTAATTTGAGGCACTAATGTCCACATTCTACTTAGTACTGAAAGCAATGCATTTTTTTAGTTTCAGATGAGGAGTATAAACTGCATATATATTACTTTTTTTTGACAGTAGTGTCTTTGTAGGCTTAAAAAGATATGCTACTGTATACAATAAGTAGGTCAGGATTAGCAGTATTCTTGGTTCCATTCTTTTAAGGCTAACAAACAATAGGCACTGTGATCATTCATGTGGGCAGATATTCTTAAACCCATAAGGTTTTTCGTTGACAAATGAAGGCATTGTAACATACCTTGATAAAGTTGCTTCATAACATTTTGGCTCCTAGGCTGTTTCTCACTGTACTTATGTCTGCTTACATAAAGTGTTTCCCTTCTGGCATTTATGACAAATCAGAAAAATGATATAGCTGAAAGCAAAGTCAGGGGTACACTTCAGCTGGTGGTTCAAGCTTGAAGTCAGTGGGAACCACTGAGATGTTTTTCACCTCCTGTTTCCTGGCAAGCTGTCATGACATGATTCCTGCTAGCCCTGTGGCCTGTGCTTCAAGTCCAGATTCCCAGCGTGTCTCTGCACAGTGAAGAGAGGGTCGGACAGGCGAGTCTCATTTGTTAGAACAGGTTCTGTGGCATTTCACCTCAGGATTGTCCCTCAAAACCAAACAATTGCACACTTCACAGATCTTCATGTAGAAATTCAGGGCACGTTTAAAATGTTGTCTTGACCTATAATTGGACATTCTTCATGTCTCAGGTGGTAGTAGAGGGAGCAATTTTTTCAGCTTGTGACATTAAGGGACCGGGTTCAGGTCCTTGTAAGGACGCTTGACTTCCACCTATCAAAAATTATCTGACATGTGGCATAACCTTTTACACATTTATTTCAGCCTGCAATTTGGTTTTCTAAACCAAACAGATTCCAGGTTACACTGGCTGACATAAAAAGTCAGACATAATCGACAGATGTCCAATTCTACTAAAGAGAGCAAAGCATAATACATTTTAATTGGAATCCATGTGGAGGAACCCATGAGGCAGGCGCTACAGCCCTTGCCAGGAGCACAGAGCTTCACATCTGTCAGAGTTAATTTACCTCAAATGCTGGACTTGATTGGCTTCTGGCTAATGCCAATCAATTTTGTACTCATTGAAGAAACTGATCATTCAAAGTACATGCACATTAGTGCAACTGTGTTTTATAGTCAGTTTTTTACATTCAAGTGGAATTTTATCATCAAAATATCCTTGGTAATTATAAATGTTTGAGCACTGGAGACCCTTAACCTCTCATCCATGAATGGCCTGCAGATGAACACTAGTCTCTCATGAATGCTGCAGATAAAAGGAGCTTGAATGTATCTGTTATTACTTCAGAAGGCAGGTCCAATGCTGCCAGTGCTAATTTTTTCCCTCCATTGCTATCTGATTATGCAATACAGGATAAAACATACCTGTTCGCCCTGAGCATCAGTGCAGCTCAGTTAAGAAAGATTCCTTTAAAAATGGCTCCTGCACACTTGGCCATATTTGCCTTTCCCTCATTATTGTTGCAGTTTTCTTCCAGTTATATCGCGCTTCTATGTCAGCATCCTCAATGTGCCACAGCTGTGGAGCAAGTTTCAGCAGTACACTTCAGCATAACTGCATTTCACAGAGCCAACGTGAGTCAGTGTCTTCGTGCTTTGCTATGTGGGTGAATGCTGACATGGCTCACACAAACCCACGTTTAATATGTACAGTAAATACCATGCCAGTCTTCTCTTCTTGCCGCGCCTGGACTCCAGCAGAGGAGAAACAATTGTTTTTTTTCCTCAGGCTTGCATAGAATGCGGCATCCAGCTGGACTGTTGGTTTCTTATTCTGAGGGCAAAAAATTTTTTTTGAAACTGAAATCAGCTGTCATCTGGTATGAATAAATGTCATTTATGGAACTTGCAGAAATGTTCTTTTTGATATGCAACTTAATTATTTATATTTATTTTGTCTTATAGCTGCAAAAAAGGGCAGGTTGTTCTGTGGCTTCAGTTGTTTTGTTCTTAAACATTTAAAACATGCACATAACTAGAAGATTACTTGAATTCAACATTGCAGGTGTAGTACTGCTGATTCTTTCCCTTTGAAGCATTTATCACCTCATATTTCTGTTTAATTGCTTTTTTTGCTTGAAAGAATATTTAAAATATACAGAATTGGGGGGATTATGTTTTAAAATGGTTTAAATCAAACTACAGTCCTCATCGAATTACTACTAAGTGATAGAGGTCTACTAAATTGAGGTATTCCCACATTTATGGAATGACACATTTGAATGAGAAGCAGCAGCTGAGAGTGTATTTTAAGGTTTGCTTTTTTGGATGGTTATGCAACCTATTCCCTTTCATATAGTTCAGCACTATGGCTGTAAGGCACATGTTGTCAGGTGTACTTGAGTTTAAAGCCAGTTCTCAGACCACTTATCATCTGGCTTGTGTTTCCCCTGGGAGTCTCATACACATTGTCTTAGCCATTGACATATCCTCACAGTGATTCTGCCTTCAGTAGTTTACAAGTCACAGTCAGGGACAGGGATTCCTGTGAAGAAATCAAAGCTGGCAGTATATACCTCCAGTTTGGGGGCAATGGAAAAAAAGGGGACACACAAAAATAAATTTGTGTGGTGTATTCCTAAATACGTTACAGTACCTTACCTATCTGTAGGTAGCTGTAAGACGATTCAAGATTGCATATCTGTAAAAGGAAAGAGACAAGACATAGTAATGGTGGCATAGATACATATGTATGTTAAATGAAGTCCCTTTGCTATGTATATATTACCATCTAGTGAATGTGACAGTCATGGAATGACCTCTCGATCACCTCATGGTTCAAGCTGATCCGGAACATGAGCCTGTGGGAAGGTTACTTGGTATGAGCAGCCAGGTCTTTAGCTCTATTGAAAACATTATAGATGAACTGTATTGGAACTCACAACATTTCCATGCCTGAAGGGAATTTCAAAAGTAGAATATTCTCAGTCATAATCAGGGTAGTGGATTCATTAAGAATTTGTTTGTGTGGTTGTCTATATTTATTTTTAGGTTCATAATCCAGAGAGAAGCAAAGCTTTTCCATGTATTAACCAGTCTTTAAAAATTCAGGCTCTTTTCCATACTGTATACTTAAAATGAAAGAACAGATCAGTACTTCATAAGCAAGATTTAAATTACTGTCTTCAGTTCTTTAGAATGGCTATAACACAGTGGGAGAGCAGGAAGAAGTTTTAGATGTACAAAGAATGTGCTCAGAAGCTGCAAAGAGAGAGGTTGTTCACTGAATAAAGACCATTGGAGCCCTGCTGGGTTGTTGTTTGTCACATTCAGCGGCTCAAGTGGAATTGGTTGCTTGGAGAACTTGGCTCCCCCGCACCTGGGGTTTCTGCTGACTTGGAAACATGAAGAGCCAATCCTCCACCCCCACCCCTTGTGTGATGTGCTGAGGAAGTGAAATGTCTCAGCTAATCCATCAGCAACCCATCAGGAGAAGTCAAATATCCACTTTGATCCAACTGACTGTTTCACCATTATGCATGTACTGCAGTGCTTCTTCTTAAACCGCACTGGAAGTGACTGTGAAGTAAATAAATACCAAAAAAATGTAGAACTTTAAATACAGCGATGTCGTCGTACTTTTTTGTAAATATGAAAATACGGCCGGGCACACACTATTACACACTGCCTTTGATACTAACAAGTGAGAAATTTGCAAACTTTAGCACTACAATCTTCTGTTTAATATATAGTTAAAAAATCCACAAATAGAGAAGGACAGCACAGGTGCAATAGTGACTGCATGTTTAGTGAATGCATATTACTCACTTGTGTTTTAGCACAGTGATTGTAAAATCAAAATACTAGTCACATAGTTTGAGGGGGGCATTTAAATCCTGACAGGGTCTGGACCAGCTAACGGGGCTTGATGGCATCTTGAAAAAGCCTTCAACTGCTGGGACCACACACTGCAGAACTGGGCTTTGCAAACTTTTAACAGTGACTCGAGGTGCTATAAACTACTCAGAGGTCAGGAGATTACAAGAAAGAAGGCACTTCTGCTCCCCAGTAGTCCTACGCCATCTGTTCAATTTAGGTGTGGGCCTGCTGTGTAGGTGGAAGTCACTCTAGCCAAAGACCAAATGATTCGAATGACAGAAACCTGTTCCAGTCTTTTTTGGCTGTACTGGAATCTGGGGCACGCTATGCATGTGTGTCCATCATGGTTGTGTTGGAATGTAGAACAGGCACTGCGCAGTTACCTCATTGCAGTTGTACTGCAATCCTGAGAAAAACACACAGTCCTACTTTGCACAGTCCCACATTCAGACAACCTTGTTCTGTTTAATATATACAGAGGAATGCAAAGGATAAGACACAAGAGAAGGTGAACACCTAGTTGGTTATCCCTTTTAACCCAGCAGATTTTTTAACATAAGGTAAAAATAAACTCATCAGTTATCCTCACCATGGTATGCTTTGAACGGCTGTACAAGCTTTAGGACTCCCCACTTAAAAAATAAATAAGGTGCCAATGTGCTAATAGTAGCGGTTGCCATGTGAGATTATAGGTGGTGTTACATTAGCCCTTGCTTGAGGTGGTGGCTGGAAACTGGAGCCATGGTGTCATATGATACACATGGAAATAGTGCTCTGCAGGCAAAATACTGGATAGTGATTCACAGTGTAAATTTAACAGAGCCTGCGTGCTATAATGACTATGTTGCCTACAATGATCATTACTGTTGTAGCAAAAATTATTGCTATTTCTTGTGCTTTGCTATAAATGAAGGGTCGCATTAAAACATAGTTTTGTTTCCTTTCTTTCCATTCGTCGCTGTCCCACATACTCATAGCTTCATCTCTGCTCTCCCTCCAGGGAGCAGCCTATCTTCACCACCAGGGCTCATGTCTTCCAGATTGACCCCAACACCAAGAAGAACTGGGTCCCTGCCAGCAAGCAGGCTGTCACCGTTTCCTACTTTTATGACAGCACACGGAACAGTTACCGCGTCATCAGCGTGGACGGGTCCAAGGTGAGATCTATGACTCAGAAAAAGTGAAGAAGGTCGGGAGCTGTGCGGTCAATTCAGGCAGTTCCTGGGGTGCTGACAATGTCCTGGAGAAAGACCACCCAAGATGTCTCATCTCTGAGTTTGCAATCTGACTTTAAAAATAGGTAAAAAATTAAGAAACGTATAGAAATGCCTCTGAATTCAGTTGTACCCACTCTCGTCTGAGATCTGATGAGATATATAACAACATGTAAGGGTATGAAAAATATGTTAAATAAGTGGTTTATATGGTACATATAGTTAGAGAGGACATTCTTCAGTTTGTGGCTGGCACTCTCTTTCAGTGTGCCTTCACTGAAATACTTGCTTGTGATAGCTTGAAACAGCAAACTTCTCTTGTGTGTCTGCTTGTAGGTGTGTGGGTGTTGAGAGATGCCATCATCAGTACTCTGCTCTCAGCGCTGTAGGACCCCCCCCCCCCCCCCCCCCCC